>WION01000119.1:0-144669 GCA_015039365.1 Amanita rubescens
GGACTATCAGACTTTCAGCTTACATAGTACGGGGCGACCGCAAGACAGAAAATTTAAACACTATGATTCGATTTACTTAAATCCAATCTACATGCGAGCGTGATACGGTGGCGCAACTCAAACAACCATATCCCCCAAGCTACGCATGTTGTCTAATTTTCGCCTTTTAGGATTCGGAGATGGAGATCCAGGATCTGCGGGAAGTTGGAGATTTGGCTCGCCAACATGGACGAGAGGCCGCTGAGGCGAGAACTCCGAAGCCGAAGCTGCTTTCTGGTCGCCGGAAGCGTCAAAGACTATTTCGTCGTTCCTCCCTTTCAAACACTTCCCGCGTTCTTTGCAAGGATCTTGCCTTTGCTTCGCCTCCGCCTTTGTTTTAGGGTCATCGTTAGGTTGAGACTTGGACAGATTTTCGATGGCTTTATCGATGATGTGGATGATTTGGTCGTGAATGGTATAATACTCGAGTTTGCGATGCTCATAAGCAAGTATCATAATGCGCAGCCATTGGACCATCATATTTTTAAGAGGCTCGAAATATGGATGGAAATTGGCTAGAATATCATTGTTCATCCTTTCGTTTTGGATAAAAAGCTGTCTCTTCTTTGCATATATGAGGTATGGGTCGTCCGAATTGAAATAGCTGTGGAGGAGATTCTGTAATTTTTTATCTTTGGGGCTGTCTTCCAGCAGCTCCGTGCGCAACATATTTATCCCCGGGCCTTTGCGAATCAAGCAAATGAATGTTAAAACCCAAAACAGCGACTCGATATCGTTAATAGCTCCACGACGCCATGTTTCATTGAAACCTTTTGGACTCCCGAATATCGGAGCTTGATCTAATACTTCAACACTGATGAAAGGTAGAGCTCCCTGGAAATTTTTGGCTTGTAACAGGCCGAGCGCCTTGACGGATAGAAATTGTGCCGTTTGATGACCTGGTCTGGCCTCATGTGTAGAAAAATCGGGCGAAGCCTTGACCTAGCGGCTGCTTAATAATCGGGAGAAAGTTTTTGGGGATTTGAAGCCTACCTGATGGTGCCAGCCTATATCAGCGAGTTTTATTGCACGATTAGTGTCTAGGCCAAAATATTTTATGCGAATTCGCACAACAGACGCAATGTAATTAAACGCGTGGCAAAGGTTCTTATCTGGTAAGGATGCGATGCAAGCCTCAAGGACTTCTTCATCAATCGACGGGAACTGTCCTGAAGCGCGACACATTGTCTTCAGGTTCTGGACTTCCTCGGGGTTGACACTGGGCGTCACCCTTGTCGTCGAGGAGCTTACTACTTTCGCGTGATCCAAGTCAATGAGCCGCCCTTCCATAGTTATGATGTTCTCGATGCTAATATCGCGAAGACCGCTGTAGTACAAATGCTTATGTCCTTACAAAGTTCTCGTTAGAAGATTCATGCCCTTAGCTATTCAATCGCTTACCCAAGAGAATGTCACGGATAACTCGGAGAAGCTCATTTAGATCCTTGAAATGTCGGAGCGGCCAACCCGTATATGTGTGCGTAATTGGCGTGGGGACTCGAGACACCGGCGACACTGTATCAGCATAGATAAACCGTTTTGCGTTCGGATACAGCGGCGCTTTTAGGTGATCCCTATGTTCATCTTCCAAAAACCGTTTTCGCGAACCTTCCTGGGGAAAGAAATGTCCCGCTTTCAGGCCACAGCGTATATGTTCCAGCGCAGAGTCCCTTTTACTATCCACGGCCTGTATATCCTCGTCGGAGAAGTTACGATCTTCCCATGAAGGAACACGACGATATCTTTCGCCCTCCGGCATGAAGCTCAGCGGTACATCTTTAGCTCGTTGATACGGGCGCCAATAACGCTTGAGCACAAAGAATCAGCGTAAAGAACAATGACGGCTGGTAGCAAACACCTCATTGGTATTAAAGGGCGTTGCTTTTCGTATGACTTCCCAAACTAACGTCGCTCGCCCGCACATGACCTCGGCACGACTGACGAAAATGGCAGCGACAGTAATGATCTTGTTGCGCTCTCCTTCCACACTCGACGGAACACCTATTTCCCAATGGGTTTTTGCCGAGTTCGGTTTGAAAAATCCTGCCTCATCACCAACGAGATACGAGACTTTAGCTTCGCCGCTTTCGGGGTCATATACTTTCATGTGATACCCCAACCGATCTGACAAGGCTCTAAGATAGGGAGCGCAGCAATGACTTGGATAAACTTCGGCAAGTCCGTGTGTATCAGTTGATCGGGTCTAGCGAGAAGCCCCGACCTATAGTCGTTGAAGAACAAAGTACTAGTAAACGATGGTACAACAAGACCAAATAGTAGAGTCACTTACTTATGCGCCAAACAAAGACAGAGCACAATGCTATTACATGGACTTTCAAGTCGAAATGTTGGTCCATGACTAAAGGAAAAGTTTTTTCTTCTGGACGCTCCCGGAAAGGTGTTTCGGCAGGAATTTGGTGACTCGGGAACCGAGTTTTTTCCATCGGATAGAAGCAGCGTTGTCCAGACTCCATTCGGCATGCCAACGTAAAAACACTATCAGGTTCCGAGCCTTAAAAGTCCCTCTATTGCATGTACACTGTACAGGGAATACGGGATCATATCCTATAACTTGTCTCAGAATTTTTGGGTTGTTCGGGCCCCAGATAAGTGAAGTTTGATTATCCCGACTTTGGTCGCCATAACGTTACTCTGTAGGACGAGTCTTGCTATGCGACGCCTAGAATATATTCGGATAGGACTAGGTGTAAAAACCAGAAAAAGGGATAAGCTCGACTATCAGACTTTCAGTTGCAGAAAATTCAAACACTACGATTCGATTCGTAAAGAATTTAAATCCAATGTTACGTGAGCGAGATACAGTGGCGTAACTTAAATAACCACGTCCCCCAAGCTTTGAATGTTCTCTACTTTTGCCTTTTGGGATTCGGAGACGGGGATCCAGGGTCTGTAGGAAGTTGAAGACTTGACTCGCCAACATGAACAAGGAGGGGTCGCTGAGGCGAGAACTCCGAAGCCGAAGCTGCTTTCTGGTCGCCGGAAGCGTCAAAGACTATTTCGTCGTTCCTCCCTTTCAAACACTTTACGCGTTCTTTGCAAGGATCTTGCCTTCACTTCGCCTCCGCCTTTGTTTTAGGGTCATCGTTAGGTTGAGACTTGGACAGATTTTCGATGGCTTTATCGATGATGTGGATGATTTGGTCGTGAATGGTATAATACTCGAGTTTGCGATGCTCATAAGCAAGTATCATGATGCGCAGCCATTGGACCATCATATTTTTAAGAGGCTCGAAATATGGATGGAAGTTGGCTAGAATATCATTGCTCATCCTTTTGTTTTGGGTAAAAAGTTGTCTCTTGTTCGCATATATGAGACATGGGTCGTCCGAATTGAAATATCTGTGGAGGAGATTCTGTAATTTTTCATCTTTGGGGCTGTCTTCCAGCAGCTCCGTGCGCAATATATTTATCTCCGGGCCTTTGCGAACCAAGCAAATGAATGTTAAAACCCAAAACAGCGACTCGATATCGTTAATAGCTCCACGACACCATGTTTCATTGAAACCTTTTGGACTCCCGAATATCGGAGCTTGATCTAATACTTCAACACTGATGAAAGGTAGAGCTCCCTGGAAATTTTTGGCTTGTAACAGGCCGAGCGCCTTGACGAATGAAAATCGTACCGTCTGATGACCTGGTCTGGCCTCATGTGTAGAAAAATCGGGCGAAGCCTTGACCTAGCGACTGCTCAATAACCGGGAGAAAAACATGTCAATTTAAGGCCCACCTGGTAGTGCCAGCCTATGTCAGCGAGTTTTATTTCGCGATCAGTCCTTAGGCCGAAATGATGCGCCCAAAAGTCCACAGTGTCCATGATAACCCTCGCAGCATCAGTGCTTCTCATCCCAGGGAAGTATTTCAGGAATTTCACAAGGACTTCATCAGCAATCAAATAGTCGTCGTTGAGAAGAGTACTCTTCAAGCGTCGAATATCCTCGTGGCTGACGCTATACGTCATCCTTGTTGCCTTTGAGTTAACTGCTTTGGCGTGATCCAAGTCAATAAGCCGCCCTACTGTCTCATCGTTTTGAGACATAATTATGACGTTCTCAATGCCGATATCGCGACGGAGTACGATACCTTTATAATACAAATGCTTATGTCCTTACAAAGTTCTCGTTAGAAGATTTATGCCAACAGCTATTCAATTGCTTACCCAAGAGAACGTCACGGATAACTCGGAGAAATTCATTTAGATCCTTGAAATGTCGAAGAGGCCAACCCGTATATGTGTGCGTAATTGGCGTGCAGAGTCGAGACGCCAGCGCCACCCTATTAGCATAGATAAAACGTTTTGCCTTCGGATCCAACGGCGCTTTTAGGTGATCTCTATGTTCGTCTTCCACAAACTGTTTTCGCGAACCTTCCTTGGGAAAGGGATGTTCCAGCGTAGTGTCCTTTTCACTATCCACGGCATGTATATCCTCGTCGGAGAAGATACGATCTTCCCATGAAGGATATCTTTCGCCCTCCGGCATGAAGCTCAACGATACATCTTTAGCATGTTGATACGGGCGCCTTGAATAATGCTTGAGCACGAAGAATCGGCGTAAATGAGTACGAGTATAAGAACGATAACAGCTGGTAGCAAGCTAACCTCGTGGGTATTGAAGGGCGTTGCTTTTCGTAAAACTAACGTCGCTCGCCCGGACATGACCTCGGCACGACTGACGGAAATGGCAGCGAGAGTAATGACCTTCTCGCGCTCTCCTTCCACCCTCGACGAGACATCGATTTCCCAATGGGTTTTGGTCAAGCTCGGTTTGAAATATTCTGCCTCGTCACCAACGGGGTGTGAGACTATAGCTTCACCGCTTTCGGGGTCATATACTTTCATGTGAGCATCCAACAGATCTGACAAGGCTCTAAAATGAAAAGTGCGGCAATGACTTGGATAAGCTTCCGCGGGTCCGTGTGTATGTTGATTGAGTTTAGCGTGGAAAAGAGGCCCGGCCTATCGTTGAAGAATACCGCATCTTAAAAGGACAATGCAAAAGCGATCCGGCCGCCGGCCAACTGGGTACTAAACGATATTATACAATAACAATCACTTGTGCGGCCCAGTCCCAAAAGTCAAAAAGGGACGCACCGGCAGCACAATGATTTTATGCGGACCCTCATGACAAGGTGTTTCGGCAGCAATTCAGTGAGTGACTCTAGTGACTCTGGAAGCGAGTTTTTTTCCCCTTTAGATGGAAGCGCGGGCGTCACGGTCAACGTGCCAACGTGAAAATTGTCGAAACGCTATCAGGTTCCGAGCCTTAAATTTCGCTTTATTGCGTGGGGATCCAATATCCAATACTGGATCATATCCTATAAATTCTCTCAATTTTTGGGTCGTTCGGGCTTGATAAGTAGCAATATCAGTCGTAAAGGACGAGTCTTGCTATGCGACTGGGTGTAAAATCCAGTCGGAGAAAGGAATAAGTTGAAGCTCGACTTTCAGCTTACATGTGACTAGTACGAGCTGACCACAAGGCAGAAAATTCAAACACTATGATTCGATTCGTAAAGAAATGTTACATGCGAGCGTAATACAGTGTCGCAACTCAAATCACCATGTCCCCCAGGCCTTGTATGTTCTCTAACTTTTGCCTTTTAGGATTCGGAGATGGAGACCCGGGTTCTGCAGGAAGTTGAAGACTTGACCCGACACCAGAAACACGGATGGGTCGTTGAGGCGAGAACTCCAAAGCCGAAGCTGCTTTCTGGTCGCCGGAAGCGTCAAAAGCCGCTTCGTCGCTCCTCCCTTTGAACCACTTCATGCGTTCTTTGCGAAGATCTTGCCTTCGCTTCGCCTCCACCTTTGTTTTAGGGTCTTCGTTAAGTTGAGACTTGGACAGATTCTCGATGGCTTGATCGACGATGTGAATGATTTGGTCGTGGATGGTGTAATACTCGGACTTGCGATGCTTGTAAGCAAATATCATAATGCACAGCCATTGGTCCACCATATTTTTAAGAGGTTCGAAATATGGATGGAAGTTGGCTAGAATATCTTTGTTCATCCTGTCTTTTCGGTTAAAAAGCCGTTTCTTGTTCCCACATACGACAAATTCGTTGTCCGAATCGAAATAGCTGTGGAGAAGATCCTGTAATTCTTTGTCTTTGGGGTTGTCTTCCAACAGCTCCGTGCGCAACATATTTATCCCTGGCCCTTTGCGAACCAAGCAAATAAATATCAAGACCCAAAAAAGCGATTCAACATCGTTAATAGCTTCATGACACCATTGTTCTTCGAAGCCTTTCGGATCTTCAAACATTGGAGCTTCTTCTAATACTTCAACACTCATGAAAGGTAGAGTTCCCTGAAGAATTTTGGCTTGTAAACAGACCGAGCACATTTATGGACAAAAATCGTACCGTTTGATGGCCAGGTCTGGCCTGATGTGCAGAAAAATCGGGCGAAGCCTTGATCTAGCGACCGCTCAATAACTGAGATAAGAATTGTGTAGATTTGAAGCTTACCTGATGATGCCAGCCCATATCAGTGAGCTTTATTTCACGACTAATGTCTAGGCCAAAATGTTCTACCCGAATTCCCACAACAGACGTAATATAATTAAACGCGTGGCTAAGGTCCTTATCTGGTATGGATGCGATGCAAGCCTCTAAGACTTCTTCATCAATCGAGGGGAACCGTTTTGAAAGACGACACATTGTCTTGAAGTCCTGGACTTCCTCGTAGCTGACATTCGGCGTCACCCTTGTCTTCGATGAGCTGACTACTTTCGCGTGATCCAAGTCAATGAGCCGCCCTACTGTCTCATCGTTTCGAGGCATAATTATGATGTTCTCAATGCTGATATCGCGATGGAGTACGAGACCGTTGTAGTACAAATGTTTATGTTCTTACAAAGTTCTCGTTAGAAGATCCATGCCCTTAGTTATTCAATCGCTTACCCAAGAGAATGTCACGGATAACTCGGAGAAGCTCATTTAGATCCTTAAAATGTCGGAGAGGCCAACCCGTATATGTGTGCATAATTTGCGTGTGGACTCGAGACACCGGCTTCACCTCATCAGCATAAATAAAACGTTTTGCATTCGGATCCAGTGTCGCTTTTAGGTGGTCCCAATTGTCGTCTTCCATGAATCGTTTTCGCGAACCTTCCTGAGGAGAGAAATGTACGGTCTTCAGGCCGCGGCGGATATGTTCCAGCGTAGAGTCATTTTCATTATCCGCGACCTGTATATCCTCGTCGGAGAAGATACGATCTTCCCATGAAGGAACTTTACGATATCTTTCGCCCTCCGGCATGAAGCTCGGCAGTATATCTTCACCGTTTTTGGCTTGTTGATACGGGCGCCAATAGCGCTTGAGCACGAAGATCTAGCGTAGATGAGTGCGAGAATAAAAAGATAACAGCTTGTAGTCGTCTGACCTCATTGATATCAAAATTCGGTGCTTTTCGTATGACTTCCCAAACTAACGTCGCTCGCCCGGACATGACCTCGGCACGACTGATGGAAATGGCAGCGATAGTGATGACCGTCTCGCGCTGTCCTTCTACCCTCGACGGAACATCGATTTCCCAATGAGTTTTGGCCAAGTTCGGTTTGAAAAATCTTGCCTCGTCACCAACAAGATAGGAGACTTTAGCCTCACGGCTTACGGGGTCATATACTTTCATGTGAGGATCCCAACCGATCCGACAAGGCTTCAAAATGGAAAGCGCGGCAATGACTTGGATAAACTTCCGCGGATCCGTGTGTATGTTGATCGAGTCTAGCGTGAAAAAAAGGCCCGATCTATCGTTGAAAAACACCGTGAGCGCATCGCCGCATAGTAAGAGGGCAATGCAAAAGCGACGGTCCAGCTGTTCCCGAAGGGCGAGACGAATGTAACAGCACGTTTGAACGAAACCCTGCTCAAACAATTCTTTGGTATTGGCTTTCTTTATTTCGACAGGTATATGAACCTGTCGCCACCAAATACTCTGCTGTCCCTCCTAAGATTTCGATTAGTAATCTGTGCGTCAAACGAGTAGCATGTCATACCAATTTTTCCTGCTCTGGGCTTGATGGTAGGGGGACCGATTGTCTTGCTTCCTGTTCTAGCACGCGAACCTCTTCCTCCAATTTCTTAACTACCATTGGCCTGGACACGAAAAGGAGATCCGGTCGGGCGTCCGCTGACTCCTGGCTTGATTCCGGTGATTTGTCATGGCGGTCGTACCATTGTCCTTCCAAACAATTCTTCGTCCCATCCGGAACCGCGGCGCGAATCGCTTCAGCTGCAGTTAGGAAGGGCTGATAGAACAATGATTCTCTAGCGTCCTTCGCGGTTGGAAAGCCTTTCCAACGCTGTTGCGTCGCAGAATAATTTCCAGTGTTTTTGACGCTGGCAAAGATGGCGTCGAGCGTTTCACTTGGAACGGGAAGAAGGGTTTCCAGAAGGTTGTCGGTATCGCAAATTCGCACATGTCCGGAAAGCTCGGCGGCTACCGCATCGAGGACGGCCTTAACCTTCTCTTTCATTCGCAAGACCGACCTGCTGTGTATATGGAACAAGATGGGAGTGTCCGAATGGGTAACGTGAGATTGACTGTAAGCCATGACGATAGAGCAGACGACTGACCTGTAATGAGACAATTTATACGTTCAGAAAATGCGGAATTTGAATCTGGATTAGTTGATTATCGATGGGGTTGGAGGTCGCAATAACCTCGTGTTGGAATGCCACTATGTCCGGTGAAAGTCAAGTATTAACTCGATTTTACCAATTCAACCTATCATCAATGTAGACGTGTTACACATTGAACTAAATCCAACTCACGTGGACGATTCTCGAGGTCTGAACTAACGACAATACGAACGACTTGTCCAGTGGCGCGCGACTATGACGGTGCCACGCGACTGAGTAAACGACGGATCAACAAGACCAAACAATATCAAGTCGAGTCATAACAATCACTTTGCGGCCGTGTCCAAAAAATCAAAAAGGGACGCACCGGCACAATGCTAATACACGGACTTTGAAATGTTGGTCCAATGACTTGAAAGAAAAAAACTTTTTCTTCTGGACGCTCCCAGCCAGGAATTTCGGCAGCAATTCTGTGAGTGACTCGGGAAACGAGTTTTTTTTTCTTCCTTCAGATGGAAGCGTTAACTGTCCGTTAACGTGCCAGCGTGAAAATTGTCGAAACGCCACAGTAAAAGCCACGACCAGGGAATAGGGGATCATAAATTCTCTTCGTGTTCTCGAATCATGCTTTTTTTCAGGTTTAACTGCTCAATGCGGCTCTGCGAGCTTTCAGAAATAAAAGCGACGCGCCGTCAAAATCCAGAAGAACAAATGGAGATATGGTAACCAACTTCACGCAATTACGAAAACATTGTCCACCAACATTCTCGAATCATTCCAAGATGGCTATTTCGGCCCACCCCTGTGTTCTCGGCTTCAGGCGAACTGGCTTCGCCGAAGTCCGAAGGCACGTTTCGTTCATTGAATAAATGGAGAAAAGGTACTTGTGAACACCAGCTTCGTTTGATTTGGAGCAGCGTCGAGCCAAGATCCAGAAGCGCGTTTGGCATAATGGAAGTGGGATAATGCCTGTCCATAGTTCTTGGTATCGAAAGAAGTGCCGCAGCACGAACTTTCCTTGTTCTTAGCGTTCACTAAAGCGCCGTTCAAACTTCGCTCCATGATACCGTTACTTGGAGTTTCAAATTCGAGGTCTATCTACGCCTTGTCCTCAACTTGGTAATTTCGCACAACGGTATACGAAGTAGATATGTACTAGCAGTATTTGTAATTGATCTTAGCCAGTCCCGGTGACCACCGAAGTCCGATAGCACGTTTTGTTCATTGAATAAATGGAGAAAAGTCAACGAAGTTCGCAAATGAACGTTTCATTTGGACGCATGAAGCACCGTTGAATAGTGGAAGCGAGATAACGACGGCGACGTGACGGAAAGGTTTTCGTTGCTCCTAAGCATGAATTTCAATCCCTACCTCCTCAACTTGTGCCACTGCCAACTAGCTTCAGTGACTGTACTTACACCGATGATTTTCCTACTCTTCTAGTCCCATCATTCCCACAATTACATCAATCCTAGCTCTCCTTGTTCGACAATTTTCCGACCCGCCGGGGTACGTTGGAAAACGAATGACAAGTGTGGGGCACTACGCTGAACATGATTGGCGCGTCACTATCGCGATAGGTGGCCACTGCACCCGATACGATACCTTCCAAAGATAGAGCATGTCGATACTCACGGTCAAAGAGCATAAAGAGGCAAGTCGGGACCATGGCAGTGGTCACGACAAGAATCAAAAAAAAAGTGATGATGATTTGATGATGTAGGGATATAATAGGCTTATGTCGGATGCGAGCGTCCAACCGCGATTTGCGCCCGTGAGACTTGCCGCAAACCTTGTCATATGGGAAGCTCACACTTGAGACCGTCTGACCATTACTTGTTGTTCTGATATCATTTGGCAATCCTTTAGATCTTTCTGAGCGAACTAGAAGAAGCTCTGAAATTGGCATGTGACAGTTAATACCAGAGTCGTACGCACGTTTCTGATTGCGGCTTGCTTATCTAGAGAAGCTCAGATACCAGATTCGCAGGCCACTCCATCCCCGCCTGGAATCTCTCACTAATGTATGGTGTCATCATACTTAGCCTCAAGGCGAAGAATGGAGAACGGCCAGAGGGTTGACGACGGGCGACGGTTTGCTTCTGATTGAGTCGAGACCGTCAGGGGTTCTTGACACGACAGAAGCCCCACACACGGCGTGATGTGTGCGGACACCGGTATGTTTCCAGAATCCAGAGAGCATAGCCAGCGCAGTGCGGCAACAGAGTGGAATAGACTCGTTTGACATGTGAGATCCGACAGGCAAGCTGTCTGGCATTGAAGGGTCTCGTAAACAGTCTAAGGATCGACACCGCTGTCCCCAGATTTATGATTGAAAGGTAGGGCGCCCTTATTAATATGATTACGGTTCCTCCTGCAAAGTAATTTTGCGCAGGGGGGGTGCTATCGTGACCGACGGTTCTAAAGGCGGCAAAGTCCGTTGATGGGATCAACCTATCATCCCCATTCTATTTCAATTGAGGTGCAGCCACTGACTGCCGTGAAGCGGCGCCTTCCTCGTGCATGTGTGTTTCGCGTCTGGGTATGAAGAGTTACTATGGAAAAGGATACCCCTAGACTTTCAGACGTGATAAAAAAGCATAAAGCTCATGGTGAGAAATATGAACCTTGAGGGCAATATATTTTTGCCAAGGTTGGGATGATATGATATGTCAACACAGCCGATATGGGTTTACGGTATGTGTATATAACGTTATGTAGGCACTTGAGCTGGGTGAGCCAAATTAAGCAAAGAATTGAGCGCTCGTCCGCGTCAGTCGACATGTCGAGTGAGATAAGGGTAAGCGATAGATAATGAAAGGGGCTCTGTATGTATACTTCTAGGTCATCACATTAAGCCTCATGTTAGACAAAAGAATGGTGGGCTTTAATCGCGGCAGTGACGTCGGTTGTCGCCACAGGGGGCGGGCTGTGCTAGATCGATAAGTCACATGAGGAGGGCTGAGGGCATCTCCCACGTGCGCTTCTCGGCTACCGGCGCGCCTCTTGTCGCGTTTTTTTCTTTTTATGCATCCTTTTTCAAAGTTTCATCTCTTCTTCATTCCCCCATGCCCAATATCCTCAATCTCAAATTCAAGGTATCTAGTCTTCGCATATATCCATCACCGCTCATACATTATATAGGGAAACAAGTCTTTTGTCGCATTCAGCAATCTCAATGACTCAGAAGCTTTGACTAAAACTTGGAAGGTCTGCACAAAGGTCGCCGGCTATCTTGAGCAAGGCCAGCGTCTAGAAAATATTAGTTGGAGGCTTTGGCATCTCCAGAACCTCATGGTAGACACCGACAATGCAAAGTCAAAGCGCGACTTTAAGAAGCTCTCCAAGTGCATGTGCGACAAGCTCGACAAAGAGAAGGGCAGGTGAGTCTCCTGCGTTCCCTTCCTCGGTCGACCTCACCCTCCCCGTCCCAGGAGCATCCAGGAGTTAGAGGCACCCGACTACAAGCCCACTCCTTCCGCAGATCTTATTCGCCAGCGCGCAGCCGAAAAGGAACGCAGCCGGGAGGCGAGTCAGAACGCCCAGCCCGGAACGATCAAACGTATGCAGTTCACTTTTAGCGTCGATCAACCCAGCCCTCCTACCACCCAACCCGTCAACAAACCTGACCTGAGACCCTCGGCTGAATTCACCAAACGCACTCGCGCTAATGGTATCGCTCGCGGCATCGCTGCTACTCTTGCCTCTGATGATGCCAATCCCAACGAGGCCAATGATAAAGACACGCTTCCCTCGCTTAGATTCCCTCCCTTGTTTTCCAGCGACTTTGGTCCTTCTGCTCTCTTATACCCCACTCCCTCTGTCACGAATAGCATGAATTACGGAGAAGGGCTCAACCCCTCCGCCTCTAACGACGGCTTTAGCATTGTCCGCCCCACCATCGAGCTTCATCTTGACGAAATTCTAGAAGATACAAACAATTTCTCCCTCTCATCCAATCTTGCAACCACTCCCACCACTTATGTCCCACGTTCACAGCAGCCTCAGGAAGATGTCGTGATGCAACCAGCTACTTTTGTCCCTCCTCCCGCCCCTGTTCCCGAACCCCGCAAAACCCGCAGGCGGGCATCCGCTGCCGCCCGAATGACTACCACGACCAATAACACGACCTCCCCCCAAAATACTTTCGAATCCATGACCCACCGTCACCGAAATAGCGTTTCCGCGGACATGAACAAGGATAGCGCATTAAGCCCTGTTTCTCTCCTTTCTCATGGAGTCAAGGAAATGTTGCCAGATACCGTCGTTCCGTCCAAGGTCAATTCGCTCGCCGGCAACAACACTCGTCCCACGTTGACAGTAAGAACCCAAAGCACAAATCCTACCTCTAGCCGTTCCTCTGGGCCCGGTGCCACCGCAACAAATTCTTCTCGAACATCCAATATTAGCAACTCGGCTCCAGGAGGTGTTAAAGCTGAATGTTCCAACTGCGGCGCAACTCATACGCCCCTGTGGAGAAGAGGTCTAAACGATGAACTCAACTGCAACGCATGTGGCTTGTATTGCAAGCTCGTGAGTTTAATCTATATTCAGCCACATACTCGCTCTAACTCCTATCTAAGCACAAGCGTCCGAGGCCCAAGAGCATGCGCAATACTCATGGCGAAGGTCGGACACAAGCTGCGCCCCGTCAAGAGACCGTTGATGTCATGGGTAAGCCACAACACGGGACGCATATAGTCAATGTCTCAAGCGCATTACCAGCGCAATGCTACAACTGTCACACCACGGCCACCCCATTATGGAGAAAGGACGATGAAGGCAAGACGGTTTGCAATGCGTGAGTAAAACCGTGCTTTACACAATTTGTTATTCATTTCCGTCTCAGATGTGGCTTGTATTACAAATTGCATGGCTCTGCTCGTCCCATTTCCATGAAGTCGGACGTCATTCGTAAACGTTCGAGGCACGATGCACGGCGCGGCAATAACACGTCCGAGACTCCCTCTGCTAGTCCTGGCGTCAGTCGTCGTCCCTCTCCGGTCCGTGACCCCTCTCCCACCCTCGCACCTGACTCGACCACCCAACTCTCCTACGACTATCACGAGGAGATGGAGTATCGTTCTGCGCAATCCGAACTTCTTGGCGCCCTGGGGCCCGACAACAACCAATCCAATCTCTACTCTTCTTCTTACCAGTTCCATTTCCCTGGTCCATATCATCCAGATTATCTTTTGCAGCACTACAGTCTTCCCTCTGAGCCTCTCCCTTTCTCCAACATGGACAGTACGACGAGCAGCAACAACTCTGAAATGGATCTCAGCATGAGTCCAAGATCCCCCAAGCGGAGGAGGATGAGCACGGACTCGGCGTCTGAGCCGCCATCCAGTGCGGCTTCTTACAGCTCTTTTGACAATTACTCGGCAGCGTCGTCTGTGACGTCAAACTCGGCCCGATCTTCAGTTGATTATCCATTCAGCTTTTCCTCTTCTGGCGCATGCGGGAACACCAGTCCGAGTGCCTCGCCCAACGCTAACACCAACGGGGCTACCAATGGTCTCAATTCCAACGGTCCTGGGCTGCGGGGTTCTGGTAACACGTTTTGGCACCCTCCTATGCTCCCGCATGCCGACCGCTCTCCGGCGCTCTTCCATCCGCCGATGCTGCCTCCCACGGACGATAGCCCGATGGACTATTTGCATCCGCCTATGGTGTTGCCAGACGACACGGAGTCGTTGTTTTCTACCTACTTGCACCCACCCATGGCGCTCCCGGACGAGGGCAACCAGACTGGCACGCTAGCCAATTCTTCAACTGCGACTGGGTCGGGAGGATCGGCTAGCTTCGAATCGTATGACTCCCCTATGCGGGTATACTAGGGGTCACGCGGTGATTCAATCCTTCTCTTCTGTCTATTCCATTTGCCACGAGGTTGGAAGCCGGTCCGATGTTGTTGGATCTAGAAGGGAGAAGAAGCTCAACACGATTACCCATTCGTCCATCGTTGACCTGTTGCTCGCCACGCGCCAATCTGCTAGATGCGCTTTATCATCGTTGTTCCATTCTAGCCGCGTTCATAACCTTGCTTGAAGCGAGGCTGGGCTAAAAATATAAAAATGCACCAGGGTAGGGACCCACCATTGTAGTTGTTTTCCTTTTTTATATCGTCCATATCCCACCAATCCCTGCCTGCTTTGCCTTCTGCCGTTGAGACGCACATACTTGTTTCCATATCTGCGCAAGATAAGTCGAATATCATGTAAAACAGAATATAACAAATGTACAAATAGAAATAAAGAAGTTATCTCTGTTACGGATTGGCGTAGGGACTCCGTGGTTCCGCGACGCGTCTCCGAGTCCGATGAGGACGTAAGCGTTACACATCACGTGCCACGGAGCTGATCGAGGCGTGATCCCGGAGGTGCCTCATGCGACACGCCACGCCACGACCTTTCTTATTCGCTTCTTTACATCACAGCAAACACATCAACCCACTCAATGTCCGACAACCACATCCTCTACAGACCGTACAATGGCGAAACTGATCTATCGCATATCATGGCCTTAGTTCAGAGTGAGCTCTCAGAGCCATATGTCATTTACACCTTTAGATATTTCTTGCATCAATGGTACGGTCGCGGTTGTCTTCTTTATCACCGGTTGGATTGACATTGACGTTTTGACGCTCGTTGGAGCAGGCCCCATCTATCTTTTCTTGTAAGTCCGTTCCATGTTCGTGTTCATGTAGCGGGAGTGCTCGAACGCGACCACAGGCATTCTCGAACGACGCTCCTACATCGGAACCCGTTGGTGTTATCATATGTAAACAGAGTATACACCGAGATTTGGCGAATAGAGGGTACATTGCGATGCTCAGCGTACGCAAGGAATGGCGGAACCGGGGTATCGGTATGTGTCTCGTCCACCCTTTCATTCTTTTTCACCCCTTATCCCTCCGAATACCATATCATATACCGTTTAACTCACTCGCACCGTTTTTCTCCTCTCTTTACCCGCAACTCACGCACACGCGCACACACGCCTCTCTCTTTCCGACTTGTCACCGCACTATTCTCGCGCTCGCCACCATCACTATCACCACCACCAGCAAGCACACTCGTCCGAAACGCCATCTCAACCATGAAAGAAGACGGAGCAGACGAGGTGAGTCGGTCACACGACCTCTATTATTCCATTACCTCACCGTGCCTCGGGTTACCCCCCAAATCAAAACTCCCGCGCCCGCCCGGACCCCACCCACCCAAACAAATATAGATCGTACTCGAAACGGAATACGACAACCAACCCGCGTTGTGTTTATACGAATCGTTGGGGTTTATTAGGGAAAAGAGGCTTTATAGGTTTTATCTTAATGGAAAGGACGCGTTTAGGCTGGTGTTGGTAGTCCCTCCACCGCGCGAAGGTGACGATTTGGAGGATGACGACGAGGGAACGAGTTCGGATGGGACAGGAGTGGTAGGGTTTCATGGAGCGGCGTCGGACGTGTCCTCTCTTTCTAGCAGCCGGTCAACGAGCCGATCGGGTCGCTCAGGTCGCGCCATTCGACGTCCTCGAAGGCACCCGCTCTATCGCGCTATTCAGGTATCGCCATATTCGGATGAAGAAGATCTGCATTAAGTAACCATCGCGGTCACGTTCTCTCTTTTTTTTTGGCCTTTCCTTTCCTCTTGATGTTTTGCGGTTTTAATTTGGGTTCGATTCGGTCGTATACCTTTTTGCTCACCCATCCCTCGCTGCACGTTGTGTATTTTGTACTTGTATTGTAACCGCGTATATAGCTAGTAGTTCAGCTCGTAGTATAGCTTGTCTCTCCACTCTATCTTTCATTTGTATTGCACGTAGTACAGTAACTCGTAGTATATATATAATGGTAGCTGCTTGTCGTGGTGTTTATTTGTCAATGGGACGCCGAATCGGACTCAATGACGTGACTGACTTTGCCACGCGCCACGACAAACATATCTCCCTGCTCAATGGTTGAAATGCTATATATAATTCACTGTCAGGCAGCTGTCAAGTTTCGTAGCCCTGGGTTGGTATACGAGACCAGAACGGTTTCAATGAAGCACCTGACACAGCATTGCCATATAATTCGCCTGTCATTCATATCCAGACTTTTGCGCCTTCGCCTACGAGTCCTGGCAGAGTCGACGCCTATTGCATTTGTCATTGGTCGATTATAATTGGGTGCCTTAATTTACCTATATCATTCCTGAATCCGTACTACGTCATTTCAAGCTATGCAACTCGTCACCATCAGATCCAGTTGTCTTGCTACCCGGGCCCGAAACGAGAGAAACAAATAACCCAATGCAGAAAAAAATTATCGGCGCTTTGTCCAACATTTATAGATTCTCTCCCATGCCACTGAGAACATCATCAGAACGGCCGAAGAAACGACCTTGGGGAAAAGTTTCATGTAGGGTCACTTTTCTCACTTACTACTACTAGCCAATAGCTGCGCGCATGTTGTTATCAACTCGGTTCCCTTAGAGATAATTCTTCCTTTCTGGTTGCAGATCCTTCCAGCAACTCCAACTTTATCTGGCAGACGTGCCTAGGGTTCAATCCTCCGATGCGGCCATACTCATGACGACTTTATTTAGTACAATGCTCGTCAGAAAAACTCCGCATAAGATCATTTGATGACCAGTACATATGGCGCTACCAAACGGTTCTACTCGGAAAGGGCCATATTGAAGCCCCGCCTTTCGCAGCGTATGGTCGTTTCAGGACCGTCGACTGCCTATTTAACGTAAGACCAACACTCGATTGGATATCAAAGACGTTAAGTAAAAGTACAAGCACAGGTATATACTACAATCGTACGCCGATTCACGATGATTGAACTAATTATCATGCTCCCTTCTCTGCTTTTTGTGACGCGGGGTCGGAGATTCCGGTTCGGGAGGGAATTTACTGGACCGGGTGGACGAAGCCTGCGTGAAGATGGCACGCTCAGGTGACTCGAAAACTTGAAGATCAACAGCTTTCGTTGTTGCTCCTGCTCCAGACCTAAACAATCGCAAACGCTCGTTGTGTACGGTTTCTCTCCTCTCGATTTCTTTCTTCGTGAACGAAAGGTACTCGTCAGATTCGGGAGGTAGATTGAATATGGTGTTATCGAGAATAGTGAGGATTTGGTCATGAATAGTGAAGTACTCGATCTTGCGTTCGTCCAATGCGATGATGAGTACAGACCACCACTGAATCATCATAGATTTCAAATTTTCAAAGTACGGGTGGAACTTCTCGATGGCGTCTTTCATTAACGATTCTGACGGGTTGAACAGGTTTAATTTGTTTTTGAGGATGATGTGCTGATCCTTATTATCGAAGTTAAGGTTGAGAAGTTTCTCCAGCTCTTCGTCTTTGTTCGAAGCGTCTTGCAACAGTTCTTCTCGCCACATACCTGCGCCAGGACCTCTTTGAGTTAAGCAAATATATATGAGGACCCAAAAAAGTGATTCTATATCGTGAACGGCATCGTGAAACCAATCACGATGACTTCGATTGTCACTTCTCTTATTGGTGTAAAACGACATTTTCAAGCCTTCTATGCTGATAAACGGAAGTGTTCCCTGCAGTATTTAGAACACGCAGAATGTCTTACAAGAAAAGCAACATACTATTCGCTCTTCCTTCTGGGGCTGACGGCCAGAAAAAAGAGGAGGATCCAAAATCTAGCCGTGGCTCAGTTCTCCGCGAAGATTTTTTCAAGTGCGCATTTTACCTCTTTGTCCCAGCCTAAGTCCGCAAGACTTATACCATGATCAAATTTTAGACCAAAATGTTTCTCTCGCCACCGCATGATGTCCCGTATATAAGTTGCAGCATCGAGGGGGTCGTCCGCCGGGAAGTACTCAATGACTTTCTTAATGACCGTATCATCGATTGGCCGATATCTGACAAGATGGTGATCCACGCTTTCAACCTCCTCGCGGCTAGCATTACACATCTTCATCGTCTTTGGCGACCCGACAACCTTTGCGTGATCAAGATCGATGAGCCGCCCTTTCGTCTGACCATCTGAATCGATGATTAGGATATTTTCGATACTGATATCGCGATGAAGTATGAAGCCTTTGTAGTACAGTTGCTTGTGTTCTTTGCGATTGGAACCGTCATCAGTAATATGAAGCCGAGTGATAACCCAAATTACTTTTACCTTTGATAATATCGCTTATCACTCCAAGCAATTCTTTTAGATCCTTGAAATGTCTGAGCGACCAGCCCGTATACGTGTGTATCACTTGCGTATGGACTCTACTGGTCGCCGGCTTTGTTTCATCAGAACAGGAGTAAAGAAGGTCCTCGCTTTTATCTTTGCTCTCGGTAGCGTCCTGATACTCACGATGATTTTCGTCTCGTAAGGTTCGTTTGTTGCTTGTGGACTCAGGTCGCTGCGGGCACTGTATCTGCAGGCTGCGGCGCACAAATTCCAAGGTGGAATCAAGAGTGTCGTTGATCTTGATGTCCTCGGATGAATAAATACGTTCTTCCCATGACGGAACCCGACGATATCTATCACCCTCTGGTAAATAGCTCAGCGACCCAGTTTGCTTCGGACCGTAGGGACGCCAATAACGTTTGACAGCAAAGATCTGGATCTGCATTTTGATTAGTAATGGAAGCAACAGCGACCGAAGTTGCAAAATCAAACCTCATCCGTGTCAATTGCTTGCTTCTGTATAGCTCGCCAAACTAACGTTGCACGCCCGCGCATCACTTCTGCCTGATTGATCGAAAGGGCGACGAAGTTCATGACCTTCTCTCTCCCACCATCTTTCGACGAAATATCTATCTCCCAGTGAGCCTCGGATAGGCCAGGTTTGAAAAACATCGTACCATCGCCGACGAGGTAAGAAGGGTGAGATTTGGGGGTTTCAGGGTCGTGTACTTCCATGCGAGGGTCCTAGCCAATCTGCCATGGCTATACTAAAAACGTCTAAATAACGCGGAATTTGAAAAAAAAGAAAAAAAAGTGATTATCGGTGGATGGCAGTGGTAATCTCGTGAATCATCTCGCGTCGTGTTCCGGAAGCACCCATCTCCACAGATGACAGACAAATGTAACGGGCTGTGCGAACCGCCAGGACCAAAGCAACAAGTTCTAACCTCATTCACCACAGTGGTTGAGCGGGGTGTGTGTCCGCTGAGCTGTTTCCGGGTCATCCTGTGTCTGAATCATCTCACGCGCGATTAGCAGGTGCAGTTTCACAAAGCAAGACTTCAAGACACTAGAAATACATTCGAAGGCGATCAAAAACAATATACACCTCATAGAGTTGTGCCGCTCAGGCGGCTTACATTATCCTCGTTAAGAATGAGGGTAATGACGGAAGCTGCTTCGGACTTAGCATGAACCGGGATGCCTTCAATCTTTTCCTCGACGGACCACCAGTCCCCTTCGCTTCCAGCTCCCACGTTCACCCGCGGAATGGGCTTTTTGAAACCGACCATCCGGGCGACCGCTTGTCCACAGACAGGACACTCGTTACCACCCATAATAACCCGTCCAACACAACCTTCGCATCCATAATGGCCACATGGTCGGAAAACACAACCATTTTGGCTATTGGAATGAATAGGACAATGAGGGGGGTTAGTAGGATCAGGTAGATCAGATGACCGCGATGGTGAGGCAGACGCGCAGGAGGTGTCTAGCTGTCGAACAGACTGCAGATTGCGGAAGCGGCCCGTGGGCTGCAATTCTGGTAAATGTTCATCGTATAGATCGAACCAGGGATAGTCATATTCCTTGTAGGCTGAAGAAATAACATCAGATAAGGCCAAACGGAAAAAAGGCACTTTACGACAACGTACTTCCGGGTACGATAGGCGTGATTGGTGCGACAACGCCGGTGATACTCTGCTAGAGGTTAGATGTTGCATCCTGGTCTAGAATTCTATGCCGCGGCGCACCTCCCACAAATCCGTGGAGACTGTATGAATCCAGACACGCTCACAAGCGTCCTCATCGTAGATATTTGCAAGTTTGTTGTCTTTGTAGATCTTCTGTTGAATTTGCCCTCCAGCCGCGATACCCATGCGAGTGTCTTCCAACTCGAGGTAACCGCCTCCACGAAGCCTCAGAATAAGGTGGATAACAGCCCCTGGGGGGATATTATAATCTGAAATATGCGTCAACCCATGGCTAGATCCATGTGCTATCGGCCCACCTGACCGGGTGCGGCCGTCTTCGAGCTGTTTACCCGCGTACACGAACCGCTGTTGGTCTGGAGGAATACCTTCTCTATCTTGAATTATTGCTTTCAGATCATCGATGGTGTCACTCCACTGCCAATGTAAATCAGTCAGCGTCTTCCCTGTCAACATCTTAACAGCAACATCGCCTGCAGAAAAGAATGGGTCACGGTAATATAACTCATATGGCAAGAAACACGACCTTTCCGCTGGCACGTCACTATAATCTTCGGCTCGAATGAGCCTCTGGACATCAGGTCCTTGGCTGTTACGCACGGCGGAAGACAGCTACCAAGCATGCTCAGTTTAGGAGGCGGCCAGAGTATTCAGAACCCACGATACGGTCATCCTGAGGTTCGCGGAGGGAAGTAAACCGAGCTCCCGTGGTGATCGTGTAATGTCCAGTTCCACACCAGATTCCGACTCGCAGGCAATGGCTTTCCGTAAGCTTGGATATATATCGATCTGTATGCCACCATGTATTGCGCGGCCCGTCATTTGTTCTTCGATGGTGTACCCGTGGCCAAGCTGCATAGCTACGAACTGCAAACCTAGTCAGTCGGAGTTGAAGACAAGTGAGGTGCGATGCGCCGAACCTGGCGCACAACCCCAGGGGACGTGCAAATACCGTCCAACCACGGCTGCGTTGGTAGAGAAACGTAGTCCTGAACACCATCCCTCGATGATGACTGTTGGGTCTCGCCAGTGATGGAATTTATTCCTTGTCATGATGTTTTGAGAGTGGGCGGTCTCGACCTCCGTTGCTACTCACCACCGACCGATATCTTCGCCGCGCACTCACGAGACCCAGCAAAACTAATCCAGAGAGCCTCCCGTTGAAACATTGGCTACGATTGGTGGTTTACCCAATAATTGAAAAGAAATGGGGAAGGGTTCTCGTACCATCAGGTAGCCCCCTCTTTTTCTGATCTCAGGTGGTAAAACCGTTTGGAATCTGTCAGCAGGAACGAGGGGAAACGTTCCCAGTCCCTGTGCAAGGCATGAGCATTACGATCTACTCGTTCGAAGGCTACACAATGCCTACCGGCGGCAATAAGTATTTGTCTGCATTGTCTGGGACGCGAAGAGTGCGGAAGAATCGCAATTTGGCAGGGCCTGCGTTAATCGTTGCCTCTTCCCATTGGACAAATTGTGCCTTTTTTTTGTCATTCCGGTGCTCCTTATGGGCGTTTACGGTGGAGCGGCACTGGTTTGGGTCCGCACGTTGTAGGAGTCCATATTGAGTGCGGTAGTTCTTGAAATAATTAATGAGAGGCTGATCCCTAAACACAACAAGAAGTCGAATTCGAACCATACTAGGTGTCAGAAAGCAGCACATACAAAGATATCTCTAGATGACCATTCGGAGTAGGATGGTAAATGGATGGCCCATTGGTAACTCGAAGCAGAAGGGGTTGAGGTTCAACAATTAAGTCGAAATCAGGCTGAATTCCTGCGAGTTTAGAGGTGTCACCTCTTAAAAATGATGTGCATGATTTTGGTACTAACCCGCCTTCGTGCGCACAATCTCAGGTATGGCACTGATCAAAGTCTCTGAGGGTAGACTCGCTTTGATCGTCGCCAAGGGTCGCACGTTGCCTCCAGGTCCGAATCGGATGGCGAACGAGACGTCGACTAGCTGAAGGATGAATCGATGATAATCAGCCGAAGCATAGAGGAGTATCTCGATACACACCTGCATCCTGAACTTGATGTGCCTGTACTGTTATCTGATTGGGTGGCTCTCCAACATACGTGGGTGATGTCACGCATAATGCATAACGCGTACCGAAATAGTACGGATATTCAAAAAATTTCCAGGATCTGGATTGGTCGATGCATTTGTTCGAAGACGAGGCCACGTGGGGTGGACAGACGTCTGAGAAAGGATAAGAGAATGAAGCGGCAATATTCGTACGATTTTCTTTGTATCAGATGACAGGTATGCTGATATCGTTACAGCGCCCGAGGGCGCATGTGGAGGTCGCATACGAAGCAGTGTTTCACTCCTTGCCGGCGTCTTGAGCGAAGGCGCTCAAGCGAGTATGCGAGGAAAACGTTAGCGGTAGGCGAATTATCTCAGGCTACTGTAGCCCAAGTCTGACAGAATTCTATTGCTCTCTCAACTAGTAGACTTCCCAAGCTCGATTGTGTAACAGTCATATAGGGATGCGGGTGGCAAACAGATCAAGCTGGGAGAAATTTTCACGCAATACGAAAAATGGGCGTATCTGGACTACAGTCTCACTACATTTAGCACTGTTCTCTGAAATTTTCCACACGGATTGAGGGGGGTTGATACGCTGGGTGTATATATGTGCATGCGTACATCGCTGAATGTGGCGGAGCGATTTCTCACCAAACCGCAGGGATACCGATGGCGAATATATTTTCTTTCATTTGTATCGGCGGTTGCACCTCCGCTAGTGCTGAATGAGGGGATAGGTCGGCGCCTTGCATCTTCGGGTTATACTCATCCATAGTGTTTGGTGTTGTCGGTGACGCTGGTAGCGCGCTAGGAGACCTTTACGGCACGTTCGAAGCGCTAAAATGTCTTCCATCGTCGCGCAATTCTCTCACCAGGTAAGAAGGGTGAGATTTGCGGGTTTCAGGGTCGTGTACTTCCATGTGAGGGTCCCATGGCTATAAAACGTCTAAATAACGCGGAATTTGAAAGAAGAAAAAAAGATTATCGGCGGATGGAAGTGGTAATCTCGTGAACCTCGTGTCGTGTTTAGACCCGGAAGCGAGTCACTACTGTAAATGCCACAAATTTTGTGTCACTTTCAAATCTAAAAATGAAAATTTGGTCACAAACTCGGGATTACTAAATTTGTCCGCCTGGCTACTCTGGAATCGCAATGCCGTAAACTCGCCCTAAAAGAGTCGGAGTACTGTAGTGCGCTACTGTGCGACGCTCCAAGGGCGGGGTAAATGGGGAAACAAATAAAGAGTCAGAGTGTGGGAAACCGTGACTCTAGCGTTATGCCACACAACCACTTGATTTACGGTTCCTTCTTGTGAAAATACAAATTTGACAATGATATTAATGTACAACACTTCCGGTTTACGAATTTGTGCTCTCTACGCTGCCACATAGAGGCTAGAGACGGTGTCCAAGGTTGACGTGCACAGCCTTGACACTCGTGAATCTACAATTATCGGGGTCAGCAATGCGTCGTCAATACCGGTTTCTTATAACATACTCATCAAGTGCATATTGTCCCAGCTCTCTTCCGAATCCGGATTGCTTATACCCGCCAAACGGTACATTCGGGGAGATGATTCCACCACAGTTCACGAATATGGACCCTGCCTTGAGTTTGTGCGCGGATTCAATAGCCCTGGTGATATTCTGGCTGAAAACATATGCGACAAGACCATATATCGTGTCGTTTGCCTTTTTGATAATGTCTGTTAATGGAAAAGTAAGGATGGGAAGAAAAGGCTGTGAAAAACAAATATGCCTTCATCATTCTCGAACTTGATCACAGCACCGACCGGGCCGAATACCTCCTCCCTCATGATCTTCATGTTGGCGTCGACGCCGGTGAAAAGTGTCGGCTTGACAAAGAAGCCATCTGTTCCTTCCTGGTCTCCCCCGCAGTGCACCGTTGCACCATCATCTTTACCAGATTTGATATAGCCCATGACGCGCTACCATTATTCCATCAGGGAAGGTTTGATATTCAACTGAAATAAACGTACATCGAATTGAATTTTTGAAACCAGAGGTCCTTGTACCGTGTCTATGACGAAAGGATCGCCGATTTTGATGCCCTTGGCGCATTCTGTAAGCTTGGCGAGGAATTCGTCGTAGATACCTGATTGAACGAAAATCCGCGATCCAGCAGTGCATGCCTGACCATGGTTAAAACTACCAGACAGAAGGTAAGCTCCGCGTCCAGGGATGGATAAACAAGAAGCTCACAAGAGTGCAGATGATGTCCATTTCACTGCTTCCTCCAAGTCGGCGTCGTTAAACACTATGTTCGCGTTCTTGCCACCGAGCTCCAAGGTTACCTTCTTCAGGTTGGTTGCTCCTGCGGCTTGCATAATCTTTTTCCCGGTGAGGACGGAACCGGTGAAAGACACTTTGTCAATACGCGGATGACGGGAAATGGCCTCGCCGACTGTAGAACCATAACCAGTCACGACATTCAGTACGCCAGGTGGGAAGCCTGCCGCTTGGAAAAGCTCGCAAACGCGGATCGCAGTAAGGGGGGTGATTTCCGAGGGTTTCATGACGATAGCGTTGCCACATGCAAGAGCTATACACCGATCAGGAATATGGGACAATGTTAGGGCCAGACGTAATACATACCGGGCGCAATCTTGGTTATAAACGTCACAACTGAGGGATAAAATCAGCATCATTGACAACTAGTTAGATGTCAGCCTTACGCGGGAAATTCCCTGCGTCGAAGTAAGTGATTGACAGCAATAAAGCAGAGAGACGTTACTGACATGGTACGATCGTTCCAACGACACCAACGGGCTCGTGTCGCGTATAGGCAAACTTCGCCCCGCTTGTCTTTTCAAACGTTAGACCTGGAAAGCGGATACTAGAAAAAACAGACACACCTCCATAGTCTTTCCGTGAATCTTGTCAGCCCACCCAGCGAAGTATTTAAGCGTGTCGATGCACATTTTAATGTCCACGTAAAGGGCAATCATGTACGTTTTGCCTACAGACATCTCAATACCCTCGAATTCAATTGCTGATTTAAGGTTGTTCACCATTGTCCAGCGCCTCGATAGCAGCCAACTCTTCTTTGTTTTGGTCAATCAGTTCTGCAAATTTGAACAACAATTCTCCACGTTTTGCACCGGGCGTGTTGAGACCCCAAACCGTTTCCATCGCTGTTTCAGCAGCGGATACGGCGAGATCAACATCGGCAGATGTTCCCTCAGATACTTTGGTGATGACATGACCATTAGCTATAGAGCACTGTTAAATCCTTATCAACACCGGAAAATTACTGGACACTTGCTAGGGTTTACAACGCTACGGCGGGAAGTTAAGACTTATGGGTTGCAACTTGGAACTGAGAGTAAACGTACTCGATATATGTGTTGTCTGATCCATCAACGAATTGACCGTTGATGAACAGACCGGTGTTAAACTGGGTTTTTCCTTTGTAGGTGGACGTGTCGAATTCGTATGTGAAGACTGAAGGCATGGTTGTTATCCAGAGAATATGGAGAACGTTTAAAATGTCATAGTTTTATACTGGACAACCCCATATCTGGGATAAGAATGGATCCGATTGGAGTTAGGTTCATCATCGATGGGGCTCAAGTGATGCTTGTAGCCGCAGCATAGGCAGGCTATGCGTGGAATTATCTACCATACATGAGTGGTTTAGCCGCCTGCCGAGTTTGTCAGATACCTTGTCCTATGTCAGAAGAGACACTATAGTAGATAAGACGCTCCGGATATTCATCCGGCTAAAGAGGTACTCACTGCGAATTGAACCCACGCTGGACTGATACCAATACACGACAATTCGAGATTAGTATTTTTTTGAAAGATGAACCATGACAGCATCTATATCGTGGTGTGGACGGCCGCCGGTTGAGCTTGGCATCACCTTCAGTAAATTCATTCAACAATATGATGGTCACTGTCAATTCCCGTCATCACGAGCACGGGTAAAAGAGAAAAGGTACATACGTCCAGACAATGCGGAACTGAAATCTGATGATCAACGAGATGAATGCCCTCGTGTCGGTGTTTAGACCCGAATGCGAATAATGCCGTAGCCTCATTGGATTCCGGCGGTAACTTCGTGCCAGTGTTTAAGCCCGAAAGCGAACAATGCCGTAGCCTTAAATACCATCCTGGGTCGGTATTTATGTAAAAATGGGGATATATGCTTGATGACTTGATGTTGGGGAGGTTTGATGCGACTTGTATATTCTTTCGCAACGTACGGTCACAGCGGTCATAAGATGGAACATGCCTGGAGTGGATACCTTCGGTGGACGAGGACTCGTCTGTAAACGAGGCCGAAGGAAAATGTGTCGTCAAGGTGACCACTGATCTCGTCGAAAGACTCGGAGGAAACCGAAGACAAAGCGCACGTGGGAACTTTCCTGTAGTGCCAGCAGAAGTTGCAGAAGAACACCTTCGTTATTCAATATTCATTGTCTGTTCCGCGTTGACTCAGATATGATGATATAAGATCAATTCCTGCAGGATCTGTATTTCGGCGCCATGTATGTTATGGCCGACTACTGCAGGGCGTCGTTCAACGCCCATTACCATGCTCGCAACATGCCCTCAAGGTCACAATGTCGATGCAATTCAGTAAGCAGTCAATACATAGTATACGGCATACAACTCAAGACAATATAAAAGTATGCACGTGGCGTGGGGACAGAGCAAGAAGGTGCAAGGAAAACTAACGCTGAACGAGCAACATGTGACTAATTGGCGTTGAAATCATCCAAGAGTTTCTCGAACGCGCCTTCAATAAGGTTTTTCGTTTGGATAGCATGAGCCTTGATGGTAGCCTAAATAAACAACGATTATCAGAACCGCAGAAATACATAAACGGGTTACGAACGGGGGCTAAAGTGATCAAAGCGTCAGAGAGTTCAGTCGATTGCTTGTGCATATTTTGAAGATCTTGTTTCATGATAGCAACGGCACCTGGGAGAGGCAAATTGAAAAAGGCAGCTTTCTTGTCGTCAATATTCTTCAGGAGATTCAAGATGGTCGGGGCAAAGTCGTCCACTTCTCCCATGATTTGCTTTGCATCTTCATCGGAGACGCTGGTAATTTGCTGAAAAGCACGATGATAAATCAGCGCGATGTGCTTTAGTTCTGGCCAGAATACGAACCTTGACGTCATCGGTGGTCATTCCAATGTCCTTCTGTGCGTTCTCGACGCTTGCTTTGATTCCCTATAGCTTGTTTAGAACAGCCCATATCTAATGATGGATCAAAATAATATTTACCAATGCTTGACTTAGAGAGAGCATAACGCCAACATTGGTAACCGCGGTATTGAGGCTGACGATATCGTGTGCGACCCGCTTCAAGTCGCTTTCGACTTTGTTAACGTCGCGCGGCTCGATGGGGGAGGCGAAGGCGGAGATGGCCAAGGTAGTGAGGACAAGGAGGGCAGAGCTGAATTTGACCATGTTGCGAACGTGATTGTGAATGCTCCTGCAGCTCATTGCGCTGGCTTTTATATTCGCCAAAGTAGTTCAGACGTCCTAGAGCCAGTTTCCACATGACCGGACCTTGCGTTCGATCCTCCATGCTTAGGAAAAATGTTGACTTCGATCGCGTCGAGTGACGGTTTTGTTTGGTGCATAAATATCCAGTTTGGTCAGCGCGTGCTGGCGCGGGAGCCTTCCGCAATCGCGAACGATACTTGCTCTTTCCCAAAAAGCGCCAGAGATATTTTGTATTGCTATACTTGCCAGACGCCCAAGTCGAAAAACAGGTCAGCAGATGCAAAGTAACGTTTTTGAGCTTTACTTCATAAACAACGCATTGAGGATCGTGCCGCGAAGCAGTGCGGCGCAATGCTAAGCGGTGCCATCGTGGTCTCTCGTCGTCGATCAAGCTAGGAGTTTCGGATGGGGCTATCATGGCAGCTGGGCGGAGCAAGCCTAACGAGCCTTGCAGTATTAAAAAAATCAACCTCTCGTACTATTCTACTCCAACTCATATACTATTTTAGCAACTCACGTCAGGTGGACAACCCGAATAGTTACCCCTAAAACTGAATTTGATCAAAACTTCTACCATCATGAGTGCTGAGCTACTCCGAGCAACGCTTGCCTATCCAGCGATCGACAATCACGCACACCCGCTTCTCAGCAACGCAGACAGCAATGCTCTTCCCTTCGAAGGAACCATTTCGGAAGCAATCGGTGAAGCTTTGATCAACGATGCGCCAAACACGCTGGCGTGCTCTCGCGCTGCGATCCAGCTTAAAAAGTTGTTTGGAATGCAAGACAATGAAACATGGGCTAACGTGAAAGCGAAACGGGCCTCGATGGACTACGTCGAGTTGTGCAAGCTTTGCTTCCAAGAGTCCAACATTCACTGTATTTTAATTGATGATGGTCTCGCACCGAAACAGGAATTAGAAAGCCTCGGATGGCACGATCAGTTTACCAAACAAAGGATAAGGAGAATCGTGAGGGTAGAGACCGAAGCCGAGGTGCGTCCTTCCCCATCGTTATTAGATTTAAGCGTGACGTTGCGATTAGGCCATTCTTCGAGATTTGTTCGCATCACAAGCCGGGACGACTGTGTTGTCCAGCAACACTGCTCAGCGCGAGCCGTTTGATCGCTTCACGAGCGCGTTTCAAGATCGCCTAAGAAAACTCATTTCAGAGCCGAATAGCAGAGTTGTGGGATTCAAGTCCATCATATGCTATCGCACTGGTTTAGATGTTTCCTTGTCTGATGCCCCCGAAACTGTCATTAGTGCATTCATGGACGTGTTGTTTTTGCACCGTCGAGCGGATTCGGTGCGCCTGCAACACAAACCTCTTAACGATTACATTTTACGCTTGGCGCTCGAGGTTTGCAAGGAAACTGGAAAACCTAGTACGTACGATGCCCGACGCCGCTCAAAGATACTTGAACTGACCTTCACAGTTCAATTCCATACCGGCTTAGGTGACAACGATTTATCCTTGAAGCTCGCATCCCCGGCACTCCTGCAACCATTGATTAAAGGCTATCCTCAAGTCAAATTCGTGCTACTTCACGCTTCGTATCCTTTCACGCGTGAAGCTGGTTACCTCACATCCGTCTATTCAAACGTCTTTCTCGACGTTGGAGAGGTAAGTTACCCAATGGTTTCATTTCGTTGTCTTGACGATACCGTACAAGATCTTCCCAATGATCTCGGGAAGGGGACAACACGATATCCTTAGCCAGGCACTTGAAATAAGCCCCGTCACTAAAGTCATGTTCTCTAGTACGCCTCTTTCGTGTTCCGTGATGTGCCATTCTTATACATCATTCCTTCAGGTGATGGGCATTTTTGGCCCGAGTCGTACTATCTTGCGGCCGTACAATTTCGAAGTACACTATGCGAAGTACGTCGTCGTGCCTGAGGAGCAAGATGCTTCCTGACGCGAATACAGGTCCTGAATGACGCAGTTCGTCGCGACCACCTTATGGAATCGGAAGCAGTCAGATTCGCCAAGGCAATATTGTACGGAAATGCAAACAGAATTTACGGATTAGGACTCCCTGAACCTTGAATCATGCGGCGCAGTTCAATGAGATGTAGCTTCTTCATATAACTTGTACCACCGTTTATTTAACTTTTAACGACAGAGACACCTTAAGTAACGGTCCATTGTCTATTCTGCGTGTTGATACAAGTATTCAAATCAATTCACAGGTGGATTCATGGAATGTTTGGCAATATTGATTAGGTAGCGATGCGATGCGCGGCCTCGAGGTCGGACCAGTAATGAGACTGAGAACTACACTGGGTGAAGTGGTCAAGTCATGCTACGTTTAATCAACTTGAGCCCTTAGGAGGCTTTACCTCATGGACTGCTACAGAGCTCACTCGTCGCGCTGAGTTACAATCAAGGATAACTCCTAGAACTTGGTCGTATCCCAAAGGCGTTCTGCCAGGCGGTGCCAGTATCCAGATGCTGCACAGAGAATGTTGCGGACCATGGGGAGCCACCGCCATCATAGGCGCAGGTGGATTTAAGCTCCATTCTCAAAGAGTGAGATGGTGTTAGGGGAGTAGACCAGGGTCACAATAGTCCACCTCCCACTGCCCAGGTGAAAAAGCCCGGCCGTGTATTTGTCCCACTGGACCGTCCGACCGCCATCCGTAATTCGCAGGATGTTATCCCCCATTACACTCCCATTACAGTGACTTTAGTCTCGCTACCAGAGACATTTAGCAAACGATACATGATAAGGCCAGTGTTCATCTTTGGGATAAACCATAAGATGGGCACCGTGCGAATATAACACGATCAAACCGAAACCTCTGGCATCATCCGTCATGTATCATAACTGCGTGTCAGACATTCATCATGGTGACCTTGATACTGCTTATCCTGCTTTCTGCGGTTGCCTCGGCACCCAGCCCCAATACAACATGGCCGCATCTCTCTGCTACCCTGTCTCACTTACGTGCTACCACAGGTAGTCTCGTAACACTTGCGCCTTATCATAACTCTTCAAGTCTTTACGATGCTATCCAGGCCGCACCATGTGTCCTCTTGTACACTTTTGCATCATGGAGCGCACATGCCCATCATCTCATTCTCCGCCGCAATCTGATCCAGCAGATCGCGCGGGACTACAGTCGCGACATCCAGTCCCACAGTCTTGCCATTGTCGCAATGGAAATCTTTGAACCGCCTGTCGATGATGCCTCCTGGGATTTCATTGTCAACGATGCTTACTGGGGCTCGATGGGGATGTTCTACAACCACTCGCCCCGAGGGATGTTCGCTGTAGGTGACCACAATTCGGAAAACATGGCCCTTGCGATCGACAGGTGCCTCGCGTCTGTCATAAGACCAGATGAGCGCAGTCGCTGGGGCAACGCATCATTCCAGTGCAACTCACAGCAAGGCCGATGTGAAAGGTATGTTGGTCTGTAGATGCCCAGGTCGGTACGCAAATGACAGCGTAGCGTTGTGAGAGGATCTATGATGCATGAAAATATTTGTCTACGTCAGAATGAGCAAGGAAGTGCAATTCAGGGGGGTTCTTTGCCGCGTCTGAATCCTTAACATCGGTAAGTTTATTTCAATCTCTCGTATACAGCTCATATCTTAATCAACCTTTCTTGCACTTGAACGTTGAACGTTGAATCGCCACCAGTCAACCACTTTCCCAGTATTGAGATATTGTGAGCGGGAGCAGGGTGTCCGTAGACCAGCTACCTATATAGTGTTTATCGTAACAACGAAAACTTCCTGGCGCACAGCGCCGTATCCTCAAACGCTCCCTCGCCGAATCCTACACTCCCTCGTCGTCTATTCCCTTTGGCGGTTGTACCTCTGCATCCATCACCCAGGATTGAAATGCTATTCCCATGTGAAGGACGGCGTGGCCCACCCTTGATGCTTTTGTTGCTGGAACCCGCCGCCGAAGGCCGCTTGAAGAGTCATCATCATCCGCGACCGTAGAAGAAACGCGATGCCAAGAACTTGACTGAGGCCCGACTAGCCGGTTCCATCGCACACGATGCTCCGAGTATCCCCTCCACATCGCAGCGACATGCTACACATGAAGAGCCTTTGCCATTGCCCCCACCACGATACCCCATAAATTCAATGTGTGTTTCGGGTCGTGGTACCGGCGCCGACGGCTTTGGTGGCATCCGAACATAGTATCTAGGCCTGAAATAGGAGGCTCGGCATTTCGTCATCACACGCTAGCCGCACTGAGCCCACAGGATGCATTACTTAAATATGACCCGCTTCGTCCCAAGTTTTCTAACGTCACTTCCATCGAATTCTCAACACTATGACAATGCACGGCGCGAACGAGCCATGGAGCTTGGAGGTGCCATTCAAATAAAGACCGCTTCCCAATCATCAGCCTTCTTTTTAATCTTTTCAATCTTTTTATTCCTTTTATCCTTTTCATTCTTTGGGCTATACACCCAGCTTTCTTGACGTGTACTAGAGCAAAAATGTTGGTACATATCCCGCGAGTCGAATGAATGGACTCACAAGGCTGGTCTAGGAGTGAACATATCCACAATTTTTCCTTTAGCGTATCTACGGAGGAGTCGTGCATCTTCGGTAGTCAGGCCGACCGTCTCTCGAGCAACGTACTTCGATTCCGGGTTCTTTATGATAAAAAAGAAGTCTGGAAGGTCATCCCTCGGTTTGTCGTTGATCGCAAATGTAAGTAATTTCTTCGTAGTTTTGAGATATTGGCCCTCGTGGACGATTTCTTCTTCATCTACTGTTTTCCAAATTCCTTTGATTATGGCAGGGTGCCCCGCGAATCCACCACGGTATTCGAATGCCATATAACTCCCCGTTGGTATACCTGGAATTTGGGATCCCTTTTGCCCCCAGAGCGGTTCAAAAAAATCTGAATGAGCTACCAAATCGCCAAGTTCTGGTACAAGTTCTTTCATTGACGTTAGGAGTGGTATAGGGGCTCGTTTCTAGATAAAACTTAACGGGACGTCGAGAGACGCAATGTATCAAGGGACATACTGAGATGGCGGCCTGCCTGGATTGAATAGAGGGAAAGCATTCACTTTTAAGCCTGAGCCTCCAAAATTTCGGGTATGACGGAACACGACGCGTGGTTACGCGAAGTTATCCATCATGATCTTGATGCAAAACGATAGGATTTGTCAAACAACATGACTTTATATGGGCTGATCCAGATTCTTAGGTTCTCCCAGAGTTTGTTTCAGAACAGCCGAGTTGGCATACTTGGGTTGAGTCCGGATACGCTGGCCTTGCCGCCTTCCACAGTGTCGAGTTTGACTTTGATGACGATGAACTGGATGCGACGGAAAATTTTAGCCAGGCGGGAGGGGCGAAGAAGCGGGGCAGACAATGAACCCGATCAGCTCGCGTCGGCTTTCGGTAGTTAACGTTTAACGTTGAGATTAGCAATCTCGCCTACTCGTTAGAAAACTCGATATCGCCTGCCCAGTGCCGAGAGTCATTAATCATTAGCGCACACATAAGGAAGAAGAAGAAGAAAAAAGTTTGACTACTCACCATCCTAGCTAAACTCTCGTCCAACAATGTCGCCAACAAATCGCCATGTATTATCCCATCGCGGCCGCACAGCCCTCTTCCAACATGGACAAGCACGATTACTTCCTTCTCGTTTTTCCCCGATCTCACCAACGGCCTCAACGCGAGTTTCCCGGGACCGCGAAGTGCGCCCGCGGTTAGATTGTTCACGCGTCTCCCTTCTGGGACGTAGTTCGTGTAGGGTCGAGTTTCGTACCATTCGTCGGCGTCTGGTTGAGATTGGAGAGATTGGAGGGTTTGTTCGAGGGAATTTGTGTATGCGATGAAGCTGGGAGAATCATGTGAGGATGGGGGGTGCGGGTCTGGGAAAGAGGGAGAGTTGGGGAAGGTCCTTCATCCCGCTCTGTGGCCCGTATGACGGAATCGTTACCACTTGCTACCCATGAACCAACTCCTGTTTGTCTGCCAGAATATGCATACATACCAGTGGTTCCTACCGATTTGTCTTTACACGCCTATTACCAGTGTAGTCGCGATTCCAGAGAGTGATTCGTCTCAAATTTGCAAGGAAGCATGATGCCACGCACCTGTACAACGTTGAGGCTTCATGTGAGGGCATTAGCCGCATTACTGTCATCATGCTGCATTGGTTTGGCGGCGTTGTACCTTTAGCGCTCTTGCTGTTAGAGCTGCCATGCTATCACCGCTCGTCCATGCCTTGCAACAAAAATAATTGTGGCACAAACGGGCCAAATTGTTCGTCCCTGCACCGAATAAACAAACCTACGTACGCGCCCCATTCAGATGAAATCAAGAGACACAAGTATGGCACTAAATGCCATCTAAATCGCTCTTAATAATTGGTTATAGCGAGCACGAGGCAACTGCGGTCATCATTGTGAAATTCATTATGAAGGATATAATAGCAGTACCATGTAATAGACATGATATCGTACCTATGTCGTAGCTACGCACTGCCTCGAGATGGTTGCCAGGGTTTCAGGTCAGCTGATCGGCAGAGCCACGAGTGCGGTTCTCACAACAAGCTAGGCTTTTTCCGGTTCTGCGATCTCTTCCACTACCGCCTCCGTATATTGGGCTGGTCCCAACCCATTCGCTCTTTTCCTCGAGTTGCTTTCGCTGGTCGATAGCGCCAATGAACTCGATTACAATTCCCAGCATCAATTTCTCAGGCCTGGACTACTATGAATGGCGGAGGAAGCTGTCGAGGGCGATAAGGGTAAAGTCACTGGTGAGTGTGCACGTCATCTCCGGCATGTCTGGTCTAACATATCGTTCTTTTTTAGTATACGAGGATCACACTTACGCCGTTCACTCTCATTTACTTCCTGCTCGTCGTCCTAACATGCATTGTCATGACCGCTTTGCAAGGGGTAGTCTACAACGACAACACTACCGGCGTCCACACGATCTCCCCCATCATCAGAAATGCCAGCTTGACCAACGCCCTGACGCTCAACGCTAACGGTGCCCTCTATTACTGCAGCCAAATCTCCTCCATGAACGCAGCTCAGTGCAACCTCATTGTATTGAACCAGACAACCAATGCGACTGCGCCGGGAGGAGGATCCGGGTTTGTCCTCGCTTGGAAACGGAATTTGCGTGTACCCAGGACGTATCCGCCCATCGAATCCCGTCACCTTCAACCCTCCGCCAAGTGGAGGCGAATGCTCTCCATCGATGACGGGCAAGTGAAGCGCAGGAGTGGTCCGACCCAAGTTCCAATACCAGCCAAATCCAAGTCTAAATCTCCGCCGGTACCAGCACGGAAAACTCCCATGCGACTCGACATACAGAATTCACCGAACGTAACATGTGCGAAAGCCTTGTTATGGCTTGAAGGAGCGTGAGTCGTGTTTCAGTGTATATCGTAATTCCCGGCAAGCTAAAAATATATATCTGTATCCAGGCTCAACGACGAAAGAGCAGAAGATGTCGTCTTGCTGGCTTTTCAATTCTGGCTCTTTTCCCTCTCTGCGGTTGCTGTGAGTGTTTATCCAACCAGGGCGCCCACGTATTCTGACTCTGCTCAAGATCTTGACTGAATCCTTGCCCCACCTCGGGGCCGCTTTCGTCGGTCACATTGTTGGTACAGGATGGGCTGCGGGGCGCATTCGGGTGTCGTACGACAATATGAATGTTTATCAAAATCAGGTCGTCACGGGCGCTTGTGGAGGTCAAGACATCATGGGGACTTGGTGGCAACTGAAGATATCCCACATGGTCAGTCCCTATATTTCCAAGTCGCCATCCTCTGGCTGAATGATCGAGCAGGTCCCTGTAGCGGTCGTCAATGGCATCGTTCTAGTGTTCATGTTGTTCTTGACCTACAAGATTTACGTGGTACGTGCGAGAGTGTCGAATCGATCGATGATCAAGTCATCAATGATAAAACGTAGGACTACTCCAAGCAAACCTTCAATTCTGTGGGAGCAACACCCGCAGTGGAGGGGATCCTCAGGGTAAATTATCTTCATGGCCTTAAATTATCAGAAGCTCATCTTCAATAGATCGTCCTTCTTTTATCCGTCTGCTTGCATCTTACAGTGTTCTTTGTCATCGCTTCTGCTGCCGTGTGGATCAATAAAGCTACTACCGGCATATTCAGTTTTCTCGCATCGACCGAGAAGGGCTTCGTGGCCGCAGCCGCTCTCACAATCATCGTATGTCGTCTGCCCAAAATGATCTTTACGCTGCTAAATCTGTACCAGATGATCTTTCCATGGATGTTTGCTGTATGTCTATCCGATTTTATCAAGTACAATGATTGAATTGAGATAAACTAGGGCTGGGCCTGCGTACGACGAGAATGTCAATGGCGCTTCTTGGCCTTTTGCGTCATGTCCGTTTTGCTGATAACCATGTTCTCGACGATGTTCTGGAGCCCAAGTGAGTCATATCCCCTCTCTTACCATGGATTTATCTTAATCAGGATGCAGCCTATCGGTTCATCTTCACATCTTGGCCGTTTTTCGCAGCTCTTGGTATCGTGGCTTATACCCTGGTCGTCATCTCAACCATCCTCGCTGTCTGGTGTCGCTTCAACTTTGGTCAAGGATTTGCGCACTTTAGTGAGGACAATCATCCCTTCTTCCATTATTACAGCGCTGATCATGGGGGAAATCTCTAGTTCAAGTCAGTGAGGTACTCGAGGACATGGACTTTCCCAACGTCGCCTTCTCAAAGGAAGGTGGAGCTGAAAGGGGAATGAGAACCATATCTGGTCAAGTACTCCAAATTCCTCCTGCAGCGTCCACCCGGCCCGCAAGTGGACTGCGTTCAATGCGATTCATGCGCACCTCGGTGTACTCGAACCATAACCTCGCGACGGTGAAACTATCTTCGTCGCAGCCGCTCCACTCTGATATAGTCAATACTACCCCGACGTCACCTACGTTCCAAAGGGGGTCAACCTTGACTGTGACTCAAAGGCTCCGCCGTGTGTTCGAATATAGAAAGTCAAACGTGTCTGGGTCCTCAAGTTTCGAAGGACTTTCTGTTCCTTCCGTACCTCCCGTACCCGCCCTTCCACCCGTTTCTCCCACCGTCCCTGCCGCCGTCGCTGCTGCCTTCCCTCCTCAGCGACCACCAAGCACGCAACCGATACTAACCCATCAAATCGCTCAGAAATCCCGGATGAAGTTGGAACCTGTCCGACCTTCGAACCGGCCTCCGCCTTTGAAGCTCTCTCGAGATGACGATGCCTTCCGAGGGAGGACGAACACGGACAAAGATACAAAGCGGCGCAGCAGGAGCGTTAGTCTAGGCCGCGGGTCGCGCAGCGCACGAGAGCCGACTATAGATAGGTTGGAGCCATTGGACATTTCTCCGATGCCAAAGTCGGCCAAGACGAGACCGTTGCCTATTAGACCGTTACCGAGGCCTCCGGCTACGGCTCCGTTGACTTTGGATGAGCCGCCTAGTGCTGGTCCTTCTGGACTTGTGAGGAGAGGAGGTTTGAGAGATGCTAATCGATCTAATGACCAGTGGTGATTCTTTGCAGTGCATATATAAATAATATTACCGTGAGAAAGAGATGTAAAGTAACTACATATTACTAAGCGGATTAACGGAGCTGGATTAAACCCTCGCCTAAATATATGAACTCGTCCGCTGAGGATGATTCAATACTTCATAATGCTCCGGCCAGTGCCAGCGGAACAGTATGAATGGAGTAAGCAGCGGGACGCAAGGTTTATGTGATGGACTCGGGTGAGTACACGATACGTGCTTTCAGGTGCTTGCTGACCCTAGTTTTGTCAATCGTTCAACTACTACTCCATCTCAACACCCGCCGTAGTGGGTACCCCCATGTCAACTGCTCGCTCAGCCTCGCTGCACGTCTGGCACCCACCCGGCCTCGCTACCGTACTGTATGTCCTCCTAGACACACACTGTTGTCACCGTACGGTCCGTATCAGCCTCAGTAAACTCGACTCGCCCTGGCCCCTGCCGTTCTCCTCTGCAGCGCCACCGTACTCAAGCTCGGCTCTCGCCTCCTCAACGATGCCCACCGCCCATTTTTGGTTTCTCAACTGCCCACCGACACCTGCCACTCACAAACAACAATGCTGGTGAGAACGCCGTTGAGCGGTATGCGCTGTTCCTTGTACCAGGCCAAACACGCGCCACCACCGCCACTTCCCACTTCAGGTATGGATCCTCGCCGAGTTGTTGTGTGTACTACCATTGGTGGACCAGACGCGCCCACCGTCATCATCGTCATCATCCGCGAGCCGAATTCCGCCGCCGCCACTGCATCGGGAATGTATGACTTACCGTATCGGACAAAATCCGGTTGTATGTAGAAATAAGAGAATGATCATGTCCATTCATCGTGAACCGCCGTGTCCCAGAGTGGACCAGCGTGTTCCGGCAGGAACCATCGTGATTCGTTTCGTGATCATGACCGCTGACGTAACACTCCCAAACTTGGCTCACCGGAAGTTCTACTGCGCGCGCTAGGACGGCTCATCGTCGACAACATTCGTATGACCCCAGCGATGAAGGGAGGGCGTAGTAGGCGTGCCAGGGAATGAGCCGGGGTCAGGTGTTCTGGAGAGGATTGTGGTCCATTTGTAGGGAACAAGAACGTCGATTTCAACGAATTGGACTTACCCCGGCCCAAGTCCGTTGTCGATTCAGGTGCATGGTCCTCCCAGTCTGCGGTACGAGCCGTCGGTGGGCGTATCTCGTTCCACTGCTAGTGCTGCTCCCAGTATGGTGTAATGTGTTTATGCCGCCCTCACTCGCTCGCGGGAATGGGCTCTCAAGGTGCCAATAGCCCATCCCTGTCATGTAGACCAATGGTCACAGATCAATTGAAAAGCCGAGCCTGCCTCGAAAATGTGCTATCGGAAGAGCTTCTCAGTTATAGCACCCGATGTGTTGTCTACCGGGTTTTGCAGGTACGTCCTGGTTCTACCCGATTTGTAAATGTGCCTAATTCGGCTTATAGATTCACGACGTGGAATGGTGCACTTCGTTTCACCATGGGTCACGGAGGTTCACGGTGGTTCACGACGAATCACGGCAGTTCACAGTGGTTCGCGCCCAATCACGGTGGTTGGGCATTGCATCCGCATTTTGTCTGATACGGACCATCATAGTATGACAATTATGAACAACGTGACGTGTACAAGTCTTGGCGTAACTGATAAGGAGAGCTGAGCGCTCGCACCGTACCAGCAGCCATGCCGTTGCGCATGGTACGAATACCACAAGGATCATGCAAGACCGATGCGCTACGAATCACCCTCACGATGTCTATGCTCGCTAAAGAGCTGAGCAGCATATCTGTGTTCCCGCCTGTCGTCGCAGCGACATCCATATTGTTGATTATCCTTCAGACTGTCCAAGTGAGTAGTCGAAGCTAGCAACCTACTTTTTTCTTACTCGTCACGTCGTACAGAGCGTTGAGGTTGGTCTCCTTCTAATTTGCGTATGCTGGAATAAATTGGTTATATGATGTCCGTTTCTTTTCGACAGAACAATAGGGAAGCATGTGCAAAGTATGTACTTTGTTTTGATCATAGTATCTCGTATTGAGTAGTTCATACATATCGGTTCTTTACCAGTTTGGCTGAGCGCTGTGCACAAATGCTGCTAGACCTCAACGATATCATGCGAGATAAGTGGGAGATTGCACCGCCTACCCTACTACGGAACTTGACGAAATATACCGAGTAAGATCATTTGGGACATAAATTCTTTTGTGTTAATGAATGCAGGACGTTGGGGGCAGTCCACGATTTTATGAAAGCTCAAGCTAATGAGAAATGGACAAAACGACTATTCCGTAAGGCAAGCATTGAAGCGGCCCTCGCTGATTTCGACAAGAAATTAGGTGATTCGACACAGATGTTCCAAGTGCGTCCCGATGATCATTCTGAATATTCTTTTGACGAAAAAATGTTCAAGACGGCCATACTTATTGACATGATCGTGCCATCTCGAAAGACCGTGATGGATGTGTCCCGTCCTCAATCGAACGAGGATGAAATTTCAGCCAAACAAGACGTGGATTTGGTGCCACTTCCTGCTTATCAATCTAAGCAGAATACCCTCGACAAGCAATCCACCGCTTCTCCGCAATACGACCAGGAAGATGTTCAGGATGACACATCAAATGTCAGGCTGAGGATTGAAGACTCTGAAGATGCTGATGAGGTGTTAATATCAGATACAGTCCTTGAAGACCATGGGGTATGGTTGCATTCTATTACACCGACATGTCTAATCGGAAATCTCGTAGTTCCGCAGGTATCACCAATCCCAAGTTAGACTCACCGGACGTTCGAAAGTCAAAAGCGGGTGGTTTGCCGATGTGGCCGTCGGGGAAGTCGACGGCCAGTCTACACTTGTTAAATACTACAAAGGAAACTCAAAAAACGACGCAATCAAGGTAAACCTACGCTACCGCGACTCATGCCTGGAATCTGACGAAAACAGACGTGGCTACACGATGTCAAAAATTTGCAAAATTTATTGTCAGTTTGATATCGTTCGGGATGAGTAATACATTTTGACAACAAATAGCCATCCAAATCTTCCGCATATGACTGGGTATTCAGACGAGCATTCACCAACTCCATTTATCCTACTTTCAGACGGTACGCGGTCATGTTATATTTTCTCAGTGACTGTCCTGAACGGTCCTATGAACTAGTTCGGACAAATGCTGCTGATAAAATCATGAGTCGAACTTTGAGAAACGAAGGCGTAGCTGCTTGCATAAATTTGCTTGCTCGTTATGTACGTCGATTCTTATGGACCCTCGCTATACATTGTGACACAATCACCAGTACAACGACATCACGGTATGCTATCTCGATGCCTGACGCAGAGCATCACCAATAGACATTATCGTAGGATGCAACTGCATATATTCAACGCCAGCTTAACATGCCGGACAACCTCCTGCAAGTTTTTGTCGAAGTATGTGGAATGTTATGCAATTCAAACCCAAATGAGTAACATCTTGCAGGAAACCAGCTACAGAGTTGGTGCGTCGAATACAATCGTAATGGGATTGCCACCCGCAAGAGAAGGGACGTCATATCGAAATTATGACCTTTCTCACTCGCTGGCACGAGCGATGTTGAACGTAAGCCAGAAACTACTTGTACCATATTTTCTTTCACATATAATCATAGATGCTTCCGGGAGGGGGAATTGTGCAATGTATACTTGAGGATTACCAAGGTGGCTACTAAGTATTTCACTTCCTTAATTCACTTCTTAAGCGCTTCCAGACACAGCAACTGACGAAGATCCCCTGAAGGTCGCCCATCTGGTATCGCTCGCAAGATGTTTACTTTCCAACAAGCACTGTTCATCATCGCCTCTCATAACCAAGCTTCTACAGGACAAGGACGACGAATTTGAAGATTTCAGCGAGGGACCAAAGGTCAGCATGAAAGAACTTCGGCAACACAGTCTTGAAGCTGGCGTTCACGACTTTTTCTGGACTGAGATGTCTGATATCCCTGCTCACAAGTTCGCGGTCGGCGACTTTGGCTACGTTCCTTCAAACACTGCCTTTGGAGACTTCGTAAAGCTGGGGAACATATATTCAGATAATCTGGCCAATCTCCCCATTACAGCTCGCACATATGGGTCCCAGTGTTGCTTGGAAGACCGACTGGCCGGCGCCCAGCATGCAGAAATTCAAAAATATCCTTTGCCCCTTGATGTTTACGGGTAAGCAGGTCAACTCGCATCCTTGGTGATAATGACTTGACCGTTGCATCAGCTGGCCAATAGCAGTTCCTCGCGGTGGTCAGATCGATTGTCAAATCGAGCACAGCGAGCGCATGGGCGACACAAACGAAGCATGGGGCTTTCTGTCTAACCACGCAAAACAATTGGCCGGAAAGTTTAACGTTGCGCCGGAAGATTTGATACTCAGTATGTTTTAATTTTCAGCCAATTAGTCGGTGGAGTCATGCTAACTCGTTATCATAGTAATCGCGGCGGGGACAAACCAGAACTTTGACATCAGGGAATTTGGCTATTTCGACCACCCCATATACCGAATGCCCACGATGCATGCTCAACAATCTTATTATCCTACCTCTTTCATGAATCATACCTCTATGTCACCTTATTATCCTACCTCCTCTATGTCACCTTATTATCCTACCTCCTCTATGTCACCTTATTATCCTTTCTCGTCCATGAATCATACCTCTATACCAACGATCATGTACTTGTTAACATCACCCCGTTCCGACTTCGAGCCCTTTTGGAGCCATCAACCCATGTATGTTCCAAACACGCCGCTCCCGGAGCTGAATCATGGCTTGGTGCCGAGTATTGGAGAGTAAGCCGTCTCTCGCTCTCACTCACTTGCCGTTGATATTTCCATAGCTGTAATGGATTTATTGAATGGATAAGGCTATTAAAAGAGGACTTTGTAGATTAATGCAGACGAGCGCATTATTCATGTAACGCTGGTGCGCCTTTCTACGTCACTCTCAGTCCTGTCTTAGTACAACTAGCTATATTGGATATTTACCCGTTTCACGCCTTGATAATATGTAACTTGAGTGTCGAGCCACGTAGAGTCCGGTGTAAGAAATTCACCATGACTTCAGGTACTCAGTAAGACTCGGCAAGAATTTGACGGGACAACGCATTTTACATATCTGCTACTTTACAGACTAACATACTTCGTTCACGTTGACTCAAGACATCCCACCCAGACTCACGGGAATTTCTGAAGCTTGAAGAAGATTTCATTCTCGATAGCATTCTTGCCGGGCTCAAGGATGATCTGTTAATTATGCAAGTTGTCTTTGTTTTCAGTTTAAATAGAAACAAAAACATACGATGTTTCCCGGCAGCTTCTTATCGAACCGGTGGAGATCTTGGCCGTTAACGTAGACCCTGCATCATGTCAAACCTTTGGTGCTGCAAATGGGGCAATAGCCTACAAATGAGTGCCGGGCGGCCCGTTGGTTGCAAAGTCCCAGTATGACTCGAGTCAAGGAGAAATCAATCACATAAAACACACCTTGTGGATTTCGATGCGCATACAAGCCCTGTGCATACAAGCCCTACGGAATGCATAAGCTCCACGCAGCGGTTTGCTTTGCCACCTCCCTAGCCAGATCACCCTGGAGCCGCTTGCTCTCTTCAGTCCCCCCAAAACGACATGACATGCATACTCGGTCCAGCAAGTTGAGAGACAAGGCATACGTGCGTTCCATTAGGCCCTTTCTCGATGAAAATCGTTTGGATAATGTGTCTAGCAGCGTTATGTGTGGAAGCGGTTAAAGCGCCGAGCTTTCGGGAAATGACAAGCTCTTCAATCTTGTCCGTGGATTCTGTTGCAGAAAGAACCTTCAGTGCAGGATGAGCTTCCGAATCCTAACTTGTGCAACACTTTGTAGCGACAAAACATCGGGAGCGGCTGACATAATAGTACTGTTCCTAAAAGACCGTGAGAAAGCTTCAACTTTGAGCAATGCTCCGGTGCCAGAAGGTTGCTCAAGGGCTTCAACGCCTTGGTGCGCAATGCCCTCATCGCAGAGCGTTCAACACCACACCCGAAATTTCACATTCCCTCGCAGAAGAGAATAAAGATATTGCGTCGATGGACAAACTACTCCGCGTCGTCAGTGCGTCAGAAAACGATTTTCGCATGGAACTTGGGGGTAACGTCTACATCGTTTGTTGGCACATTTAGGGGACCACTCGGATCCTAAATACCATACGTGAGTTTCAACAGTCCACAGATATAGTATAGCCGTAGTCTGATGATTGTTTTTTGTAGCGTAGTGCCGTTAAGGAAACCCATGCGATGGGCGGAAGCGCTATTGCTCAATTCAGTGCCTAACACCTCAGCCTCATCTGAGGGACAAGCACAAACTCAAATCGACAAGGAGCTAAAACACCCTCCGCGGCACATGAATGATTCATATTCGGAGTTTATCCTTCCTTTTGGTTCGGACCCGCAGTTGTTAGAGCAGTACACGAACGCTTCTGGAGGGATACGAATGGGAAAGTCAGTCGTCGAGATCTATCCGTGATGTCGTTTGACGAGGAGGGACGCCTTTAGGTTGATGGAACATCTCGATTCTTTGGCGGGGTCGATTGCATACAAGCACGTGTTAGGTCCAAGCGTGGAGACCTTGGGACAGATACATGAACGAGGATTCTATATCGTCACTGCTTCCGTGGACAGGTTCGTGCGCGAGACTGAGTTTCCTTCAGCTTCTCAAATTTGATTTCTTCTTCAATAGGCTTGACATGCTCGTTCCGCTCAACCCAAAACGGGACCTCCGGTTAAGTGGACAAGTCATCTACACTGGAAATAGTTCCATGGAGGTTGCAGTCAAAATGGAACACATTGGGACAAACCAGTCTGATGAAACCGTTTTGTTAGGTATATTTTCCACAATACGTACGTGCAGCTATTAACTGCCTGCCTAGGCCGGTTTTCAATGGTTTGCCGCGACGCTAATACGCGCCGGGCGTACAAGGTGAACCCTCTCGTCATATCAACACCAGAAGAATACTCTCTATCTGCCATCGGGAAACGTGAGTTCGTTCTGCGTACCCCTCCCCCCTGCTTAAGACATCATACGCAGATATGAAGGATAAAAGGCAAACTTTCGCTCTTCACTCCCTTTCGCGTGTGCCTCCTACGTCTGAGGAAGCAGCAGAGCTTCATGCTTTCTTTCTTACCTATGGACAAGAAGAAAGTGCAGAAAAAGAGGAGCGAGTATGGATGGGTGATACGAGACTTGAGAAAACTATGTTGATGTTCCCTCAGGAACGCAAGTACGCTTTTTTTTTCTGGTTTGTTCGTGATTATGAAATCTTACCACATGGTATAGCGTCCACCAAAAGATATTCGGTGGCTACTTGATGCGCCTGGCATACGAGGTCCGTGTCATCGACATCTTCGTTCACATCTTCCTCTAACCCCAGAAGTAGCTCGGCTTTTCCAATGCAAGCATGTTCACAGGAGGCCCTGTCCGCTTCCTCTCTTTAGACGGGATTTCGTTTGCTCGTCCTGTCGCCATAGGATCGATACTGCGCTTGACTTCTCAGATCCTATATACAACGTCGTCTGAGCAGTTTCCCACCATAGCCGTATGTTTACATTTTTTCGAACCCAAGCACCCTCATTTAATCTTTGCATAGCACGTCGGGGTCAAAGCTAATGTTGTGGATGTAGCGACGGGCCTTGAACAAACGACGAATGATTTTCGGTTTACATGGTGCCAGGAGCATGGGACGAGCGCGGAATCCAAGACGCCTAGGAAAGTAGTTTTTAAGACGTACCAAGGTATGCGAGGAACCATTATGTGACGAACGTTCGAAATGTCTGACTCAATACAGAGGCAATGCTGTGGCTAGAGGGGAAACGCGCTTTGCAATTGGGGGACGAAATTCGAGGGCGGAGAACGAAATAGACCAATCTTAATGTGTATTTAGTGAGTATATCTTTCATGATAAGTTCGTTGTACCGCCTCCTGGCGCTCGTGAAAGCAACACTTGCCTTTTTCGTTGGGTATTTTGGGCCAGTTCTGTGTCCGCGCATAGTCACCTAGCCGTAACTCAAACTCCGAGAGTTTTATGTTAAAATCGTTCTCTCTACTCAATCCTGCACAGTGACTAAAATTTACTCACGTCGCTCTTGGAGCCATGTACTGTTCACTAAGTGGCTGTTTAGCCCTATTTTGAGCAGGATGCGCAAAATAAGGCGAGAGCGGAAAAGGCTTCGTGGCCAGCAGAAGACGAAAATGAACTTCTAGTTATCCAATAAATCGAGTAAGATATTCGTTGGGTTGGACCAGGTAAAGGCAAGCATTATACTTGGGGACCGAAGCGAAGGTAGGAATCTGCAAGTATTGCTAGTGCACCAACCTATCACGATGAGAAACTGTCGTGGTCATAGAAAATAGAAAGATAATAATAGGTATAGAGTTGAAACGTTGAATATCACCTTACTAACAGATCATCATCTGCGTAGCATCAGCTCACCTTCTCCGCAACAATCATGTCCACTCAGAAACGCAAGCGCAGTATCCAGGACACTCCGGTCGACCTGACGAAAATGCAGCTGACCCGACAGCGACTCTCCGCATTACAGGAAGAGTTGAGCGGCATCGAAGAAACTGAGACTGAAATGGAGGAGATCATGAAGCACGTAGATGCGTTGCAGGGTATTCTTGGCAGTACCAAGAAGCTCGTGAGTTGAATCGCCAAAGCCTTTCGTGTCTCTTGTATCACGTACTCGCCAGAAAACTTCGTTTTCTTCGGTACAACGATCCGATCTCTCAAGCATGGGACTGGAGCGAAAGCCTCTCCGGTTCAACGACGCTGCACTGCAGGCCCGCATCGCAGCTTCGGATATTGATTCGAAACACATAGAAGCCCTTTGCTTGCAGATCACTCGGATCAATCGTTCGACCAGTAAGAGAGTAAGTCTAACTCGGTCACACATGGAGCACGACGATGTAACGCCTGTACGCAGTTCGAAGCAGGTGCTCGAATGATTCTCGATGCCGTTCTCCTGACGATTGCCGACATCTCTGTTGACGCGAAAGAAAAACTCCATGTGGCAATCTTCCCAGATATGCAGGTCACATCCGGCGACGGCGTGTTGGTGAAGAATCCCAAGAACCAGTTTGAAGTGTGGCTCACCGGTAGCGTTGATTATGGGATCTGCACTTACCAATACGAGGGAGATCGCAGTACGTGCCATTTGGTTTTTTTACTTATAATGTGCAACGTCGCCTGGATGATCCTTTCCAGATATGGTGCTTCGATCTACGCTCAACGATCTTATGATCTATGCCAGAAATCCTATTATGTTAATCGAAGCGAAACGTGATAGGGACATGTTGACGGATAGCATCCCGGAAGCTACTAGTCAGGCTATTGCTTTGAGCGAGGTAACCGGGTGTGTGTGTTCAATATCTTTGCCTTTGACATCACTAATTACTGTGTATCTAGCAATAAGACTGTTCGGTATTGTTTGTCCGATGGAAACGAGTGGATGTTTCTGGTGTACACTTGCGATGACCAAGGAAATCGCATCTCGTACGAAGGCCCAATACTCACGATGATGCAATCACACCTCGTGGAAGAAGCCTTCGAGAAAGATGTCCGATGCCTCGTAGAGGTATTGTATCATTGGGTATGTCTGGCTCTAAATGCGGAATCGTGATGATAACTCACTGCTTACTTTTGCAGCTGAGGACAGACGGCGATATCAAGAATGATCCCCTTTGCATGACGAATCTACATAGATAGTATGAATCCAAATGAAAGTCGCTTGGGCTCGGCTCGAGACCAACCACGTGTCCGGCTCTTTAGACGCCGGCCGTCGTAGGCGTTTTGCCACTGCCAGCATTCGAAAACCAGCGTTACACGATCCACGAAAACATTCAATTTACATTTTACCGCACCTGAACTATTTGGCGTTTGCACTAACTGTAATGATCCCCAGCGTGATGGATATTTCGAGAACCAAAATGTACAGCACAGAAATAAAACAATGAAAACGGATGTGTATAAAGAATCTTTGAATTGCTCGCGAGAATTCGGTCATCAGTTGCAAAGTCCATTTGTAGCCTAATCGAGAATAATGATCGAGCTTTGCCGGAGATACAGTTGAGGGAAAGACCCTCGAAATGAAATGAAAGACTTACAAAACGCAACAAGCTCATGGCCAGCGTCGACTTCCCGCTCCCTGCGCACATTCAGATGAGAAGAGGCAGACCATAATGGCGACAAACCCGTTCGTCCCAAGACACCGACTCTTTCACCAGACTTGAGGGTGAAAGACAGACCAGGAAGTACAGCCGGCAGGTCGGGTGCATATTGAACAGCCAGGTTTTCAACGGAGAGCAATGCATCCCCCAGGGGACTTGCCGATAAAGCTAGATGGAGCATCACGTTTCTTCGGCAGCGCGAAAGCGCCTGCGGGAGAGAAATGGTTCAATAAGGAGCCATGAAATCAGTCAAGAGTGAGATTCATACCTTATTGACGTGCTTGGCGACCGCTTCAGGGCTGACGAAGGGTACCGGCGCCTGACGCCTCTTGAAGGAGTGCCAGACACACGCCTCCGAGGCCGAAATCCTACCAAAGAGAGAACCAGGAACCGCAGGCATCTGGGCGAGAAGCCACTCAACGACAGAAGCGACTCATTGTACGGCGTAGTCGTCCCGAATAGAGTTGCAGGCCCCCAGGGTCGGAAGGTCTATTTTCTCCATGACTATAAAATAGTAACCATTCCCGCCGCGGAAGGCGCTGTAGACGGCGGGAATACCAGGAGCCGAATTGACCTCCTGGGCAAGAGCGTGGAAGTAGTACTGAGTACTGGCCTCGGCCAGAAGGTCCTTGTCGCCGTACTTGACGAACAAGGCGGGCCATTCCGGCAGATTGAAATTGAAGTGGTTGGTCTTGCTCCTCTGGAGTAATGGTAGGTCGAAGAAGTACTGGACAATCTGGTCACGCTCGGGCTGAGACAGCATTTTGGGAACAGTCTATAGAGGATTATCGTTGAAAACTGCGGCCAGGGGGGAAAGAAAGAAAGAAAGGGGCGACAGCAAAGCTCATGCGTACAGGGAGTGAACTGAACGAGGCGGCGTCAGAAATAGCGGCAAAAAAAAGAGCTGGGCAAAGCTAATACGTACCGATAACAGCGTTAAAAGAGCTTAGTCAACGAACAAGGTGATGGGCAAGGATGTGGCGTCACTGGCGTGGTGCCAAGAGAGCCGCAAGGCCGGAAGATATACGTTGACTTCAAACTCGCTGAGACAATGATATCGTCTGGTGCTTCGGTCTTTCATCACAACAGTCGCGTTTTTCAAGGACGTATCACAAACTAGTGAATTTCCACTGGTGCAAAGATTAGGGAATCGTTTTTCCAGAATCCTGCATCACCTTTGGCAGCCGCCAGCGCTCGTATACACATGGCTTCGAGAGAAGAAAAAGGCAGCTATCTGTCTTACTTGAATCGGACTACCCCCTTCGTCACATTTCCCTCATATACGCCCGAAGGTGCCTTGCTTACTACCTACATGGGCACACTTAGCTATCTCAATGAGACAACGACAATTCTTAAAAAAAAGGAAGAGGTACAATCCCGTGCCTTGGCCCAAATACGTCAAGACGTTCCCGCGTCCGCAACCCTGATGGCAATTATGAACAACGTGACATTGACATGTACAATTCTTGGCCGTAACTAAGGAGCGCTGAGCGCTCGCACCATACCAGCAGCCATGCCGTTGCGCATGGTACGAATACCACAAGGATCATGCAAGACCGATGCGCTACGAATCACCCTCACGATGTCTATGCTCGCTAATGAGCTGAGCAACATATCTGTGTTCCCGCCTGTCGTCGCAGCGACATCCATATTGCTGATTATCCTTCAGACTGTCCAAGTGAGTAGTCGAAGCTAGCAACCTACTTTTTTCTTACTCGTCACGTCGTACAGAGCGTTGAGGTTGGTCTCCTTCTAATTTGCGTATGCTGGAATAAATTGGTTATATGATGTCCGTTTCTTTTCGACAGAACAATAGGGAAGCATGTGCAAAGTATGTACTTTGTTTTGATCATAGTATCTCGTATTGAGTAGTTCATACATATCGGTTCTTTACCAGTTTGGCTGAGCGCTGTGCACAAATGCTGCTAGACCTCAACGATATCATGCGAGATAAGTGGGAGACTGCACCGCCTGCCCTACTGCGGAACTTGACGAAATATACCGAGTAAGATCATTTGGGACATAAATGCTTTTGTGTTAATGAATGCAGGACGTTGGGGGCAGTCCACGATTTTATGAAAGCTCAAGCTAACGAGAAATGGAGAAAACGACTATTCCGGAAGGCAAGCATCGAAGCTGCCCTCGCTGATTTCGACAAGAAACTAGGTGATTCGGCACAGATGTTCCAAGTGCGTCGCGGTCCCGATGATCATTCCGAATATTCTTTTGACGAAAAATCGTTTAAGATGGCCATGCTTATTGACATTAGCCATCACGTGCTATCTCGAAAGACGGATGTGTCCCGTCCTCAATCGAACGAAGATGAACTTTCAGCCAAACAAGACGTGGATTTGGAGCCACCTCCTGCTTATCAATCTAAGCAGAATACCCTCGACGAGCAATCCACCGCTTCTCCGCAATACGACCAGGAGGATGTTCAGGATGACACATCAAATGTCACGCTGAGGATTGAAGACTCTGAAGATGCTGATGAGGTGTTAATATCAGATACAGTCCTTGAAGACCATGGGGTATGGTTACATTCTATTGCACCGACATGTCTAATCGGAAATCTCGTAGTTCCGCAGGTATCACCAATCCCAAGTTAGACTCACCGGACGTTCGAAAGTCAAAAGCGGGTGGTTTGCCGATGTGGCCGTCGGGGAAGTCGACGGCCAGTCTACACTTGTTAAATACTACAAAGGAAACTCAAAAAACGACGCAATCAAGGTAAAACTACATACTCTACCGCGACTCATGCCTGGAATCTGACGAAAACAGACGTGGCTACACGATGTCAAAAATTTGCAAAATTTATTGTCAGTTTGATATCATTCGGGATGAGTAATACATTTTGACAACAAATAGCCACCCAAATCTTCCGCATATGACTGGGTATTCGGACGAGCATTCACCAACTCCATTTATCCTACTTTCAGACGGTATGCGGTCCTGTTGTATTTTCTCAGCGACTGTCCTGAACGCTCCTATGAACTACTAGTTCGGACAAATGCTGCTGACAAAATCATGAGTCAAACTTTGAGAAATGAAGGCGTAGCTGCTTGCATAAATTTGCTTGCTCGTTATGTACGTCGATTCTTATGGACCCTTCCTATACATCGTGACACAATCACCAGTACAACGACATCACGGTATGCTATCTCAATGCCTTACGAAAAGCATCACCAATAGACATTATCGTAGGATGCAACTGCATATATTCAACGCCAGCTTAACATGCCGGACAACCACCTGCAAGATTTTGTCGAAGTATGTGGAATGTTATGCAATTCAGACCCAAATGAGTAACATCTTGCAGAAAACCAGCTACAGAGTTGGTGCGTCGAATACAATTGTAATGGGATTGCCACCCGCAAGAGAAGGGACTTGGGTGTCATGGCGAAATTATGACCTTTCTCACTCGCTGGCACGAGCGATGTTGAATGTAAGCCAGTACTTGTAACATATTTTCTTTCACACATAATCTTAGATGCTTCCGGGAGGAGGGACTGTGCAACGTAGACTTGAGCATTACCAAGGTGACTACTGAGTCTTTCACTTCCATAATTCATTTCTTAAGCGCTTCCAGACACGGCAACTGACGAAGATCCCCTGAAGGTCGCCCATCTGGTATCGCTCGCAAGATGTTTACTTTCCAACAAGCACTGTTCAACATCACCTCTCATAACCAAGCTTCTACAGGACAAGGACGACGAATTTGAAGATTTCAGCGAGGGACCAAAGATCAGCATGAAAGAACTTCGGCAACACAGTCTTGAAGCTGGCGTTCACGACTTTTTCTGGACTGAGATGTCTGCTATCCCTGCTCACAAGTTCGCGGTCGGCGACTTTGGCTACGTTCCTTCAAACACTGCCTTTGGAGACTTCGTAAAGCTGGGGAACATATATTCAGATAATCTGGCCAATCTCCCCATTACAGCTCGCACATATGGGTCCCAGTTTTGCTGGGAAGACCGACCGGTCCAGCATGTAGAAATTCAAAAATATCCTTTGCCCCTTGATGTTTACGGGTAAGCAGGTCGAGTCGCGTCCTTGGTGATAATGACTTGACCGTTTCATCAGCTGGCCAATAGCAGTTCCTCGCGGCAGTCAGATCGATTGTCAAATCGAGCACAGCGAGCGCATAGGCGACACAAACGAAGCATGGGGCTTTCTGTCTAACCACGCAAAACAATTGGCCGGAAAGTTTAACGTTGCGCCGGAAGATTTGATACTCAGTATGTTTTAATTTTCAGCCAATTAGTCGGTGGAGTCATACTAACTCATTTTCATAGTAATCGCGGCGGGGACAAACCAAAACTTTTACATCAGGGACTTTGGGAACTATGTCGCCAACCACCACGTACACGGGATGCCCACGATGCATAATCAACAATTTCATCATCCTCACTCGTTCATGAATCATACCTCAATCTCTATACCAACGATCATGTACTTATTAACATCACCCCGTTCCGACTTCAAGCCCTTTTGGAGCCATCAACCCATGTATGTTCCAAACATGCCGCTCCCGAAGCTGAACCATGGCTGGGTGCCGAGTATTGGATAGTAAGCCGTCTCTCGCTCTCACTCACTTGCCGTTGATATTTCTATAGCTGTCATGGATTTATTCAATGGATAAGGCTATTAAAAGAGGACTTTTTAGATTAATGCTTTAGACGAGCCCATTATTCATGTAACGCTGGTGCGCCTTTCTACTCACTCTCGGTCCTGTCTTAGTACAACTAGCTATATTGGATATTTACCCGTTTCACGCCTTGATAATTTGAGTGTCGAGCCACTTAAAGTCTGGTGTAAGAAATTCACCATGACTTCAGGTACTCAGTAAGACTCGGCAAGAATTTGACGGGACAACGCATTATACATATCTGCTACTTTACAGACCAACATACTTCGTTCACGTTGACTCAAGACATCCCACCCAGACTCACTACAATTTGTGAAGCTTGAAGAAGATTTCATTCTCGATAGCATTCTTGCCGGGCTCAAGGATGATCTGTTAATTGTGCAAGTTGTCTTTGTTTTCAGTTTAAATAGAAACTAAACATACGATGTTTCCCGGCAGCTTCTTATCGAACCAGTAAAGATCTTTGCCGTTAACGTAGACCCTGCATCATGTCAAACCTTTGGTGCTGCAAATGGGGCAATGGCCTACGAATGAGTGCCGGGCGGCCCGTTGGTTGCAAAATCCCAGATGTATTTCTGGTTGCTCCAAATCAGGTGTTGACCCTCCTCTGCCTAGTATGACTCAAGTCAAGGAGAAATCAATCACAAAAGATGAACTTCAACGTACCTTGTGGATTGCGATGTGCAACCCGTTCTTGCCAATCACGGTGGCCTGGCTAGTGGCACCCTGGACGGCAGGTTCAATGGTGACGATCTACGTTCGAAATCAATTTCGACAATTTACAGAACAATGATCGTCTGCGTACGCTAACATGAGGGTCAAAAACGGATGGAGTAATGACTTTGTCTCCTGGCTTTTCAGCGCCAGTGCTGACAATGTAGTGGTCAGTTTGGGCACTTTGGATTCTGTATTTGGGCATTTTCGGACTATAGCAAGCTTTGGCTAGAGGATCTGAAGACTGAGGTGCCGTTCGCCCTGCTTTTATACCTTTAAATGTTACTCCAATAGCCCTTTTTGCGTAGCAGATCCAAATAACAAGGTTTCGTGAGTGGGGATAGTTCCATGATTATGCGGCATTAGCCATCTCCGTTTATGAACCTGATTTCTAATTAAAGGACAAGTGAGAGGGTTTCGAAGTTGGAATATGAAGTGTGCCACCGTATACCGACATAAATCACAGTGGTCATCAGATATCTCGACTTCTATCGAAGACGGGATTGCTTAATTTGGGGCTTTGTCTTAGCCACCATCACTGAGCATTACTCTCTCGTGCTTGGCGTCTGAGAAGGGGAGGTAGTTTATCTGACGTGCATGGACTACAGGGGATCGACGTACCAGCCCGCGGTCCCGCCTTGCACTAGATTCGTGAAGGATGACCTGCTTATGACGTATCTTATTGTCTCAACTCCTTCACGCGGTTCAGTTTCTTTTTACTTCAAAGGCTGACGGAGGGCTATTTGTATTGGACCAATGGCATATGTCGCACTCCCTGGGAAAGGTGTGAAGTTCTGGAATGTGGTTCAAACGGACAGCACCTGCGTGAGTCCAGCCTGAGCGCAAGCTTTGGCAGTTATGGGGTGTACTTGAGAGTTCAAAAATGGCAATGCTACGAGGCATCTTCCGACTTCGTAAGCAAAATACTATGCTGCCGCCCATGACCTTGCCAATTGTCAAAGTTCGCACAACAGTGAGCAGATCAAGGATATCCATTACTCCTTTACGTCTGAACGGTGCATCGGAGCTTTGTAGCGTAGTATTGAACTTCAAGCAAAGCTGTGTTCCAGATCGTAAGAATAATGTAGATTCATCTTACCACGAATGCGGGTTACTAGCCAAAAAGATGACATCTGGGGTCTATGTGACAAAAGCATCGCGCGTAGGCATCGTTCCCCCATTTGAATTCAACCTTCCAATGGTTCGAAGGAAACTCGCCCTTTCTAACGCCAGTATCGAAGCACTCTGTCAGCCAGACGTGGACAATGTGGTCAGCGGGCCTCCGCCATTACGAGGTGAAACTGACAACTTTATATCTCTCACGGGAGTGGGTGCGCAAGACTTGTGATAAAGTAGAAAGATGCCTCGTGCCCCCGCCGCGTTATTGTGGCTGCGTGTTTTGGTTACGAGCAAGGCCGTGGCCTAGCCTTAGGCATAAGTGAAGGTATCGGCTTATCGTAAAAATGAGAGGCAATAATTTCCCTGATGGGATCTAGTATAATATACTTGACCAAACAGAGTTAGTTGCCCGAACAGCTGGCGGCCCCACTATTTCACTTCTTTTTTTCTATTTTCTATTTTCGCTAGGAGCTGTAATTGCCAAGAACTACACAACAGTAATCCGCCAAGATCAACTCCTTCCAAGTTCTTAGGGAAATCCGGTCGAGGTGTATTCGTTTTTCTCCTGCTGGTACGATTTGTGTTAAATTAATTGCCAACGTCAAAACCTCTTGCGGCATGCTGACCTTGTTCTACGTCTGCTTGGGTCAGATAGCCGGATTAAGGAGACGAAGGAGCAGAATACGAGTCTATTTTGGAGTCAGCAGAGACTATACGTCAACAATGTGTGTATAATGTACATGTCTTCTTTCCCTTCTCACTCACGTTACCTTTTGATTCTGGATTCAGTATGATGAGTATAGAATGCAACTGGGCACTGCGATAAGGTTGAAGTGCATTGTGAAGTGCTTAGCAGGGACGGTCGTGGTGCATTTAAGCAGAATAGCGGTAGGACGCCGTTGCCGAGTCTTGGCGGTTTTCCACTTGTATCCAAGTACCCCGCGGCTGTCCGAACTTCCACATTCAATGTCGAAGATACATATGTGGCAATCCAAGACTGGTATATGATCACGTTCATAGCTCTGAAAATTCATCATCTTGAGAAGTTCTTCTCCCGAAACCGACACGAAGTGCGAGCGCTGTGGGCGCTGACATCGCCCATCAAATAGAACACCATCTGACGAGGATAACTTCATGATACGACCTTTGAGTATTTCCGTCTCCGTTCATGACTCTCTTTGAGTCGCATGCGGCTCCCTCCGTCAATGGACGAGAGCGTGTATAATTGGACGTCTGGAACGTGGGTCTCGTTTAACATTGCTCGGCAGCTTATTCAATGCCACCAAAACTAACCTTTGCTCCATTTGGCCTCACATGAATCCCCACTCTAGCACCGTCAATACTTGCTGAAGTACAAGGAGTGAGAGTGGATGAAACGGCCTGCACTGCAGCTCCGACTACGTATAGTTAAGAACGTTGTCTCCATGGCAAATTACGAGGTGGGCGAGGCGATTAATGCAATAAGTATGCCGCGCTGAAGACAAAAGTTCCTGACCCGAGTAACCATATCGATGCCCAAATCGGGAACGTAGTATTCAGAACTATCTATCCATGTAAGTATTAGTACGTCGCGACCGAATGTCCTCGAAAAAACATGAGAGGAGGATAGTTACTTAAATACCGTTTTTTTAGGCTGTAAGCGAAGCGCCGATAAATTAGGAGCGCAGATTATCTAAGTGATCCCCCGAGACAATATTGCTTTTTCAGAGGTTGGAACAGATCATCGGCACCTGTAGCCGATTTCATAAGTAGAACGTATGCTCATAGTTGTGATTATCGCGCTTGGCATGCTGGATCATCATTTCGACCTATTGATCTGGCAGAGCTAGAAATGGTGAGAATGGATGCAAGTTGAAGTTGCTACTACCAAAGCATGAGGGCATATACCATGTCCGATCAAGGCAAGAACACGATTCACAAGACACTTTGGATATTCGACGTATCGACGTTACTGTACAGACAACGCTCATTTGTGTTACGAACACAAGACTCGGAGTCGAGAGAGATCTTAGAATTCTAACCTGTCAACGTTGAAGAAAATCTCTTGCTCCACAGAATCGCGGCCGGATTTGACGATGAACTACACCAATTTTCGTCAGCTCAGCTCTTGTCCCGAAAACCAGAGATCTTACTCACAGTGTTTCCAATACCGAATTTATCAAACCAGTAGAGATCTTGGCCAGGGACAACGATTCTGTATAGCGGATATCGTTAGTCTCTTAGATGTGGCCAAATCAGCCGAAGCTTACTGATATATTCCGCCCGGGGTCAGAAAGAATGCCCAATCAAAGCGCTCATAACTCCAGACAAGATAATCCTAGAAAAAATAGAGTTGAGAACATCTGGTGAAGCTAACTTGAACCTACGCCTTGGGCTGCGACGTATAATCCGGTCTTGCCTTGCACAGCGCTGATGGTTGCTGGGCCTTGTACCAGAGGGTCAATGCGGAGAGTCTGCTACAGTGTCAATAATGTTAGAGGGCAATCGTGAACGAGGCTTACTGTATTTCTGGGGTTCTTATCTTGTTCAGAGACAGTTTTGACTCTCTCTCCTGGCCTTTCTGTTCCATCGCTGACCAGGGAAAACTTCGTCTGGACGCTACTGATAGTGAAAATGCTCATCGTTGATCAAGTTCTGAAGTTGGGGTTCGAGGTGCTGAAAATGACAGCTGACTGGCCATGCTTTTATACCCTTTCAATGGCACGTCTTACAACATGAAGACAAATAATAGGGTCCGCCCGTCGACGTATGGAACCGAATAACGCACCGAATAACGTCCATCTGCCGGAATTGCGCCATTGATCGAATTAGCCAATTTCCGATTCTCATTTCGATTCCTCTTGTCAATTTCCCGGTTCGGGCCAGTAACAGCACCGCAAGGCCGATCAGAATATTCTCAACCTCATCCTTTGTGGTGCAACTGGATATTAAACGTCACTCCTTTACGGCTGAAACTATTCAATGTGCAATAAACGTTAGCCCAAAACGCAATTCGGTTCATCATTGAGGGAAAGGAAGGAGACTCTTCCCTTTGGTTCATATGGTCCAGCAATGGCGCTCAACCGCCTGGGATCAACAATAAGAGTTCATGTATATCAATAAAAGGCGTACTAGGAGCCCTGAAGTTCTGTAAAAAGTTGCCCGGCGGTGCCTAATTGGTCGCTAATGCCATCGTTTTGAAATTCCAAGCTCCTCGCTTCCGCTCGGGGCATTCGTAATACGACTCGTGTCCGTACGTGTCGCACTAAAGTTCGCCTCGTATCAAGTCATTGGGCGTGCCGTAAATTATGCATTTCATCTTCGCACGCCTAAGATGGCAGCTGACCGGATGATGTACATGCATCAATAATACAACGCGAATTACTGCGCGCCTCGGTTCCATGTCGAATCGCAAGAAGAATGCGGATACGAAGATTTTCCACCAGACGATGTACACCGTTGGTCCCTTAAAGCAGTCAATTTTGCGACATCAAAAGTGTAGCCCCAGCGACAGTCCGAGTTTCTTATTTAAACTCATGAACATTTATCCTGTGCGGGCCTCACTTAGCGTAGTTGCAGTGGATATCCCACATCTGATAAACTCCACCGTGACGTACGCAACTGCGCAGCGTTTCACTATGAAAAACGTGGGTTCATGTTATCCGTTTACGGACTAGAATGGGCGCATTCTAATCCGCTGTCAGCGGCGTCCTCTACGAGATAGCTTCTTGTATGGAAGCGAATTTCCGCGTCGACATAATGATATTCGTCGGGTAGAAACACGTAATTCGGCTCGGGCCAAGCAAGCAAGAGTAAACGTCTTTTCTTTCCATTTCCGCGCCGCCCTCGTCATCCGCGAAGGCGGCTTGTCAGTTTGCAATAATGATTAAGTAATAAAACCTTTTCCAAGAGGGTTCTTAAGAGGCAATGAGTTTGACCGCTTTATTTTCGAACGACGAAATTTGACATGTAGAATTCGTTATAATACTATTAGCATCGCAGTCGCCAGCATCTTAGCTCAAAAAGCCTACTTACTGGATAGTAGAGTCGTCTGGGGTGCTGGTAAAAGTTGCCGGATCCAAATATGTCACAATATACGTGACACGCATGACCGCGATGATCTCGACCACTCTCCGCAACTTCAAAGAGCCCTGGGCACAAAGGATGAACTTCACAAGACACGGTCCAAGACTCATGCGTAGCCTATCCATCACGGAGCTAGATACGCTGAAAATCGAACTGCAAAAGGGAGACGTGTTATTCGGAGGCCCTTGTATCCAGCTCATTTATCATTGATTACAAACGAGAAGATGGTCTAATCAGCGATGAGAAGAATGGTACTCCTGCCATACCACGGCGAGCTGAGTTTTCGCTTCAGGTGATCCCAAAAAGTGCGTGGCCCACCTCAACACAAGATGTCTCGAACCAGACTCAGAGGAAGCATCAAAGATCAAGAAGCTGTGGACGGCGCATTTGAAAAGTATAGTCTCGTTTATCATTAAACTCTGCTATTTGACGAGTTGACGAGTCTTTTCCTAGGACACGGCCGCAACCTGTTATCCTCGATATACAAGGCTAGTTCAAGTCGGGCTTCCGAACAGACTACGTGGAGAAATATGGGAAACTCTTTCTAAATCAATTTTCCTTCGTTTCACGAACCCTGGCTACTACGATCAGACAAAGCTAGTACAAGCATTGAAGATATTGAGAAGGATTCACACAGAAGTCTACCCGAATATGCCGGGTACCAATTTGAGGAAGGCATAGGCGCGCTCCGCCGGGTGTTGCAAGCGTATTTGTTCAAGAATCCGGAACTTGAGTACTGTCAGGTCGGTTTGATTGTTTCTCTCCCCTTTGCAAACCATGAACTGACTGGATGTTTAGGCGATGCTATGTGATGGATTACGACTGGGACACTACTCGTATGTTGTCGTCTGTTCATTCTCTTCTTCATTACTAATGATAGTATATGCTCTACAGGCCGTCGATGCACGCTCCTCGATCAACGCGTCTTCGGCTGGTAGCCAGATGTCTTCTTATGATCCACAATCATTTTGAAACGATCGACGTGCAACTATCGGTAGCATTGCTTCCCTGGTTCCTGAGTTTGTACGTGAAACTTCACTCATTTTGCGATCGGGGGCTGACATAGGTCTCAGATATATCAACAGTATGCCTATGGTCTTCACGTTCTGGATACTGGACGGTTTCTTGCACGGGGCCCAAGGTCTTGTTTCAGGTAGGGTGTGCAACCTTTTCTATATATTGAATTCCTCGTCTTAATGGCTTTTTGATAGATTAAAAACCTCGACGATGATATCGTGACTTACGATAGGACTTACCATTCTCGGGAGGAGGTGCTATAAGTTCAGGAGGATGGTGGTTCTTCACGTACGTGCTTGAGTCCTCATTTGATGACAATACCACTCATGTTGTTGTTCAGTATGATAGAACGTTTCTGAAACGGGATCATCCACAACATTGAAGCCGTCTCTAAGCGTGCCGAGATTCAGAACCTCGAGATTCTCGGCAGATCTAGCAGGGAACAAGCAGGGCTCATCTACTCGGATGCGCTGTGTAAGGCCATGTGTATTGTCCCACCGCCGTCGTCGTTCTCGATCAACGATGGGCATGGGGAGAAGCCTGAGACGAGGATCGGATCGCGCACGTTCCGTCACTTTTCTAGTGAGATGCTCGGGACGAGACTCTCAGCATCATCATGTCGTCGCCCGTCGATGAGCATAGCACGAGAAAGCACTTGCGGCCCTTCGAATGCTTGTCAGATGGTTCTCCTCATACTGCTCGGATATCGGAACTTTGCCGAACGAAGATCGTGATGGCGTTGATCCATTATACTGATAACTCGGAACCCGATGTAGGCTGTAGTAGTGTAAATGCTTTCCTGCAGTGTATTTAACTCTTTAAAGAATCGGATTGTCTGTGGACAGCTAAATGAGGGTGATTGACTCATCGTAGGCGAAGCGTCGCATACATATTAATCACTGCAACCGTTGCAATTGCTTCCAGTCACGCTCCTGTCGAGCACACCTCAATTCTGCAGTTCTTCCTTGGTCCACATGAATAAACACTTTGGGGGACATGGTCGATCACCATCAACGGCCTTGGCAGCTTTGTCAATGTCCAAGGAACTGGTATGACGAGTCTTCGATTAGTTTTTTTTTTACTCATGGAAAAATCTTTGAGAGGGATAAGTCTTCAACGAGCGGCACGCGTTGATTCTCATGCTATGGTGATTTTCACAGGTCACATGAGCAAGCTGAGGCAGCCACATTGACCGCTTTGGATGATTACAGGCTCTTATGTTCGGGGTTGCAGTAAAACACATCTAAATATCTATAAATGTGAACACGATAAGCTCGAATAGCAAGGGCAGTAGAAGTAGCATTGTTAGCTCTGGGATCCCAGAAAGGTAGACAAGATCCCAAGAGATGGAGATGTCTCCGCAATCCCTTGTCGGAGGAGCGGATCTAGAAAGTTCGGCACCGTATAGACAAACCACATAACGACCCATAGATAACCTAGACACTGCCACAGCAAGCCACGAAGAGCAAACTTGCGGGTAATCTCATCGATAACCAAGAATTCAAATGTGATACCAACAGCTTGCAAAAGGAAAAATGGCAACGCGTGTCGATATGTCCAGTACCCGATGAGTGAAAACTCTCCAGCAACGTGGATAAGGCCTGTCACGAGGAATGCAGTGTACACTTGTACCAGCAGTGCGAGTTTTGAGCCTCGTTTTAGACGGAACACGTCGTATGCGAGGAAGCGCCCGTGAGAGATCGCAGGCTATTGTGGTACGGAATTAGCAGAGAGACAGTTTTTACAGCTTATTTGTTCACTCACCCATCGTAATGTTTGATGCCATGTGCGCCTTGTTTATCCATGAATAAAAATAGGACCCAATATGTCAATGATGGACACTCACCCCCAAAACCTGCGCAAAGTGTACGCGTCACGGATATCACCAAAAACCGGAGGACAATCCTGGGGCTCCGTTATTCCAACGCAGAGGCACACAATGCGGCATATACGGTGACATCCACGGATCGATGTGCTCCCCGCCAACCCAAAAACTAGCACGTTCGTTATCCGCCGGATCATCCCGCCTTCTGCAAAGGAGGGTCCATTTATAGCAAAGTTGGGGATGCTCTTGACATATGTGACGATTATGTCATAAAGGACTAGGTCGAACAACAAAGCGCCGATTTGTTGAAGTACAAAGTTGATGCGAGTGGTGGATGGTGAAGGTGGTGGTGGGAGGGCGCCTTTTGCTCCGTGAGACCAGCTCGTGCCGCGGGTGTTGGTGGTCAGCTTTACCGCCCACTTGACGCGTTCGGCGAGTGGTAATGAGTAAGCTGGTACTTTTTGGTCTCGAACGGTTATGGTGCGTTGGACGTCGTTGATCAGGATGTAGCTGGATGCAATGAAAAGCTGGGCTAAGACGGCACAAGCGAAGGTATACTCGAGTGCGTTGTGAAAGTGAAGAAGGTGTTTGAAAAAGGTAAACGTGAAGAACGCTACGGGTAGGATGAACATCCATCTGTATGGCGATGGTTTTGCCACTAGGCCGAAGGAGTAGAACGCCTGTGCGAGCGCGAATGAGACGTACGGAGAAGAGATGGCCAGCATGATGGGTTTGGGTCAAGGAGTGGCAAATTAAAACGGTGTCCCTGATTTTAATGGTTCGGTTGTATACAGCGGTACAGCCTCCATAGGAAATATCACAGTTATTGCCCAGATAAAGGATGCACTGGGTTATCAAGGCGGTGGCCGTATAGTCCTTCAGAACGCAGCTGAGCGCTCGGCGCTCAAAGGCTGGTGCAAGTTGACGAGGCTTGACGGCAAATCACGGCATGAGCACTAGTTGAAGGAGCGATCACTGTACGGCCCGGGGGAGCCGCCGTGGGAGTGTACGGACCATAATGCCATTGCTGATCTTTTCGGCGTATTGATCTGGCTGAGCATGATAGATGAAGATTCGCAGAATCCGATGATGACACAAGAGCTTAAGAGGTGGAATCTGCTACCACCAAAGCACGAGGAACATCACCATATACCATGTCCGATGAAGGCAAGAAAACAATTTTGGTTATTCGACGTATCATTACTGTAAAGACAACGTTCGTTTGTGTTACGAACACGAGACTCAGAGTCGAGAGAGATCTCAAAAGACTATCTTGACAACATTGAAAAAGATCTCTTGTTCCACAGCGTCGCGGCCAGGTTTGACGATGAACTAAATCAATTTTCGTTAGTTTAGCTCGTCCCGAAAAACCAGAGATCGTACTCACAGTTTTTCCAATACCGAATTTATCAAACCAGTAGAGATCTTGGCCAGGGACAACGATTCTGCATAGCGGATATGTTAGCCTCCTAGATGCAACCAAATCAGCCGAGGCTTACTGATATTTTCCATCTGGGTTCCGATAGAATATCCATTCATAGCGCCCCTCACTCCAGACAAGATTATCCTGGTTGAGAACATCGGCGAAGCTAAGGTCAGTTTGAACCTACGCTTTCGACTGCGACGTATAATATAATGATTCAGCCTTCCCTTGCACAGTGCTGATGCACAGTGGGGCTTCTAGCGGAGAGAGAATGCGAAGAAACTACTGTGTCAAAAATGTTAGAGGGCAATCGTGAACGGGGCTTACACACTGTATCGTCGATGTTCTTATCTTGGTCAGAGACAGTTTTGACACTATCTCCCGGCTTTTCTTTTTCATCGGTGATGAGGAAATAATTTGTCTGGAGTCTGGACGCTACTGATGGTAAAAAGGCTCATCGTTGATCAAGTTCTGAAGTTGGGGTTCGAGGTGCTAAAGATGACAGCATGACCAGACATCCTTTTATACCCCTCCAATGGCGCGTCTTTCAACATGAACACAAACGATAGGGTTCGCCCATCGACGTATAGAACCGAATAACACACCTCGGAATAACGTCCATCTGCCAGGACTGCGCCATTGATAGAGTTAGCCGATTTCCATTTCGATTCCTCGTGTCAATTCCCCAATTCGGGCCAGTAACAGCACCACAAGGCCGATCAGAACAGCTGCTAGTGTTGAACACAGTAAGGAACGAAGGAGCGTGGGAGCCATCTTCCAAACATGACAATTGACATGTGCCAACAGATTGCAGTGATGGGAAACGTCGTGAGGTTAATCCAGCTATGTACTCCTCGACTCTAATCAGATCTGGAAGCAATAATGTTGGCACGACTCGGAGGAACCCTTTGTTAGACGTCGCGTCCATTCTTGCATGGTAGAAGGGATCTAAACTTTACATTTCTAATCTGTCCTACCACGAATTTGATAACAATAACTATACAACAAGGGTTGGAATTATACAGTGCTTTCGGAGCTCTATGACGAGCATATTAGTCCGCAAATACAAAGAATATACACAATCCAGAATGCGTGGCAGCTGTGCCAAAAACAGGAGTCGTAAGGATGTCGTGAAAATTACTCTACCGTCGTTTCCCCGGAAGGGCTTTGGTCTGTGCGCCATCGGCTGCGTGTGAAACTTCCTGCTTCACCTTCGACAGCGGGGACACAGCATCAAGCGGAACAGCAGTGAGTGGCGTCATGGAATGTTGACCATCTTTGTGAGTTAACCTGATACCACAATCGTGGGGTGCGACTTCACCGCACTTAACATGGGCTCTGTCATTTAAAAAAAGTTGAATCAAGGTATGAACGGAGACACGTGGATCATAACGACGAACCTAAGACCGCAATCATCACATTCCAATACAGGTTTCCACCCAAGCCTTTTACCACAAAGATCACACTTGGACATCAACAGACCGCTAGAAAAGAACAGCTCCAAAGGATTCCAGCTTGCTGACGCCGCGGCAATACCGCCGTCGCCCGGTCCAGGAGATCCTTCCCTCCTCTGTTTCGTACCCGGTTTGAGAAGCGTGAACCTGTGCACAAGCGGAGGGACAAAGTTGCCATATACAGAGCCTATTGATGATCCGCCTTCAGTTGCACGAGTGCTAGATATGACCGATGAACCTGTTCGTGGCGCAGTGTGGTAAGTGTCGATGGAAGCGATCGACATAAGTGATGATGTTCCAAGAACATCAGTGGCTTCGTGTACGTGGTACACGGGGGGCTTTGTCCCTCCTACACTAGCGGATTGGGTATCGCTGTCTGGGGAGGGTGGTAAAACTGCGGTGGGTATCGAGTTGGGATCGGGGGATGGCCGGACGGTAAGAACAGATGATAATGACGGCGAATTTTGCGCTATATGAGAGCGAATCACCGATGTGCTGTAGCTTGAACCAGAAGCCGCGTTATGAGACTCTAGCAGAGGTTGTTGAGCTGGGACGACGGATCAGTCTTACTTCCAAAAATGACTGGACAGTGCCTTACCACCGGAAGAACCATTCAATTTGTCTCCAAGGTCGACTGAGGCCAACGCCTCAACGGCTTGATCAAATTCGTCTTCGCTATCGTCTGATGCAGTGATATCATCATTAACTTTGATGCCCTTTCCTATACCCATACCGAAGCTGGGTATTCTGGGAGCAGGACTAGGCCGTTTTCCGCGAGACATAAACTTGATGCTACCAAGGTGCGTTTTTTCCTCTCTTTCTTCAGGGCGCGCGAGAACTTCCGCCTCTATTGCGGCTAAACGCTGTAAAATTTCGCGCGTCGTAGGTCGCTTCTTGGGGTCAAAAGAAACGCAGGCAATGCATAAGTCCAGAAAACCCTGCGGACAACCGGGATTTGCGGACTGCCGAATTTCAGCAGGCTCGAAATCAAAGTTCGGTGGGTATCTTTTGAAATGGTTATCGTTTGCAAGGCGACGCGAAGCGATTTCACAGAAAATAATCCCAAGAGAAAAAATATCAGGTGGGCAAGTCGAACTCGTTACCGAGAAGTATTTCTGGTGACATATATGCGTCTGTACCACAAAAGGTAAGCCGTTTCGATTCCTCGGCATTCCGCGCAGCGATGCGTGCAAATCCAAAATCGGTGACTTTGATCCGTCCGTTGGAGGTGACCAGAAGGTTTTCTCCCTTCAAGTCTCGGTGTATGCATTTCGTGCGTGGAGGTACGCCAAAGCACGTGAGACATCAGTTGCGAAAGATAAGCGTAGACGCCATGGGAAAGGCATGTACTTGTCGTGAATATAGGTACGAACACTACCGTTCTCGATGTACTCCGACACTATGAATATGCGGTTATCTGGTGGTAGGCGCGCGGCTGAGGCCTATGAATAGGCAGATATTCGGGTGTCTGCATTCCTTCATGAGTCGCCATTCACGCTCGAAATACTTGGCGACGTCATAATCGGTGGACGGCAGGACTTCCTTGATGGCGACGTCGATACCCAAGTAGGTTCCTTGCGGCGAAATAGATTCAGATCTATCGGGAAGTCGAGGTGTTGTACGAACCTTTGTAAACCTTTCCAAAAGAACCTGAGCCCAGTTTCTTCCAGTCACCTTTGATGTCCTAAGTGAACCCGAGATTAATAAACATTCACTGATCGCCATCGAGATGTACACTAGGCGTGATCTCTTTTAGCATCGCAAATGCGCACCTCATAAGGAATAACGTCAAAGGCATCCGAGTGTCGCGCCATGGCCTGCAGGGAGATTATAGCACCACAGCGTCTTGCTCGCCGTTGGCGGCGGTGCTCGTGATGCCGAATTTAGCGATATCACGTGATCCTCTGAGAAACTGGTGTGACAGTGATACGTGACGTGACGGGATTGTGATCCGGGCTTCTCAGCCCGCTTTGCAGTGCGTCGCAGCATCCCCCCTTGGCTTCGAGGCCATCCTACGTCCCAGCCGAATGCACGGATCAGCTCTCGCATCACCACGACTTGTTGGCAGGATATAGAGTCCTCAGCGGCGAGTCACACGAACAGTGCTGTATCCATTGCAGCATTCAATTTGGCGGATGGATGTGCGATTATGCGATAAGTATGGCTAGCTTACAAGTTGTGTGCCTCGCTAAGTGGTAAGTTTCACGCTAGTGTCAGTGCCTGATTTCTGATAAATTTGCTCAGCCCTGCATTCAGAATTATTCACTCGTCCGACCCGGTTATTATTGAATTGAAATGACAGTTATCATCAAACCGAATGCTGGGCAAGTGAATAACAAGTTATTGTCACCTACGGTCCAGCCCATGCATCTGATGAAAAAAGAACACGGAACCCTTTTTGAATGACATTTCAGTTGTCAGTTTTTGATGTTTTTACCTGCTGGCCTCCTGTTTGACCCTTCGTTAGAAAAATACGGTTCCTTTTCTCGCTATCTTGGAAGCCGTGCGACTCCTTGTCATCCATGAGACCGTTCGACTCCCGAAGGAGTCCTCAACGGCCTTCACCTTTCAACGTCATCATGACATCTCAAGCCTATAAAACCACCTGCGTCGTACATCTTTCCTCCAGTTCGATTTGAGCTACCCACACCAACTCCAATGCGTTTCGCTCATCTTCTCGTCTGTCTCAGCGCTGCTATCGTTGCGTCGTCTTTGACGCTTAACACCAGGGGGCTTCCTTCGGGATTTAATGCTGCCGGCCATTATGGCTCCCCAATCCCCCCCTGGGAGGGAGGCTCATATCCTGGGTGGTACTTTGGTGAACATTGTCCCAGCGGTTATCACAACTTGCTCTGCCTCTCGGGTGTAAGCTTCAAATAATTTATTCCGTTTTCTTAAGTAAATATCGATTTGTATCTCAGCTCATCTGCGACCTGCTCCACCTCTTGGGCCTCGGTTTCTTATGCCCTTCCAATCGTAACCCGCCCCCCGACAGCGGCTACCATCAAACCTTCAACAACCTGACCGGCGCAACTGAAGCTTCCGATTACCTGACCTATGGCCTGGTCGATACCGTTGCAGGTATAGTTAAGGTACCCCATTCCATTCAAGGCACATTATTGATGAAACTACTAGCTTGTGAAGCCATGTGTAACTCTGTTACAGGCTGCGGTTTTGTTAACAGTTACGTTTTTTCACATAGTACCTGACGCTAGTGCTGATGATCTTCTAGCGTACTATGACGTGAATGGCAAGGTGACGTTATTTTTACCTTTTGCGTCCAAGCGTGTTTTTGATCGGTTCTCTGCAGAATGGAAGCCCCTTGCTCACATGCGCGCTATTCAAAATATGCCATGGCGCGGCCGATGCTATTAACTATGGAGGCCAAACCCAGCCCGACGGGAGCGTCGACTACATCAAAGACAGCAATGGGTGGTGCAAAGCTTGAGTTTCCCAACAGTTTTTCCTGACGTGAATGGTTACGTATCGGCCTTTTTTGTACTAAGTAGCGAGCGATGGTAAAATTGATCATTTCAATACGAGGCACGGAATTGTATGGCTGGGTGGGAAACGTGCTGAGTCTTTACTCCAGAAGTTGAACCGAACAGTGGCACGTGCCTTGGTCCCGACTGGCTACCGATTTTTGGAGATCTTCTGCGCTCGCTTCACGCAAATACTCTCCTGAACTCTCCATCAAAACTGACTCGGATCTCCTTTTCTTACGCGTTTGGAAACCATTGTACCATTCTGAGCTGATGTAAATCAAGGGTAATCACAAAACTGACACTTTACATTGAGACATCCCTACTCTTCCAGTTCGGATGGTTAGCGGGCGGCATCATTAGTAACGACACTCTACGTGCACTACAGACATATTTAGCCAGGCGCGTAAGTACTAGGAGGCCAACATCGCGTCCTGAGATTGCTCGCGCTCACAATGCACTTCGCTTCGTTGTTAGTTGGCCTCGCCGCGGTCGCCACCGCGTTCTCGATATCTGTCCCAGCCAAGAGGGATGATCCTCACTACTTCTCCGACCTTCCGACACCGCAAGGCGGCAACCGTATCGCCGCCTGACTATTTGACATATGAACTACGCGAAACTGTCTTGGGTATGACCCCGTCTTTCATCCTTCGGACAACTTCTAATCATGTTGCCTTAAGAGTGCCAAGAAGCGTGTAACGAGGTGGTAGGCTGCAATTTCGTTAACGGTAAGACCAATTCCTACTTTCTGTTTGATGTTAATATCAATATTTCTGTAGCTTACCATGATAACAACGGAAAGGTCAGTTATATCATCCTTTTCTTTTACTTTGTCAAAATCGACACGTACTGACGGATCTCTCTAGGGTGGATCTCCATTGCTTACTTGCGCGTTGTTCAAGGAATGCCATGATGCTTCGAGCGCTACAAACAGTGGTCAGACACAACCGGACGGAAGCGAGGACTATATCACAGACAGTGACGGTTGGTGCAAAAGGCCCTACCACTAGTGCGGTGGCGACCTAATCATCAATGGAAAGTTGATGTCGTGTGGACCTTACACCTATACCCTTGGTAGCCTGTTCTTAGGTTGAACTTTATTCATAATCTCATCCTTGCGTAATTGTCAATGACGATCGATGATCGATGATTGAGCTGCAATGTATTCATGTCACTCACTTGGTAACCGTCACAAATCCGCTTTAACTCATGCCCTATTGCATGCAAGCCAGCGGTTCCTAGACACAGTCCGAAGCCTTTTTTCACGAACTTTATCTCAATTGGATGCATGGGCAAGTGAACCGCAAGGAGATCTCAGAACTGTTTTGCCGTTCGTGCCGCGTAATCCACCAGACGATCCGTATGGCGCGAGTCGGGGGAAACTTCTAGTGCGTTTATCATCAGCATGATCTGCATACACTGGCCTTATATTAATTGAACAGGTATGTCATGATTTCAAGGTATCAACCTCTCTTGATAACATCCACGCGATCTAAGCCGAGAACTTGAAATTGCTACGATCTGATAGGGTGGATACATCGAATCACCGTTCTCGCTCTCATACACGTTCAATTTTTGGTCTATGATAGACATATTCGTCTAGTACGCCCATTTCCCAGTCCCTACTCCCACAGATTCACCTCAATGGCTTTCCTCAGCTTTTCGCACAACCGCGTCACCATTCCACCACCATCGTGGATCAATGCTGCACATCGTCATGGAGTTAAGATGCTCGGAATCTTGTACGCACTTCCTATTCACCACCATTCTACACTTATCTTACCTGCAGGATATTCGAACACCGCGAACACTTACCAGACCTTGTCCGCTTACTCTCGGGTCCAGATTTGGCACTTGAGATTGACCCGTCTATCCCATCGGATTACTACACCTGTATCCTAGCTGATCTGGCCCGTCAACGTGGCTTCGATGGTTTCCTTCTGAACTTCGAGCTATCGCTCCCAGGTGGTGCAACGCAAGCAAGGGCATTGGCGAGATGGGTGTATCATCTAAGAGAAGAACTATGGAAGAAAGTGGGTCCGCACGCTGAGGTTATATGGTGCGCGGGACCCATAACGAACGAACTCGTCTAATATGCATTTGTCTGGAAATCTTTACCAGGTACGACAGCGTCACCACCACCGGGGATGTGCGGTACCAGAATAAACTTAATGATTGGAACCTTCCGTTCTTTCTCTCCTCGACTGGTTTCTTCGCCAACTATTTTGTAAGCAACTCTTATAGTCATGTTGTGAAAGCGATTGAGCGCGTTACTAAGTGGAAGGAAAACCACCCTTTCGAAACTGCGGAGTATTTTTATTCGCTTAATCCCGATACCCTCCTCATAGAGAAGCATAACCCAAGTCCTTCAGATACACCCACGCATACTCTGACTCATCGAGACATTTATATCGGCATCGACGTCTGGGGACGGGGATCTCAAGGAGGTGGAGGCTTTCGCATCCACAAAGCTTTGGAAAAGATTTGTCCCGAGTCTTTGGGACTGAGCGTAGCCATATTCGGGCAAGGGTGGACATGGGAAAAGAGACAAGACGAAACTGGACGGACATGGAAAGCATGGTGGGACGAAGAAGTGACGCTTTGGACTGGGAAAGCTTCTGGGCTGGATTTGAACAAACTGCTCGGAAGTGATACAGCGCCTTTTAGGCCAATTGGAGATTTCTTCGTTAAGAAACCTCCGCCTGACCCAAAAGTCTTACCATTCTTTTCGACGCTTTGTCCTGGAGTTGGAAAGGGATGGTGGGTAGCGGGTGGAAATGTTTGGGATGGACTCGAAGGTGACGACCAGCGCTGGACTTCTGGCTGGCTGGACGTCGAGAAATGTTACTCTATCGGGGATTCTCTGTGGCCTGTTCCGACTGTAGTACGCGATGACGTTCAAGGCGGCGTGCCATTATACGAAGCAGCACTTCCTACTGCTCAAGTGTCCATCAATCTAAGTAACGCCTGGAACGGTGGCAGTTCAGTTCAGCTATCGTTCTCTGAACCCGAACCTGCGAAGCCGGAACAAGCGCCAGGAGATCGTTCATTTTGGGTACCTGTGCAGACCTTTTCGCTTACTCCCGAGGAGAACTATACCGCGACAGCAGTGTATAACCTGGACAAAGTTGAGAAAGGCGTGGTCGTGGGTGTGAGGCTTGAAATAAGACGGTTTAGGGGTGATGTTCGGGGCGTGCCTAAAGGGATATATCAGGATGAATCGCGTCCTTTAGGGCGAGGCTGGAGCGGCTTACAGACGTGTATCAAGATTCATGCTAACGACAATACCCCCATCATCCCTGTCGAGCTGGCGCTCGGACTCAGATTCAATGTCAAGGGATGTGCTTCTGCAAATCAACAACTATTCTCATTGTTGCTTGGGCAGGTGATTGTCAATGCATCACAACAATATCCGCAAGCGGCCGAGAGAATTGCAGTTGACTTTAAAAGCCATAATGGTGAAGAAAGCGTACCGAAGACCGGCGGATTAGAAGGGCTAGATGGAATCTTGACATGGAGAGAAATCGCTTCCGTGGCCGGGCCCACCTCCCTTTACAGATTTGCATATTGGAATGTCTATGTTTCACCTTTGACTTCTCCTGGATTCGAAGATAAGGGGTTGACACCTGGGAATGCAATGTGGATTGGAACGTCTGGAGTAGGAGATGCCCGGGAAGGTGAATTGGGTCGCTTCGCGGTTACCGGAAGGAATCTGTTGACACGCTCTACATTTTCGGGCAAGTTGGAGACCGCTGAGAAGCTGAGATTCTACGTACAGGCAGTCGTAGCATGTGATGAAACTGGTGGTGAGAATACGAGTTCATACGTTGATGTCGGTATAAAGCAACCTACCTAGCGGATGTCGACTCTATTATAGCTCAATCTAGTGTTTCATCCTGCTTAGCTATGGACTCTTCTCAGGTAAACGCCGTACACACCCGAATAAAGTTTGTCTAAGGATGAGATTTGGAGGTCCGTGGCATTTCTTCTGCCCTCGATGAGCAAGAATATAGAATCTTCTCATGAATTGCTGGTCCGTAACACGATTGCGGCGGCCGAGCGATCAAGGTTCGAATGGCGTCTCGCATGCTCCATTGCCTCATAAGAAGCTACACCGATCAAAAGCAGATCTCAAGTCGGGTACGAGCTACAGAAAAGCAGCGCCTGCTGGTCTTGCGATTCGTACTAGGCCACTGCATGGGGATGGTGCAGAATTGACAAGTCCCGGACACAGTTAAGGGGGGCTGTGATGCACCTGTGACAATTACGGTAGCGGATGACATGGTGCCGATATTGTGTGGTGAAAGATCAATACCATTATTATAGCCGGATGGTTTTCTATGGGGAATGCGGTCGGATTTGGTAGCAACGATAATGATCTTCATTAACAAAATTAAAATACGTATCGAACATTTTCGGCTGTCAACCCCTCCGGAGAAAAATTTGTTAAATTTCGCGAACGGTGTCAAAGCCAGGCGGCGGGACCACAAATAAATGATTTTATCTCAGCTTATTCGGATCTCGAGGAAGCGCTCGCAAATTTTTAGTGGGATAGTCGAGTAGACGGTAGAGGTTAAGGCTGGGAGGAAGCACGCCGGCTATCCGGCTATCGCAGTGCGTCACGAGTCACGCGTCACGCATTTCAACTTTTTCAGCTTTCATCTCGGGCTCCTCACGGTCCGGTTATCAAGTCATGCACAGAAAGGCTTACTACTTATCCAAGACCCTCCAGCCATCGCACAAACGATGGGTGTGGATTATGTTGGATGGACTCAAAAGCCCAATGCAGTACGTTGAAGGACTAGACTCTTAACACATCCCAGGACTGCCGGGTCCATGCGACGTCCATCTCGGACGTACGGCACTCCATGAATACTCATGGCTGGTTCGTGATCCCCGTATGCATGCAAATAAAGCTCTTGGTGAAATAAACTCCCAGACCCAGATATTAAACTCTAAAGGTAATTTAATAACGTGGTGTGGCCAACCCCGCAAACTGAGGCTATACTAGACGGCGTCCAGAATGTCCTATAAATTATTTAGACTTCGGTACCGAACGGTTGGATCTATGTCTCCTGTTTTTGACGCAAAATATAATTAGAGACTATATTCGAGGCGATTGTTCCTTCCCTGATTGTTAATCCTAGCACTCATGTTATGGCAGGTTCGCACAACATCCGACATCCTCGGGGTCGGGGCCAGGGCCATGTGATGTACGGTAAATGGGATACATCATACAGATGACACATACTGATGATCCAAGCGAAGCTAGAATGTAGCATATGCTTGGCCACTGGAGGGAGTCATATTGTTGTTATGCATTCTACAGTGACTCATACTTCTACGTCGCCTCCGGGCCTTACGTGCGCCCGTATGCAAATTCATTTCGCACAAGTTACTGATCCTTAATTTCTGGGTATGACCATTCCTTGAGTCGTCTCCTTCCGAGGCCAGATTGAACAGCGCTCTGGGCGGGCGCCATTTTGGAATGCTAAAAGGATGCCCACCCAAGTGCGTCATGCAGTAAAATTTGTTCTATTTATGATCTCAACCTTCTACGGCAAGGCGTTCATAACTTGGCCAGCATACGTCGGATGAATGCGAAGCACTCCGGTGAATCTGCCGCGCATTTCGGTATCAATAAATAGTGAACGAGCACTCACTTTTATCACCTTAATCATTCGACTGAAGACTTGCAGGTCGAAATACCTCGATCCAAGCTGCACCTAAGATACCTGAGTGGGAGTTAGTGATAAGATTAGGGGCTAGAATGCTTCGAGACATGCGAACTTTTGCAGAAGACAGAAGCTGGCGAAGTATCATTTGACTATCCGAATCGCACGTTCGGTAAACTTCACGTCACCCACGGATGTTGCCCGCAATGGTAGGCGCCAACTTGAATTAGGGTGCATATTAATATAGCCCTTGGCAGATGTGCGGTACCGGTCCCCGCACAGCTCTCGCTGGGGAATGTTTGAACCGACAATCGGACTGCGTCACCAAAGAAAATCGCGCTGAAATGTCCCTATAGCGGGTGTCATGTATCTATAATACGCACTTTACGACCCTTTCAACTCTGTGAGAAGCGTCAGGTTTACTTTTCGCGACCTGGCTGGTCTTATGTAAAAGGGCCATGAGCAAATGGTGTAATTTGTCATCACGAGGCAAAGCCTCGCCTGCCCTTCGGGCAGGGGGGGTCGCCCCTTCGGGGCTCCTCACCGATAAGTCATCTGGCCTGTGGCCAGCTGAGGGTCGCCCCTAGCGGGGCTCCTCACTGATAAATCATCTGGCCTGCGGCCAGCTGAGGGGGTCACCCCTAGACAGATAAGTGTGGGCATGTTAGCTCTGTTAGCCTGTTGAACTGTGTTACTACACCCCTTCGCTGCGCTGCGGGGTGTGGGCGCTATATGCACAACGTTTCTGTGTGAGGTGTGGGGACAGAATAGCCATACTTGAGATTTTAGTTTGATTTTTAAGCACTGTATTGATATCTAGCATTTTACATAAATTTTGCTGATTTTTATTATTATTATTTGGTGGAGGGAGGGAGGGAAAGAGGAGGGCAAGCAAGGGATCGCACTGGATCACACAGAATGTGCTTAAGTAATGATTACGTAAATTATTAGTCAGAATTAGTCAGCGCTTTGTCAGCTGAGTCAGCCCGTGCCTGTTCCCACCCATCGTTCCCTTCTTTATAGATTCTCATGGACTGTGCAAGAACGTTCGTCGGATCCCACGCTATATCGCTTTTGACCTAGTCGAAAACGTGTATTGAGACGGCAACCCCCGGGCCCCGAAGGATGCACCGTTTTCAAATCCTTCCAGCGTTTTCAGGCCGTTCATTGCATATTGTAACATTCTATACATTCATCTGGTTCCCACTTCCACTCCTCTTCATTGGCATTATTCAATGCCCATGCCAATGGCAATGCAAGGATCAGCAACGTGGTTGGAAGATCCGCAGGAAAACTCCAATAATTTCTCTTGTTCTGGGAATATGAGCCCCGAGAATTCGGCCGTGACGGAAGGGTAGATGGAGCTGGGCATTCATCCTGTCAGTTACCTCATCGCTCCGCACAAGATACGTATAGCTTATTCCGTGATAGCCCCAGTTCCAGAGTGTTATTCTGACCTAAATATCTCGCTACTGGAGGGTTCCAGCCGTCTATGCGAATTTGTCCATTAGCACAAGCCTTCGACGAGGTATTCCTCCAGGCTCGCAAAGACTCGTACAGCTCACACGAACTTCGAGAATGATTTTCTCTTGTTCGGATCCGATTACTGTCGAACTTTCACAGAGCCGGCCTTTCCATTTACATCGAAATCTGATGCGTCAAGTCAGAATAACATATTTCAACCACTCAACTCCCACCGGGAAGGTTATAAAAATCGTCGGTTGTAAGAGGATCCTTATAGACCTGACAACTGGTATGAAAAGGATATAAGCCAACTTCTCCCCTCCACGCCTGCACCACATTCCGCCGGCGATCTTTCCACCGGTTGATGGCGTCCTCCATCGTGCATTCCTTGCTGTTTCTGCAGATTCTCTGCCTCCGCTTTGTCGCCTCTCAGTATGTCCTAGGAACTGCGAACACGAAATACTACATCAGCGGCAGTGGTTACGAGCTGCCAGGCGACCCCGTTCATATTGCCAAATGCCACGGTGACGAAGATAAACCTCCTCTAACTGCGCGGGTATGACTTAGCATATCTTGAAACTCCAGGTGTACTTACTCATCCTGATAGGCATTGGTGTTGTATCCGCCGCTCGAGGAGGGTCGCCTAAGTTCTATCTATGATAGATACTCTGGTCTGTTCATTGCTCCATACGTGAGTTTCATCGGTTCTTCCATCGGACTATGGAAATGAATTGTGTATTAGGATGCCGGAAATGGCATAAGGCTTGCATGGAGCTCGCGCCCATTCCTGTGGCGATTGGAGAGCGTCAGTGATGGAAGCCATATGTAAGCGGTACACTGTTTATTTATTCGGTCCTTTGCGGAGTGCCTCGCCCAGAATCCTTCATCCGGAAAGCGACGAGTTCTTTTGGTACCATAACCTGGAGATACCCGAGCTCGTGAGTTATTTTTTGATCATCAGTTAATTAAGTTGTAACTCAGACGGACATAGATCGAACTTGGCTATAGGCCAAACACTGCCACCGGGGGTGATACCGAATGGACCTTCCGACGCCCTGAAAACTATTATTGATTCGGTCACGGCCCTCTAAAAGTCCACCCAGTGACACCATTGTACTTTTTACCGCCCAGGGCCCGAATCTTACCGAGTCCTTGTTGATAATTGCTAATACACAAAAGGTTCCTCGGTTATATCCGATTGATAACGTTGTACCATACTTTTAAAAAAAACAGAATCGATGCGTTCTAGAATGCCTGCGTGTAGTCTCTAAATGCTTCCTGCCTCATAATTCCCTCGACTTCGAGCTCAGGTGATTCTGGTATCGGAAGATTGCTCTTGAATCTCCTAATCGCCTCGAGCCTCATATGCCAATTTGTCTTGACTTCGTTTCTCGTTGTGTCGCGATTTGTTTGCGCAAAAATGGACGCGAACCAATCGGCCAGCAGACTAAGCTGTCTGACGAGAAACGGTAGGTTCATACCCGAGATGAGCTTAAAGTTCCCCACAGGAACAAATTCCGTCATCCCAGGTGCTCGTTGCACCATGACCTTGAAATACTCGCTTTCGTATTCTTTATCAGAAAATGCTGATATCCCACCAGGAGAGTGTGGCTCGATGACGATGTTGACAAATTGGAATTGGGTAGACAGCGTATCAAAGCGATACGGCAATCCAGAATCGTTCCAAACAATCCGCACGTAGTCATTGCCGATGTGACGCTTTTTGTTATTGGATTGCGGATCGTGAGCACAAGTTGGCATCATCGTTGCGGTGTGGTATAGTATTTGGCCGATGTCGTCCCACCATGCATATGCGTACTCTCCGTCCTCATCGGGGTCCAGCCCGCCGGCGTACACGTCTAGCTGTCCACGAAGGTTGATTAGCCTGCCCATGCCCTCCAAAAAACGTGTGTATGCTGGGGAGCCATGCGTATTGCGCAGTATTTCAACCTCGTTGGTCTGCCCTGGCGCGACGTACAAGATTCCAACTTTGTGCGTGTCGATGACGGGTATTCGGTCGATTGTGTTAACAAATTTGGGCACTGTTGTCGGATCTGCGCGTACCTGCACGGTAGGCGGATTAAGGAATGTGGGATAGGGAGAAAACTGGATAGCAAAGTACGATGGATCCACAGCTACTTCCTTTCGTCTTTGCGAAGGTGCTGACTTCTTCCATACATATCCAGTAATGGGATCCGGTCGAGGTAATTCATCCTCTGCGTCTGCCACAGCCTCGAATATTTTCCCTAGTTGCACTGTCTATCGACAAGTCAGTCCTTTAGCATTAGCCCTGAATAGTTAAGCGATACCTGCGCCTCTTCTGTCGAGAACAGTGGACCTTCGTAGTCCTCGGGTCCTGCACGCAGGATCTGCGGTGGATCTCTTTCCATTAGCAGCGCCGCAGGTATCGAGACGCGATCAAGGTCAACTTCACCCGGTCCTACGACCGGTGCATTTTCCACTCGACACAAGAACTTCGTGAACCCACTAGGCCTCCGCATTAGGACTTCCAGCCATCCAAGCCTCGGAAGCGCACGAATCGTGACAACGGCATTGCCGATTACCCATGTCTTCTCTTTTTCTGTTACTTCCGACGGTTGCTCATTGGTTGGATTCATCACGACGTCGGCGAGAAGAGAGTTTGCGGGACGAGGATCGGCAGTAGCATAAGTGTACCTCGCCAGCCAATCGAAGCACACTTCGGTCGGGCCGTCAACAGCTTCGTTGCCTTCATTCGCTATAAGAAGTTGCCTTGTAATGAACTTGATATGTTTCACCCTATCTGGCAACCGAAGCGCAAGGAACCAGACATAAATGACGTAGTACGACAATACTCGTACGTGCTGTGATAATGCCCAAGAAAGTGTCGGCGATGCACTGTGTCGGCTGTGGTGCTGAAGGTATTGCAGGGCGACGCCAAAAACAGTCTTGAAATCCTCCTGGGTAAAGCTCGCATAAAGGTGGGGAAGTGATGCGATGATACTGATATAGGCCAAAATGTGGACGGCCATATCCGGATTGGACATGATTTGCGACAGATTCTCCAAAATCTTGGGCAGATATCTGGTCGTCGAGCGCGGCATTTCAAACGCTGCCAATGTGAGGGCGTGGAGAGCACATTTAGTTGTTGACGGGCTTTCATTCAAACCAGCGTATAAGACTTCCATAAGGACGTGTCTTTGTTGCGGTTCATAACATCGTCGGTAGCCGATTAGTACCTCGATCGTGTAGTGCGCCAATCCTAGTGCATCTCTCTGCCGCGTAGATCCCATAGCCAGGGACTTGTTTAAGATGCCTGAGCATAGCACAGTCAATAACTGTGAAATCATTTCCTTTGTCTTGGGTCCACAGAAGAAATGCTTGTTTGCGAGTTGAAGCGGTAGATGACACAAAGCGTACGATATGAGCTCCCACTCTTTCTCACCTTCCAGTATGCTGATGAGCATTTCGACGTGCTTGCTCACGGGCAAGCAATAGCAAGTAGGCGGACCGGATTCCCGAGAATCGTGAGTCGTGAGGGTTTCGCTTGGCGAATCGGTTTCTACCGAAAATGGTATTACTTCAGGATAGTACCACAATGGGTCTCTGGGCTTTATGGGTGCGGGCATGGTCACCTGGGGTTGCAATCCAATGGAATACCCTGCAGGAACCCTTGATCGACTTCGGCTTGATGTTCTTCTAGTTACTCCAGTGCCAACAATTTTCCCTCTCGATCCCTGTCTCCCCAGCCTCTCCTGTGGCACTCTTGAACGGGCTTTATGAGCATCGCTTCGTTCGCTGAGACTACTGGAATGTGAGAGAGCTCCTTGCCTGTCACGGCCGTTGCCACCACTTCCACCGACATCCTTCAATCGCCCTATTGATGCGGCTAACGATTCAACGCTCCCATTCCCATCGTAATAATCCTGGATGAAGAAAACGCGATGATCACTATCAGCCCTCAACCGCATCAAAAATATCAGCGCGGTCAGGCGCGCCTCAACCGTCGCGTTCTGCCCAATAGTTCCTGAACCTGTTTTGTTCTCGTTACACTTGGTCTCTAAGCGGGTAAAGTAACTCACCACCAGCAATGCTCACCAAGGCTTCATACACCTGGATTACTAAACGAATCCCTTCCTGGTCCATCGTGAACGGTGAAAAAACCAATTGGCTGAATATCGAAACCAGTGCACAAACGCCGCATAACGATCGAGCAGTGTAAACAGCCTCCCGGGAAAGCATTGGCTGAGGTGAGGCGTTGACCTGACGTACAGACGGATCAATAGGCGCGTTGTTATTGGCAGAGGTGGCACTAGTGGTAGTAGTGGCATTTGACGAAGCCGAAGACTCATCAGTAGTGGCAGCGCTGCTAGTACCCGTACTGGAACTTGCATTCGACGTGGAAGTGGTACCTGCATAGGCTTCCGGTCAACATCGGAAAGAAGACAAAGGCGGGTGAAAACTTGCCTGCAGCGAATGATGACAACAATGAGATCAAGCCGCTTCCGCTGGTTGCATTGTCCTTCGCGACTCCGCTGCCCCCATCTCTGGCTGACCCTGCCGCAGTTGCCGACGGCATCAGAATTGTTCCCGTGCCAATTCCCGTCCCTGCATATTCACTCTGCATCCTCGATATGACAGGCGAAGTCGCCCCCGAAGGAAGCGGCGTTCCTCCCACTGGCACCGTCCCTTCCACTCCTCCATTCAACGTGGTCGAATCAAATGACTTGGCTTCGGAGGAGACCTTTCCAGCACCACCATCCCCAGCCACATTGAGAATCAAATCCAAAAATGGCTCAATGTCTTTCACTGGGAGGCCTTCCACCGTTCGCAAAACGACTTCATCAGCAAGGAGCCGCCAGACAACCTCAAACTCGTCTCGCGCCTCCAACCCTCCACCTATCCCCATAATCCCCGCAGATCCTGCAGGCATCGCACCGCCCCCAAGACTCGTCGCGTCAATCCCCCACCAGACGATTGACGTCGCAAACTCGCACACGACATCCGCCAACGCGCGCCTGTACGTCCCCATATCCCGGACACTATCGTACATCCTATCCAGCACCACCATCGCCTCCTCCCTAGTTTTCCTCCTGCTCAGCTGACCGCCGATCCCAATCAACCCTGCACAGCGTTCGGGTTCAATACCCTCTTCATCCGCACCCTCACCACCACCTCGTTTTCTCCAATCTCCCGCAAACGCTCCCCACTGATCTGACTCGCGCTCCGCCACGATTTCCTCCATCCAATTCAAATCATGTTGGGCCAATGCCAAGCCTCTCCGCTTAACATCCTCCTTCGTCTCCGTCGAAAGACCCGCATCAACAACGCACACCACGCCTAAAAGAGACCTCCAATTCGCCAGCCAGTCCAAACTCGTCGGACTCAGCTCGTGCATTCGCATCATGACATCTGGCAACGGAGCCAAGTCCGAGTCGGTGAGATAATCTGAGAGGGAGGCAAGCGTTAAAGAAAGGAGAGGGCGAAGGGGTGTCGTGAAATGCGATCTGGATAAGAGCGTTGTGAGCGTGCGGATGAGAGTCGATGAACCGTGGTGCGGAGTGGCACCTGGTGTAGGCTGAGATTGTACAAGAGGGGCAGACGAAGCCATAAATGCAAGGGGGGACATAAATGTGGGTGGCGTAGCGGCACTGGACGTGGGGGTGGTGCTGCGAGGGATGGCGCCAGAATGGGAGAGCGAGTGAGCAAGACGGGGTCGCGCTGAGACAGGTTGAGGATGTAAGCGTATGATATAAGTGATTCCTAGTTTCCTGCATTTATGCATTAGAACGGCCAACCGAGGAAATCAAAACTTGGAACCCACCTTAATCCTTTGAACCAACCAGCCAATTGGAACAGCGTCTCGCCAATAGCCACACTCTCGTCTTCCTCCATCTGGCTGCCGGCCACTCCGCTGGGGTTCGCACCAGCGTATCCAGCACCACCTCCCGCATACTCATAATCATCATCCCCTCGTTCATCCACCTCCTGCAACAAATCCTTCAACACACCCGCAATCTCTTCCAACACACGTTCCGTAGCCTCCCTCAACCTCTGCCTCTCCTCCTTATCATCCTTCGCTTTTGCCTTCTTGTCCCCTCCCTTCCCTCTCGCACCCCTCTCCACACCCACTTCCCACTCAACCCACGACTTGACAGCCCACCTCAACGTCCGTCCAATCCTCACAATATCCCATTCATGCCCCCTTGCCACACCCCCGGTCTCCTTCAAAAACCCAACGGCATCCCCAAGCGGCGCAACACCCCCAGAACCGCCCACACTCGGCCACGCACGCTCCATCGCCTGCCACTCAACATCCACTCGCGCGGGCACACCACTCATAGTGTACCCGAAATTCGTCTCGCGGGATATATACGTCCGCGCGAGGCGCGAGATGAGCGAGCGGCGGAGGGCAGTACGTAACGTACGATGAGCGCCGAGACACGTGTGGATCGTGAATAGAGTAGGAGAGGTAGGATGGAGTGGTTGGGGGTAGTCTGCCTGTCCATGACTTCCTGATGAGGGCGGAGCTGGGACGGAGCTTGAGCCTGCACTCGCGCTCTGTTGCGTCGAAGACGATGGATGAGAGAGGGACGGGTGGAAGGACTGTAAGTGGACTGAGATGGAGGGCAGAACCGGTGAGACAAAGCTCGCCATAGGTGACGTAGGCATAGTTAACGGTACCTGCGGCGGTGGAAGAGATAGAAGTGGTGGGATGGGTGTCGCAGGTTGCGTTGGGACTGGAGAACTCGTCATAAAAGAGAAACGGTCCGTTGCTGGGCCTGGTTGAACCTGTTGCCCTTGTACGTAGGCTTGCTGGCGGCCTAGCAAAGGCTGCGGGTGCAACTGGGGAGACGGCTGATGCTCGAGTGGAGCTGCTGTCAAAGGTTCGGCCGGTGGAGGGAGCTCAGAGTGGAACAAGGGCGGCGGTGCGGACATATCTGGCGTCGTCTTTGGAGGTCCTAACCACACCTTGAGGATAAGTTTGGACAGAGTTGCATAAGGGCCCGTGAGAAGTTGACCCAAAAACGTCGTTATCCTCTCTTCTGTTTCACGCTTCCAGTCGAGCGATGCGCTGCTCGTGGAGGGCTGCGATTGAGATCGGTCTGTTGACGAAGCATTGTGCCTCGAAACGACAGATAGCCTGGATAAGGGCGTAGCACAAAATGCAGTAGCTCGAAACAGAGTAGGAATGATATCCTGCAGATGTTGCGGCGAGAGCATCTTGTCTTGGGAGAATAGATGAGTTAGATAAAGATGTATCGCTATTTCCGCAGGGTGTTTGAGGTGCGCCAGTCCAATTGCTGGTGCAGATGTAGTTGCAGAAGCGATTGTTGAAGTCGACGTCGTGCGCCTATGCGCCTGAGTAGACCGGGCGGATGGCGCTCCGGTTGTCGTTATCGAAGGCGTGGACGGTTGAGCCTGACCAAGTTCTTCTGGCTCCTCGCTTGCGGGATCATACCCTTTTGTCCTAGGCAGCTGGACAGCCCTATCCACTAGCGTGGCATAGAACGTGATAACAGCATCTAGCTCTTCATCGGGGATCCTAGCCACGTTTTCGGATTTGTCGAGTATTTTCGAGATAGATTCTGCACAGAGAGTGATGCACCGTTCCCGATCGTTTCTTTCGTTGCGTTCATCTATAAGCGAGCTGGATCGGGGAGGAGGGCTGATACCCTCCTGCACGTTTATCGCGCGTGCTTCGAGGATAAGGAGGCCATCGAATGAGGTTTGAATCCAAAACTTCAACAGTTCAAGGACGGCTTCCTCGATCCCTAGGGTATCTGTGCCATACCCTGTCATCCCCCTGAGAGCCTTCAGCCTCGGCTCCCAAGTCTCTGCGGCCCACTCTTTGCACATTGTAAAGAGTGAGAATAACGTCAACCTATCTGCGGTCGTCAGTTCCTCTCTTTGCTCGTTCTCGAAGTACGAGCCCATAAGATCGTATCCTGCAGCTTGTATGGCCGTTGGTCTGTCTGGATCGCACAAAGAGAGCCAGATGGGTACAAAGAAAGATCGTTTAGGAAGCGGTGAAGCTGTTGGGAGGACCGAAGCGAGATGACGGGCATAGACCAGAGAGGGGACAGCTGGGGGCATCAAGGATGAGATGAGGTCATAGATCTCGAGACTAGGCTGCGACGTGTGTAGGCTAGAGGACGACGAGGGCTCCGAGACGCGGGGTGCAGTACTCGGTGCAGCTGACGGTACGGAAGTTCGTTTGCGCCAGAAAAAGGCGGTGTTGGTTCGAGCGCGCGGGATCGACATCGTCGTCGTCGCGCAAAACGACGAGCTTGCTTGATTACCTCATCACACATGACTAATTTAGCAATTTCATCGTACGTAACGCTACGATACTAATCCTAACACCAGCTGGGCATACGTCGTGTCTCGCCATTAAGAGGAAAAATGCATCACGGTCTCGCGTCTCGCCATTCTCGAGTCTGGTTGCTAATGCATAAGCGAGTAATGGACCAAGTGTGCCAGCGCAGGGTAGCGGATGTCGAGTCCGAAGAGCACTTGAGCGGGAGTTACGTCGGGTGCAAGTGGGATAACGAAAGTGAGGATGAGACCGGAGACAATCATTAATGCCTGTTGTAGCATATATGTTCTTGGTCGCTTGTGTCGTAGTTGGTGATGTCAGAACGGATGGACAGTCCACAATGGAAGGTGGGGTCAGGGCCTGATGGGTGATACGGAGCGTTGGAACTGCCGTTGTTGGTGGTATGCTGGTGATGGTGGTAGAAGGGGATGTGGATGCAGGTGGTGATGCGCATAGTCGCGAGACATTGCTATTGTGGCTACCTACCACTCTGGAATGGATGTGGTGGCAGGTAGACCGGATAAGGAGAGGAAGGTGGCCTGGCGAGGAAGAGCCGGGACGAGGATACCGAAAATATAGTGTTGACCGTGATCTGTACCTTGTCCGCGGTTTCTTCTCGCCTTTGCATAGCCCGGATGTCTAGGTCGGCTGAATGCTTCTGTGGATCTCGATAAATGCGCGAAATTCCTAAATTAAATGAAAAGACAAACATTCGCCATCTGGATAGCGACCACTCTCCAACTTCTTGCCAGTTCTTTTCCTCAGACGACGCAGCCTCCTCCTTAACATGTTCAGAATACATACAGGACGAGCTGTCACTTTCTCCTGTGCCAATGTCAGGTTTCTGCGTTTCATTAATCATACAAACTCTCCTCTCTATAAAACGGTATTAAGGCACCGTTTTCGATCAACGACCGGCACTCACCAGCATATTTGCAAACTTCTTCATCATACCGTCCACGTAAATCGTACTTGCCTGTCGTCGCTACTCTCCCATTCTTGCCCATTTTCGCCAAACCCCCAAGCTCAACAAACTATTTCTGAAACGGTGGCGTCGAAATGACATCTGTAACACCATATTTTGCCGCTGCTGATCAATCTGCGAGGCCTTCTCGTCAAATTCGTCCCGCAATACCACCTCGACTAGTTCGGGTCCTCCCCTCTATGTTCCGCGCTTTGTGAAGCCACACCCGTGACAGTCAAAAGATGCATCCCCACGAAATTAGACGTGTGTATCTCTGTGAATTCGATGAGAAATAGAAGAGCCACAGGATTTGAGTAGCGTTTCCTATGATTCTCCAGGTTCTGGTGTAGGAGAAGGTAATGGGAGGTCAACCGCGGTCATTTCAGCATTTTTTTTTCCGTCATCTCATCATATTATTCCGTAAATGAAGAAGAACGGTTGACGTGACTGCTCTTGCCATTTTTTCCTTCGCTTCTTTGTTCCTGTTATGCTTTGCGCACTCCAATGACACCCGGTAAATGACATCTGCTGGGTTTAGGGGATATATGCGCTTGCTTTTGCCTATGGGATGTTTCTTGTCCGAGGTGGTGCTCACTGGGAGAGGCTGGACGAGGTACTTGAAAAAGCGAGCGGAGGGATGATGAAGCGCTGGAGATGGGCGTAGTTTGGGCGTAGCGGAGTTGCCGTAGCAGTCCAGGTACTACAACGGCGGAGGGTTCTGCTGTAAGATGGTGTCGGGCTCTCATTTCCAATGCCGCTGAAACTGTAGGTGCGGGAACGGGTGCAAGCGGGGCCAGCCTGTACAGATGACCTGGGTCAAGGCTCGTGAGTCTGACGCGCATCCTAGCGGCATCGGAGGAGGAATCCGGATTCCGCATGAGGATTGGCCAGCGCTCAGGCTGAGCACAGCTGACGAGAACTCTAGGGAGAGGTAGCTGAAAGAGAAGAATCCACTGCTTGATTCATAGTGGAAAGAGGCCGGTGGGCGAGGACATTTTGCCAGGCGAGACAGCGAAGGGCGATGTAAAGACGGTTTCCTTGCTTGACAATGCAGAAGCGAAAAAGTGAACAATACGCCACTGATGTTCCGGAAGCGACATCGATAGAAGTCCATAATGAATCGTCTTGCGGCCCTTCGGCCTTCACTTTCCTGAACCTTCCATCGCCAGTTGAGCGCTCTGAGTTTGTTCTCGGCATGCATCCAACAGCTCTACATCTCCGAGTCCCTTGACCCTCCTAGGCTCACCCTGAATCCTTGACCATAATCGCTTTCAAGACCAACTGATGGCACCCCTCGGATGATGGCACCGTGACTAGCGAGTCGCAGCAATTGTGATGCCGTGATTCTACTATGGCCGCTACAGCATTGCTTACTATACTCGAGTCTAGGATAAGTATGGGCCAGGTATGATGAACCACTGTCGCTAGGCTAGCTTGCTCACCGAAGCAGGAGTCTGGCCGAAAGCCCAAGTTTACCACGAGGTTCCATGCGACATGTGACATGTTACAGAGTCACTTCTTTCTTCTTGACCACCATATACTAATAGCTCAGGCACATCGTGACAAGACATCATTTTCAAGTACAATTCTCAATTCCATATATCATAGACATTGATTGCCATGTCGGCAGAGGATCCACCTCAGGTAGTGAATACTGGTATCTTTGCTGGATACCAGAATGTTGTTGTTATGGATAGTCAATATAAAGAGGTATTGCATTTCAGCATTTGGTGACGTGGATTTTGTCAATAATGATGACTCATAGATCAACTACTATCTTGCAGACTATTCCAATATTGATCTACCTCCTTTACCTCCTATCAAACATTCTAGTACTTTCTTTACAGGCCAAGATAAGTACTTGCAGAAGCTGAAGGATTACTTTGCCCCCAATATGGGAGGCCAAAGAAATTTTGTCCTTTTGCATGGTTTAGGTGGCATTGGAAAGACACAGATTTGCCTTAAATTCATTGAAGAAAACCCTGATTTGTGAGTAGTTTACACATTAGTATAGTAATTCAATATAACAGACCTATTCAAGGTTCTCTGACATATTCTGGATTGATTCTTCTTCACAGAAAAGTATTGAATTTGCACTCACACAGATATCTTTAACCTACAGTACTTCACTAAATGGTAGACCCTCACCCAGATCTGCTCTTGATTGGATCTCCCAAACACCCAACTTTTTGATGGTGTATGATGGAGCAGATGAACATTACTCAGTAGTTGAGAACTTCCTCCCACCAGGAAATGGAGGAAATGTTCTGATAACAAGTAGGAATATTGGATTGAAGAGGTTGAGCAACAACTCAACAGAGATTCATGGCATGGAAGATAAAGATGCTATGTCCTTGCTTTTGAAGTCAGCCATGCTTGATGACACAGACAATGATATCTATAATCTGGCCCAGCAGCTTGTTTTGCAATTGGATGGAATCCCTCTTGCCATTGACCAAGCAGGAGCATACATGCATTTCTGTGAGTGCAGCATTGATAGCTATTTGGGGTTGTATGCAAGATACAAGAATGAGTTAATGAGGGATACACCAGGATTTAAGGGTGCTTCAGATTATGGGACATCTACATATGGGACATGGGACATTTCTATGAAAAACATGGAGATTATGACTGCAAGCAAAGTTGGGGGAGAAGCTGAGGCAGCACACAGTGCAATCAGGCTATTAAGGATTTTTGCCTTTTTGAATCATGAGAACATACCTGAAGAATTATTCAAGAATGCTGCAAAAAATTACATACAGAGAAATGTTGAAGTAAAAAAGTCTGATTTTTTGTTATCAATAAGCCAACTGAGCAATCAGACTTTATTCCTAAGTGAAGATGGGGAATGGGATAGAATGCAGTTTCTGAATGGAATAAAAGTTTTACACTCTTTTTCTTTGGTCAAAACTGTTAACCACTTGTATTCAATGCACATTCTGGTTAACACCTGGAGTAGGAGTTGTGTGCCAAAAACAGATGTTGAGAAATACTATTGCAGTGCAAGAGCACTGCTATCCTGTTCAATAGTCTTCAACTGGGAAATTGACAACTATGAATTCTGCAAATTACTTGCTCCACACATTAGGTCAAATTGCTTCCATGGATTGGAATTAAAATTGAACAGCAAGTACTATGATGATGAATATGAGCAATTTGCACTAGTATTCCATCACATTGGGAGCTGGGATGAGCAGGAAAAATTGTTACATGTTATAATTCATCAAAGAACAACAAAGCTTGGATCAGATGACCCATCCACTCTCACCAGCATGGACAATTTGGCATCAACATACAGGAATCAGGGAAGGTGGGATGAGGCAGGGAAGCTTCAAATGGATGTGATGAATTCAAGAAAAACAAAGCTTGGATCAGACCACCCAGACACTCTCACCAGCATGGCCAATTTGGCATCAACATACAGGAATCAGGGAAGGTGGGATGAAGCAGAGAAGCTTGAGATGGATGTGATGAATGCATTCAAAACAAAATTTGGATCAGACCACACATCCACTCTCACCAGCATGGCAAATTTGGCATCAACATACTGGAATCAGGGAAGGTGGGATGAAGCAGAGAAGCTTGACATGGATGTGATGAATGCAAGAAAAACAAAGCTTGGATCAGACCACCCAGACACTCTCACCAGCATGGCCAATTTGGCATCAACATACTGTAATCAGGGAAGGTGGGATGAAGCAGAGAAGCTTCAGATGGGTGTGATGAATGCAAGAAAAACAAAGCTTGGATCAGACCACCCAGACACTCTCACCAGCATGGCAAATTTAGCATCAACATACAGGAATCAGGGAAGGTGGGATGAGGGAGAGGAGCTTGATATGGATGTGGTGGATGCATTCAAAACAAAGCTTGGATCAGACCACCCAGACACTCTCACCAGCATGGCCAATTTGGCATCAACGTACTGGAGTCAGGGAAGGTGGGATGAGGCAGAGAAGCTTGAGATGGATGTGATGAATACAACAAAAACAAAGCTTGGATCAGACCACCCAGACACTCTCACCAGCATGGCCAATTTGGCATCAACATACTGGAATCAGGGAAGGTGGGATGAGGCAGAGAAGCTTGAGATGAATGTGATGAATGCAAGAAAAACAAAGCTTGGATCAGACCACCCAGACACTCTCACCAGCATGGCCAATTTGGCATCAACATACTGGAATCAGGGAAGGTGGGATGAAGCAGAAAAGCTTCAGATGGATGTGATGAATGCAAGAAAAACAAAATTTGGATCAGACCACCCAGACACTCTCACCAACATGGCCAATTTGGCATCAACATACTGGAGTCAGGGAAGGTGGGATGAAGCAGAGAAGCTTGAGATGAATGTGATGAATGCAAGAAAAACAAAGCTTGGATCAGACCACCCATCCACTCTCACCAACATGGCCAATTTGGCATCAAGATACAAGAATCAGGGAAGGTGGGATGAGGCAGAGAAGCTTGAGATGGATGTGATGAATGCAAGAAAAACAAGGCTTGGATCAGACCACCCAGACACTCTCACCAGCATGGCCAATTTGGCATCAACATATTGGAGTCAGGGAAGGTGGGATGAGGCAGAGAAGCTTGAGATGGATGTGATGAATGCAAGAAAAACAAAGCTTGGATCAGACCACCCAGACACTCTCATCAGCATGGCCAATTTGGCATCAACATACTGGAATCAGGGAAGGTGGGATGAAGCACAGAAGCTTCAGATGGATGTGATGAATGTAAGAAAAGCACAGCTTGGATCAGACCACCCAGACACTCTCACCAGCATGGCCAATTTGGCATCAACATACTGGAGTCAGGGAAGGTGTGATGAGGCAGAGAAGCTTCAGATGGATGTGATGAATTCAAGAAAAACAAAGCTTGGATCAGACCACCCAGACACTCTCACCGGCATGGCCAATTTGGCATCAACATACTGGAATCAGGGAAGGTGGGATGAAGCAGAGAAGCTTCAGATGGATGTGATGAACACAAGAAAAACAAAGCTTGGATCAGACCACCCAGACACTCTCACCAGCATGGCCAATTTGGCATCAACATACTGGAATCAGGGAAGGTGGGATGAGGCAGAGAAGCTTCAGATGGATGTGATGAATGCAAGAAAAACAAAGCTTGGATCAGACCACCCAGACACTCTCACCAGCATGGCCAATTTGGCATCAATGTACTGGAGTCAGGGAAGGTGGGATGAGGCAGAGAAGCTTGAGATGGATGTGATGAATGCAACAAAAACAAAGCTTGGATCAGACCACCCAGACACTCTCACCAGCATGGCCAATTTGGCATCAACATACTGGAGTCAGGGAAGGTGGGATGAAGCAGAGAAGCTTCAGATGGATGTGATGAATGTATTCAAAACAGAGCTTGGATCAGACCACCCAGACACTCTCACCAGCATGGCCAATTTGGCATCAACATACAGGAATCAGGAAAGGTGGGATGAGGCAGAGAAGCTTGAGATGGATGTGATGAATACATTCAAAACAAAGCTTGGATCAGACCACCCAGACACTCTCACCAGCATGGCCAATTTGGCAGTGACATATATGGATCAAGGAGGGCCAAATGAGGCAGAGACACTGGAGTTGGATATGATAAGTGCCCCAAAAGTGAAGTCTGAATCAGACCATCTGGAAGCAACTGTCACTACTAATACATGTATCACTAACCAACCCTCTTCCAATAAGGATCTTCAGACAGTTCAGCAAGATGATAGCCAACCTGAAAATATGGTAAGTTAAGTAAGCTGACCTTGGCTTTTGTCTTATCACTTCTTTTGCTTAGCCAATCAAGCCCCTCAACCAGCTAGAGATCCAACAAGCTGAAGAGCAAGAGCCCATAGTAGGTGACATGGACATTTGCCTAACTTTTGCTAGATCTGGCTTTTGCATAGATCTCCAGTACCCATGACTATTTCAAGGAGGTTCCACATCAGGTGCAAGAGCAGAGTCAGGATGTGGTGCCCATGGTATTCTACCCTTGCACACCAATTCCCACTTTACATCTAATGTGTTCTTTGATGTAGCCTTCCAGTTCTGGTGAACAACAACTTGAGCACATTGCAATGCAAACTAAGAATCAGTTTATTGAGGGACTCAAGGGCATATGGAGAAAACTGAAGTGTTGAGTACTGTACACCTAGCTTAGCTATTTTCAATATGAGAGCACAATACCTAGACACCTCAAAACTTCGGCCTCAGAATCAGTGCCTCAACCACCACCAGCCTCTTCCCATGCTATCGGAGCATGATCTCTACAGCTAACAAATACATATATGTATCTCCAGCCTATTTCAGGGACCGTCGCGTCCAATAAGATCAGCATTTCCTCGTATGTGGTTCCATGAACATCCTTGAACCGATAAGTAGTATGACCCCTTTCGAGACGGAAACAAGCCAATTCACCTTAAAGTCAATATACAAAACAGGATACTGTCGAAAGTGCTTCGAAACGAGCTCGCCATGGTCAGTAATGGCCGTCCCTGCAAACTGGCTGGTAGTTATACATATCTCCGGTGTTTGCCAGACCACGTTTCAGAGGTTGCTGCGGCAGGAACTCCCTGAAAGGCTCTGCATTAGCAAAATGCAGATATTCGATCAGAAATAAAACTCAAACCGAATCATTGAGAGTATATAGCTCTTTCCACAACGTTTCGGGCGCAGAACGAGGTGGTGACTTCCGCGGTCGTGTAGGAAGGCCTCAATGGCGAGGGATATCCATAAATGTGGCATTTTCATGGTCAAATGTAGCAAAAGAGCTAGGGCCTGAGTAGACCCCCTCTTGGACTACGACGCGTCGGACATCTCCTTTACTGACGTTGAAATCGCGGCGCGGTGGCGGTGACACGGTCACGCCAAAGGTGACGCGATCCGTTGAAGGTCAACCTCCCAGTAAACCATGTCTTCCCCTGTTGAAGTTGAAGTTGCCGAAGGTCATGTTGCGTTAGTTCTTCTGCAGGGCAGAAATTCGGTCTTCTATCTCGAAATCCCATTGGATATCATCAATAATTTATGTTTGAAGCCCCTCAAGTATCTCCTCTACCTTGGTTGGTGCATCCTCGGCGCTGAAGGCGTACTGGCTCTTGAACCTGACGGTGATGAGATTGATACCGATGAAGACCTGGATGAAGATGTATACCACTATGTTACATATGATGAGCTAGGTATGTTTCTTTCATAATGCCATTGTTGTCATGCACACGCACGACACTTATGACATTCTATCTGTTCAACGAAGATCTCGCCAGTATTGTCGACCCCGAGGTCATTAAGACCAGGACGAACGTGCCTTCAGAAACTACGGAAATGCGTAACGAATTTTCCACCGATTTGCTGGAGCGTGATGTTTGTTGCGTGTGGACAGGAACTGATCCGTTTATTGGAGATGGTTTTCATATCATTCCATATAAGCGTGGTTCCGAAGTATGTTTCATAATCTTCTGCTGGGAATATGTCTCATCGTCCGGCTACTATTTCAGTGGCTTCAGCAGATCATAGAGAATCGACCGAAAGACGACGAGAATGTGAAGGAACTGAATGAGATTAATGATATTCGCAACGGCGTCTTCGCGAACTCTGGCATACATCGCGCATTCGATCGGCGCCGTGCAGCCATTCTCAAAGTTTGTCATATTTGTCCGCCTGCTTGTCTTGTCCTATGTCCCACCAATCCTCACAGACTCCAAACTCTATTCTTCAAACTGAAGACGTTCCTCCACGCCACCTCCGAGAACATATCTCAGAAAAAGTCAGTTATCCGCCCCGTTGCCGTTACACGCTGCAATGGCTGGTAACCCCGAACGCAAACACGATGTCCTCTATTCCAAACAATAGCGATGCCGCTTTCAGGAAACGTACACCGAAGCGGGACTACCCATCGGGCGTTTTACTCCACTACATCTACGGTGCTGCAGCCATCAAAAACTGGGGGCGTGGTACGGATGTCCTTCTGAAAGTCGCAAAACCTGCTTGTCCACGGGTACCTGTCCGAGCACAAGCAGGACCACAGAGAACAATAAACAACAGGACCACTGCAATTAGGAAGCGTGAGGCGGCCGATCGTCGTAGAGCTGGAGCTTTGGTGGAATCGGAGGACCAGGAGACATGGGATGAATATGACATGATGCTATTTCTTCGGGCAAACACCAAGGCTGCAAAAGAACGCCGTCTTAAGAAAGCCAGCGAGGATGCTGGTCGTATTGAGCGGTGGAGGGGAGGTGTGTCGCAGGGGGTCTGATTGTACTAGTAGTAACGGTCCCATCACTGCTCTTGAAGGAACAGCTGACTCGTTAAAGCATTGAAGGCAGATTCTACCCGTTGCAGCCGAGATTCTTTTTTCTAGTAGACTGGCAGGACGGATGACGAAACGTTCGCAGGGCTTCGCAATTGTATTCTACGTAGTGGTTATCAGCATTTCAGCGCTGACATTTCGCGAAGAATGTACTTAACACCTAACCATTTCTCACACGGATTGGCAATACTTACCGCCGAGAAGAATAAAGATGTCAGGGAAAATCTAAGATTTGATCTATTATAGCATTGGATGGATGTCTTATTTACATAATGACCGTCGTCGGTAAAGTGTATTGGAACCAGAAGCTGCATTCTTTCGCGACGCCACGCCCAATCTCCGGCTTAGAGATGATAGTCGGGTTAAATGCCAGCATCTTGGTACATGCGGTTGATGCTGGCAATACCAGGTCAGGTTCATTGCGTATATACGGCCCAAGTCACTAATCGCGCTTCTTGCGAATGTTGTCGTACGACAAGTTGAAGCGGGATGTCATCGTTAAGGCCTATAGAAACCTTCGGTCAGAATCCCCTTCACTATATATGCGCATCGCGATGACGAGTTTGCTTTATTTTTCCCAGAGTTGCCCGAATCTTCAGTCCTCGTCGTCCAGTACACGATCCCTTCACCGCTTGAATACGGACGCAGAACAAAACTTATTGACGCCCCTCCAAAGGAACATAGACTGGAGGAAGCGGAAGTGTAGTGCAAAAGCCAGAATGGCTAAAAAATGGGTTCAACGTGACTGGGACGCAAAAGACCTTAGATATTGAGGTGAGTGCGGATAATTATGGCTCTGAACGTATATTCATGTTGTCTGCATCAAGGAATGTCCAATTTTAACGCCGACGCTCAACGCTGCCCTACCCTCTGTCCCCGTCCCATCGAACCAGTGTGCACTGTGCATACGTCAACTGGATCAGAACTATGCACACATATCGCGGGGGCGCTTCGCTTACAATCTGTGATTGGTTATTATTCGGCATAAAGACGAAGAAAGCGTAGTTGGAAACTGGAAAGGGGGACAAGACAGCTTTGCAGACGAGGGCGAATTGCTTCGGATACGGATGCCGACATTCAAGCAGACATAATTTGGTGAAGATGAAACAGACAACGAAGAGGACCTGGATAAAAAATACCCGGAACATCTTCAGGATTGCTTCTTTGAAGCTGCGTTTGCTTCTCAAAATGACCAACTACTAGAAGAGGCGTCCAAATCAGCGGCCAAAGCTTGTGTAAGACTAAACCATCGAAAAAGAAAAAACGGAAAACACAATCCAGACATCGTCCTCGGGTGCGTTTCTTTTCATAACCTCTGCCAATGCTAACCTTATGTTGTTCTTGAAGATCACACTCTTGTCGACGTCACGACTTTCAGGAGAGGGCAATAGTGAATTATGACTCTCGCAGGGATGACTCGTCTCATCGATATCGTTTGAGCGCCGAGTCGTCGATGTAAATTTCAACGCCAGATCTTCGAATCGCTTTCAAGGCATCGTAAGGGATGGTTCTGCGGTGAAGGGGGATAGTATGACGATTTAAGCAGAAAGTGCACCAGCCCAACTGGAGTACCAATCTCTCGAGTGGTACAACGTCACAATTGGCAAGGACCAATCTAGATTCTTTGCCCCGAACTTCCAAGAGATGTGATAGAAACTCATCGATCCTGCCGCCAGTGTGACCAGGGCAATATTTAATCTTCAACACCCGCAATTTGGGCAGGTAGATGTGGTTCCCGGATTCTGCAATGCGCCCGATAAACCGAGGGGTTTTGATTGTATCTTTGTAGTTCCAGGAGTAGTTCCAGGAGTGCTTGATGACGAGCTCCTCCACATGGACCAGCATCTTCAACATCTCGGACATCACGATGATTTCACCAAATTCGAGTGTCAATCGGCGAATGTAGCACGATGAACGATTGACCAAAGATAATATCTCTCTGTTATAACTCTCCTGATCGTTCTCCGCCACGTCGTAAATATCTAGATGTTCCAGTAAGGGTGCAGTGAACCATGAGAATACGATAGGATGGAGAAGCGTGGTTTCGAAAGATTGAAGGCGAGCAAGGCGCACGGCTCGAATGTTAGGAGGGGTGGCGTCGCTTATAAGGCAGAGCGTCAGCGTCTCGAGATTTTGTAACTGGATGAGGAATGCCTGCAGATCGCCACTATAGATTGAGTTGGTTGTTGAATCTATGCTGAGCTTCGTCAATTGTGCCCAGGGGAAATTCCATCCTCTTATCTCTACCGGATCGGTCAGCTTGAGTTCGGTGAGCCGAGGCGCGACTTCAATGATGTCCGGGTGCAAGTTCCGCATTGCCAGCGTGTCCATATAAATGCTCAGATAAGAGAGAATCGGAACTTTCGCCCGGAAAAAATCCAGCTCTGACTGGGAAATTACGCTCAGAGTTAATTTATTCCACCGGTACGAGCATGATATCAGTGTTCCGAGTACCATTGTAGGAAGAGGTGCATTCAGGTACGTATCATGACAGAGGGAGATGGATATGGTGAGAGGCAGCTGTCCTGATCGTTCGAGGTAGATGATCGTACGACGGTTCATTTCTGCGAGATAAGCAGCGCTGGTCCGTGTGCGGCGGCGGAGGGAAAGAGAGATCCACAGAGGTGGGTAGGATATAAATGCGTCTCGCCATCGTTTGCAAACTTGCCCAACAGCCCACGGAAAATCTTGGGTGGTTGGATTGTGCAACAAATTGAGAGAGACAGGATGATGACGGCAAAGGGAATGAAATATTTCGCAGAGAATTTCGGTGGGTATTCCTGTTTCTGCGCTCATCTCGTCGCGCAGAACGATAATTTCAGAGATCTAGAAAGTTTGCCGGAAAGAGAGTTTGAGCAATGCGAGGAGGATACGGAAAGGTAATTGATTGGGAGTCCCTCTCGGATAGGGCGTCTAGAGTCGAATCAGCCTGCGACTTCAAACCTAGTAACGCTGTTTTTAGTCAAATCCGTGTTAGAGACAAGAAAGCATTTAGTACCATATCAGCGATGGAGAGCAAGCCCTGGCGTGACAGGAATGTCACAGTCTCGCGCGACGTCATCTCTGTAGAAGGCCGCTCTAGCTCAGAGCCGCATCACTCAATCCCGGTGAGCATGTCCTCCCACCTCGACCATTCCACCACAACATCGCTCTCTATGTGACTTGTGTGGCCCAACTGACTGCCCGCCCACGTCAAAAAATTTACCACTCAGCGCTTTGTTCATACCACGCATCGGCGATGTCATTTTTGGCAACTTGCTCTCTGGCGGTTCCCCCTCTGGCAAGGAACACTCACAAGACTGAATTGCCTATAGTAATGAGTATGTTCTTGCACCACTTTCAAAGTCTCACTGCTCATGCCATTCACCATCCAGCCAACACGATAATTTTGCACTCCACCGCTCACCGATTCCCGGCGCTGCGCCGCTCGCCACCCCCTTGCCCAGCACCATCGCTATGTCATCAACAACCGGCGCATTCCTCCACTACATGGTAGTACCCGCCGTTCATGCCAATTGCTCTTCTGTCTGCTCGGATCGTACTCGCTAGGGTGCCCTTTTATTTCCCAGGGTCTTATATGCACATCCCTGTCCTTGGTCCTTTTGAAATGCCTGCATCTCGGGACAGGGAGTTTGGATGGGAGTAGATTATATTCGTTTTAGTGAGCCGGATATTCTGTGGTCTTGTTCACGTATAACAATTTTGAAAGCATACAGAATCATGAAACGAGGCCCATATCATTTCAGTGCATAGCCTGTATCGCCATTCGCTGCAAGAAACCTGAATCGTCGCGTCTTGGTGCGTATACAACTCGTAACTGTGACATCCTCATTTACGGATGTCTATAACATCACCCTATCCTGCTGATCAATTCCTCGTTTGAAAGCGACGCTTACTTTGGACAGTGAAGCAAACGGCATTCGATGAGCTTCAACTATCAGTACACTGAGGCCAGATGGATGACGAACGTCTCGTTTCCTTGCGTGGTTCGGTTCGCGTGACGCATATGCCTACTCCACGCCACTTAGTAAGAACATTTTGTTTCGGCAAAGGTCAATACGCAGGCTGCGATAATTGGGTGATGATTAACAAATACAACAGTAGCCATCGAATAGATCACTGACATAAAATTAAATCATCTTCTTGATGGCGCTCGTACGTTTCGTTTGATGTTTCAGACATGCGGGATAGTACTACGCTGGCGACCCACAAGCTTTCCCGCCGCCTAGCCTGCTCCCTTCCTTCTCGCTCGAAGCTCAGGTAACGGTATCTGCAATGATCGTCCAGCATTCCCCGCATGATCTTGAGCTACGTGGATGGAGAATGGGTCCTTAGTTAGCTGCGAATACGCAATGATCGCCATCGGAGACGGTAAGCGTTGGGCGCCGGCTGGATAAGTAAAACTTTTCTCGACTATTTTGCCTAACGTTTCGGTTCTAGCCAAGCGTACACTTGCATAAATCATAGAACACCTTCATTAACAGGCTCAGAACGGGCCCAGAACGGCGCGAGAGAATATGCCACCAGAGGATAGTACCAAGCTGGGTATTATAGTCTGGGTCCCGGCATGGCCCATAGTGGGATCAGGGGAAAGTGGGGTATGACGAATGCGCAATACTGGGGGGGGGGTCGACATTGCTACCAAATCAGGGCGGTCAGACTCGACAGAGGGCAAAGAGGATAGATGCGTACCGCCAACCTCCGAGCGTTGGCACTGTGCAGGACATTTTCCAACTCATATATTGGCCAAAGGACAGATCACCAATGTTGATCGCGATCACGACTGTGTCGGACAACCACCATTAGCAAAATCCCATCCGAGTGGGTAGAATAGGCCCGCGTTTCTCATACGACCGGCGCTGCAAAGCAGGTTAGTAGGGACGCTGAATTGAAGATGGCGATCCAGACTGTACGTCATATGTCAGCTTTGGCACAAAGTATTTTTTTCCGTTTAGTCTTGGACACAACTTCCTTGATGCTGCCTGATTGAGAGACAGACGACGGGGATGAAAGCAATGGAGGCGATGAAACACGTGGCCTGAGGAAGTCACTCCGAAGGCATACCCCCCTCGTTTTCCAATCCACTGGCACGCTCGGAATCAGCCTGCCACGTATTGCTTGGAATACGCTTTGCAGCGAAGAATGGTGGCATGGTTTGCAGCAAGTCAGAGGTTTCGGACGAAACCTTCGACATTGCTAAATGAAGTAATTGACCAAATACGTACAACTTGGCTTAGGTTCCAGGGGTCCCTGCCTCGTGCTTGTTCTTCCGCCAAACGCACCAGCCATTCCCATCGCAGTGCTCTCAACTGAACACGTCAGTGTTTCATTTTCATGCCGTTGTCCGGGCTGACCACCCTCATTTCAGAGCCTGACACGCCATCTCAGCGCTGCCCAGTGCCGAATTACCTAGACTGCACGTACCACTGGTGAGCTGCAGAAACTGCTGTTACTTCACGACTCATGGCAGTGCCACCGTTCCCTAGTAGTACCAGCTGGTTCCTCAATCAAGTTGAACTCGGAGTCTCGGACCCGCTTTCTAGATTCACATCACTTTCCCCTGTCTTGTCTACTTCTCTCCTGAGCTTGTTATTACTTCTGCACCATACTACAATAAACATTCCACCACAAAGCACTGGTGATGGAAGATACTCATACAACTAGCATGCTTCTATCAAGTAGGCAAATATATGCATTTCTATCTCATCCCAAAATTTGACTAGTGTATTTGGATATAGATGACTCAGAGAAACATGTCAAAATGCTCAAAGATCAATACCTATGTCCCCATTTTCGTATCCTTATCATAGGAAGGGCCAATGCTGGCAAAACAACTGTCCTTGAGAAGATTTGTGGTGTAGCAAGGGGAGCAAAGCCTATCATATATGACAAGGATGGTAAGCCTGCCTCAAATTTCTGCATTTAAATTCTTAGTTCTTTGTAGGTAAAGAGCTTTTACCCACTGGGTCTCATTTGATTTCATCAGTTGAGGTAAGTTGACTTGTGACATCTCAACATACTTTATTCATATCCAGTTACATATCACCAGAGAGGCCTTCATGATATTGAGCATCAAATTACATTTGATGGAAGTAATTTTATCTTCCATGACTCTCAAGGTTTTGAATCTGGTGCAACTGAGGAATTGGAGATTGTTTGGGATTTCATTGAAAAGAGGTCTGGAGAAACTGAGATAAAGAATCAGTTGCATGCAATTTGGTATATGTATTCCTTGTGCTTTTAACATCACATGCCTGATCTAGCTTATTGTACATGTAGGTACTGCATCCCCATGGATGGCCCTCGTCCCATTCTACCTGCAGAGCTTGCATTTTTTACAAAAGGGACTGGCAAAGGTAAATATTTATTGCTCAAATTGGCTTCTACCTGCCCCAAAATCTATGATGCCTGTGTTAACAAATTCATATAACCTTGCAGTTCCTTTGGTGGTTGTGTTTACCAAATTTGATGGTCAAATCATTAATGAATATGTTACCTTAATGAATCCATACATTGAAGATAAGTGGGAAATGGCTAGGAACAATGCTGAACATACTTTTCAAGAGGTTTACCTTCCCAAAGTCTTAGATGCCAAATATCCTCCTAAGGCATATGTGCGATTGGAAGGTGAGAAGGCAAACATTCCATCTCTCTAGTAACATAAATAATATTGCTTGAAAAATAGACATGGATTTACCAGAGAAGCACTGTCCTGAATTAGCTCAACAGACTGCTGATGCAATTGATGATGAAAGCTTACATCATTTGTTTGTCTCAACACAGAAGAATAACCTTGATCTCTGTGTTAAGGCTGCATTTCAGTGAGGTTCATATTAAAGCATTTCTTTTCATGCACTGACCATTCTCAGAGCCATCATCAATAAGAGTAATTTCACATGGGAAGACACTGCTATTGTTGTTCTTAGCAAATTTCCACATTACTGGGTATGCATAGTTTGTTAAATATCTGCACAGCAATGTAGAAAGAATTGAATTGGGAACAGTTCCGCAGGCAGGCAGGTGTCCAATTTTATATGACATGCTAAACATTCACAAAATATGCAACAGCATGCAAGTAACACTGTGATTTATTTGCATGTGCCCTAATTAGCCTTGTGCTAGATGTCTGCTACAGAAATGAAAGAAATTCAGGTGTATTCTATCACATACCATTTGTACAAAGTTTAATGATTGGATGGCAGTGGGTGAGCAAAATTCAACCACTCATGTAGATACATATGGTGCCTTGTCTCATGACCATCAGTTTGTGAGTGATGCTTCACTTGGTTATGTAAATGTCTTGTCCCATCATCAACAGGAAGTGAGTGTACCACTTAATTCCTGACAGGGAGTCCCATGGCTCATGATGTGACCAACAGACAGTGAGTAAATCTACCCATTTAAACAATGTTGTCCTGCTACATTCTATAATTAAAAGGCAGTCAGTGTCACAATATTTTCCTGACCTTGGGACTCACACTGCATCACATTCTATCACATCAAGAAAGTGAGTGACATTAACATTTTTTTAATGTCTACCCTGATCCAATAAGCAACAGAATGTTTGTGACATTATACTTACATATATTTGAACAAATCTTGTTTAATTACATCTTAACAATAGCGAGTAAGTGACAGTGTCCATCCAACTACTGATATTCATTCTAAGTCACTCAATACAGGTAGTGAGTGAAGACCTACATTGTCTTCTGGGCAGTCTCTTCACACTGAGTACATGAACAATAGAAAGTGAGTGGTGCACTGTTCACTCCTATGCTAGGATCATTAATTATGTCCTTATGTCACAGTCAGTAAGTAATCCCATCATGCACTTTGGCAGGCATCTTATAACAGCTTGTGGTAATATGAACAACAGTATGTGAGTGAACTTGCACCTTTGTCTAAAACAAACTCTCAGGAAATATTAATTATGCAATCAGTCTGTGGGTAACATTGGGCATTTGTCTGAAAGAAAGCTTCATCACCCCTTCTTCCTACAATGGACAGAATGCAAGTGACATTTATTTCTCTAGAAGGCAACCTCAACACATGATAATTAATAGCGTGTGATTAACATTGCACTATTTTCTGAAAGCAATCTTATGACATTTGTTCCTATGTCTACAGAGTGTGGGTGATATAAACAGCAATCATCACAGCTCATTTCTTATGGTCAACAGCATGTCAGTGGCATTACATGTTTTTCTGATACTTAACCTCCTTCCTATGGTTAACAGGCAGTGAGTGACATTTAACAGTTGTCTGGAACAAATATTCATTGTATTTCTTTATGACCAACAGTTTGTCAGTTATGTTACACAATTTTCTGCAATCCAGTCTCATCACTGGTTTTCTATCACCAACAGGCAGTGAGTGAATATTTTGAAATTTTGATGGCAGTCTCATCACACAATTTCACATCCCCGATAGTTTGTGAGTGATATTTCATATTTTCTGAAAGGTGATGACATATTACAACTGTTATCTCCAACAGGGAGTTCAGTCTGCACAGTTTTTTGGATGGTTGTCACACTTATCACATTGTTTTCTATTGCCTTCAGTATGTAAGTGAACATATTGCTAGTAAGAGGTGATTTCACCACATCCTTTACCACCACCAGTTTGTCAGTGATGCTATACATTTTTCTGGAAAATTGTTTCATCACCTTGTCCTACAATCAACAGAGTGTGAGTGACAATGAGCATCTTCCAGAAAAGTAGTCTCAGAATGCAACAAACAGGGAGTGAGTATCATCATGTGAAATTCTCAAGGGAGTCTTATCACCTAGCAATCACATGATCACTTCTTCTATGATCAACAGGCTGTAAGGGAATTACACATTTCTAAAAAGCAATTTTATTACATATTTTTCTTTGACAAATAGCATCATGTCAGTGCACTTGCATGATTTTCCTCAACTTAGGAAGCCTCATCATGTGTTTTTTCTTGGCCAACAGGAAGTGGGTTCAGTGTATTGGCTGCTGCATTTCTCTGAAATATGGCATATTCTCCTATTTCCAACAGGTGATTCTGCACTTTGAATGGCAGACTGGTTTATCACATCTTCTTCTAGCATGACATACTGCAAGTGTGTGACATTACACTTCTCATAAATTCAATTTCATAGCACATTCTCATCCCCAACAGCATGTATGCAATATTTTACCTTTGTTCTACAGTTGATTACATTTTGTCCATCTCCAACAGCAAGTAAGTGATGTTTAAAGGGAAGGAAGTCACATCACATCTTGTACAATTCACAGTTTGTGAGTGATATTGTGCAATTTTCAGTGTGGAGATTCCCATGATCAATAGGGAGTGAGTGGGACCAAACATCTTAAGCTATGGAAACCCATGGCATTTCTAATGACAACAGAAAGTGATAAGCCTCATTACATTCCAATCCATCAATGCTTGATGTATGTATCATTTGAATGTAACAGGAAGTGAGCAGCATGATACAATTGTCTTTCTGTGCTTTCCCCCCTTTTTACTGCTGCCCATAGATTGTGAGATTGCATTTTAGTTTGTCTAATTCCTAAACTTTTGTGTCTTCCCAGGTGAGTGATATCAACATAGGATTTATTAATACTGTGACATATATGCTAGTTTGTAAGTCCACTTCTGCATTTGAAACCTGATTCTTTCTTATAATATCAAAGGGACCACTTTTATCTTTGTTTGGAGATGTTTCAAACAATTTTTCAATAACTGTATGCATTACTCTTGCCCATGTGATAAATAACTGATATCAGCCAATTTGAAGCCCACAGCCTGCCAAGTTTTAATTTGTAAAAGTTGCTTCTCTTCACTAACTCTCTTCATGCTAATGCATTCAAGCAATGAATATTATTGCTAAGCTATCATTTTGGATTGGCAAACCATTCCGGGAATCAATCATGGAGGCTTTCAACAAATTTAAGAGAGAGGACTATGTGCAGAAACTGAAAATGGCCATTACTTTGCAGGCCATAAATTTGAGCAAGGAAGACCTAGTTGTATTTATGTGCCAGTATGTGGCCCACATTTGATGGTAAGTCCTTCAGTTTCAATTCATAAAACACCCATGCACATTTGAGGCAGGATGTCATTCCACACTCCAAGTTGGCAGTGCTTCCACATGAAACTTATTTTGATTTACCTGGATATACATAGTTCATCTTTTGTCACTACTGTTTTCCTCCAGTGTACTTATAATGCCCCCAGTTTCTTACTTCTGCTGTCCAAATTTCTTCCATAGAAGTATCTTTAGTATGCAGAATCTGATCATATCATGATGGAATGTTTCTGTAGTAGTGTAGCCAAGTCATGGGCTGCATGACACAGTTTCAACAAGAGGTTTTAAAAAATTGTTCCCTTGGGAACATGTGTTACAAACTCATTAATCTCAACCTAAGTTGCAATGGCAACTCTAGTCACAATTTACAAGTCTAAGTCAAACAGCAGTTGAGACTACAAGTTGAATACTAAGTTAAGTGTTAACTTAGTATCAGTGAGGACAATTGTGGTTGAGTGAGTAGAACAAGTGAGATTGGCAATGTAGAACAGCTAAGCCAAACTCAAGGTTTGGCTCTAGTAATACATGCCTTTATATACATGTTAAAACAAAGGTGTACTGTAAGAAGCAATAAGGGAAGTACATATTGTAATTAGAACAAGGAAATACTTGTAAGTAGAACAACACATATTGGACAAAGGGATGGTATTGATAAAGAAATGGACTTGTCCATATGAATCAAGCATAAGGGACACAATGAGTAAGGTAGACATAAAGAAAATTAACATGTCTGACTAATCATGTATGCATAATGCAGGAGTCTGTACTGTGTTGCAACAACATGTGCAACACAGCCTATGGCAAAAGCCTAGAATTAGAAATTGTACTGTGATGAGTGGAAATGCAGGAGTCATGAGGGCCACATCTCATGTTGGTTGCACTGGGAAGACCCACAAACTCAACAAAAGACATGCACATACCCAAACTTGGCAAATCTGGGCCGCGACTTTGTGCAGCAGGTCCGAGGCAATTTTAGTACAACCATCAACAACTTGCCTGTTTACATTGCATTGGCATATGGGATAGGTGCAGTACACACCTAGGTGGGCATCTTATATAGCAATTGCAGACTGGAATTCATTGATCAAATCCTACAATAATGATTGGTAGTGTATCACTGTGTGATCCTTTGTTACAACTCTTTAAATGGTAGATAAGTCCTGATAATGTTTTATATAGTAATTGCAGAGTGGGATTTGTTGATCAGAACTATCTAGTTATACCAAACCCCAGCTGAAATCCTGATGCATGCCTTGGCTACAATACTACATAAAGAGTCCATGATCATGGTATAATCTGAGTCTGCATACTTTGATGGAAGAAGTTTTGACAGCAAAAGTAAGAAACTTAAGTACAATGGATGAAAACAGTAGTGGAAAAAGATGGAGCATATCCAGGTAAATTAAAATGAGTTTCATGTACTGTGGAAGCACTGCCAACTTGGAGTGTGGAATGACATCCTGCCTCAAATGTGCATGGGTGTTTTATGAATTGAAACTGAGGACTTACCATCAAATGTGGGTCACATGCTGGCACATAAATACAACTAAGTCTTCTTTGCTCAAATCTATGGCCTGCAAAGTAATGGCCATTTTCAGTTTCTGCACATAGCCCTCTCTCTTAAATTTGTCAAAAGCCTCCATGACTGATTCCCGGAATGGTTTGCCAATCCAAAATGATAGCTTAGCAATAATATTCATTGCTTGAATGCATTAGCATGAAGAGAGTTAGTGAAGAGAAGCAACTTTTACAAATTAAAACTTGGCAGGCTGTGGGCTTCAAATTGTGCTGATATCAGTTATTTATCAGATGGGAAAGAGTAATGCATACAGTTATTGAAAATTTGTGTGGAACATCTCCAAACAAAGATAAAAGTGGACCCTTTTATTTTATAAAAATCAGATTTCAAATGCAGAAGTGGACTTCTGACTTACAAACTAGCATATATATGTCACAGTATTAATAAATCTCATGCTGATATCACTCACCTGGGAAGACACAAAAGCTCAGGAATTAGACAAACTGAAAAGCAATCTTACAATCTATGGGTAGCAGTAAAAATGGGGAAAGCACAGAAAGACACTTGTATGCTGCTCACTTCCTGTTACATTCAAATAATACATCAAGCATTGATGGATTGGAATATAATGAGGCTCATGCTCAAAAGTTTTAGTGCCACTCACTTTCTGTTGTCATTAGAAGTATCATGAATTTTGGTAGCATAAAGATGTTCAGTCTCACTCACTCCCTGTTGGTCATGGGAATCCCCATACATAAAATTGCACAATATCACTCACAAACTTTCAATTGTATAAGATGTGACTCAGATGTGACTTCCTTCCCTTAAATATCACTTACTTCCTGTTGGAGATGGACAGAATGTAATTAACTTTACAACAAAGGTAAAATATCACACACATGCTGTTGATGATGAGAATGTGCCATAAAATTGAATTTTATGAGATGTGCAATGCCACGCACTCGCTGTTGGGCATGCTAGGAGAAGATGTGATGAACAAGTCTGCCATTCAAAGTGCAGGATGACACTCACTCCCTATTGATTATGAAACAGATATAATGTGACTCCTGTTCACAAATGTGTTACAATATAACCCACTACCTTTTGAAGACCGGAAATGATGTGATAAGACTGCCTTTTAATAATAAGGCTACTCACTGGCTGTTGTGCATTGCAGAATATACCATGAGGTTGCTTTTCAGAATGATGTGCATTGCCACCCACAAACTGTTGGTGAAGGAAAAGAAATATATTAGGGTTTGAAGAAATTGTGTCACATGTATACAATGTGACTCACATTTCCATTCTGTTGGTTAGGAAAAATGTCAAAAGACTACACCTCAGGGGATTGTAATCTTATTCCACTCACTGCTGGCTGTTGGTCATAGGAAAATATGCCATAAGACTGTATTTCAGAGAAATGCACAATACACAGAACTCACTTCCTGTTGGCCAAGAAAATAACACATGGTGAGGCTTCCTTGAAGAAAATCATGCAAGTACACTAACTCCATGCTATTTGTCAAAGAAAGATTGTATGTAATAAATTTGGTTTTTAGAAAATGTATTGAATTCCCTTACTGCCTGTTGGTCATAGAAGAAGTTATCACATGATTGCTAGGTGATAAGACACCCTTGAGAATTTTGCATGATGATACTCACTCCCTGTTTATTACATTCTGAGATTGCTTTTCTGGAAGATGCTCGTTGCCACCCACACGCTGTTGATTGTAGGGCAAGGTGATGAAACAGTTTTCCAGAAAAATGTATAGCATCACTAACAAACTGGTAGCAGCAAAGGATGTGGTAAAGTCACCTCTTACTAGCAATATGTTCACTTACATACTGTAGGCAGTAGAAAACAATGTGATAAGTGTGAAGACCAGAAAACTGTGCAGACTCACTCCCTATTGATGATAACAGAGTAATATGTGATCAGGCTACCTTTCAGAAAATATGAAATGTCACTCACAAACTATTGGGGATGTGAAATTGTGTGATGAGACTGTGATTAAAAACTTCAAAACTGTTCACTCACTGCCTGTTGGTGATAGAAAAACCAGTGATGAAACTGAATTGCAGAAAATTGTAACTGACAAACTGTTGGCCACAGAGAAATACAATGAATATTTGTTCCAGACAACTGTTAAATGTCACTCACATACTGTTAACCAAAGGAAGAATATAAGTATCAGAAAAATCTGTAGTAATGTCACTGACATGCTGTTGACCATATAAATTGAGCTGTGATGATAGCAATCAGAGAAATGTCTATATCACTCACATCCTGTTAGATGCAGAAACAAATGTCATAAGATTGCTTTCAGAAAATAGTGCAATGTCAATCACTTCCTATTTGTCATGGAAAATTGTCATGATGTGATGAGGTTGCCTTCTAGAGAGATAAATGTCACTTGCATGCTATCCATTGTGAGGAGAAGGGGTGATGAAGCTTTCTTTCAGACAAATGTCTAATGTTACCCACAGACTGATTATGTGATAGATATTTCCTTGGAGTTTGTTTCAGAAAAAGGTGCAAGTTCACTCACATACTGTTGTTCATATGACCACAAGCTGTTATAAGATACCTGCCAAAGTGGATTACTTACTGACTGTGTGACATAAGGACATGATAAATCCTAGCATAGGAGTGGACAGTACTGTCACTCCACTCACTTTCTTTTGTTCATGTAGTCAGTGTGAAGAGACTACCAAGACAATGTAGGTCTTCACTCACCGCCTGTTTTATTGAGTGCTTAGAATGAATATCAGTAGTTGGATGGACACTGTCACTTACTCGCTATTGTTAAGATGTAATTAAACAAGATTTGTTCAAATATAAGTATAATGTCACAAACATTCTGTTGCTTATTGGATCAGGGTAGACATTAAAAAAATGTTAATGTCACTCACTTTCTTGATGTGATAGAATGTGATGCAGTGTGAGTCCCAAGGTCAGGAAAATATTGTGACACTGACTGCCTTTTAATTATAGAATGTAGCAGGACAACATTGTTTAAATGGGTAGATTTACTCACTGTCTGTTGGTCACATCATGAGCCATGGGACTCCCTGTCAGGAATTAAGTGGTACACTCACTTCCTGTTGATGATGGGACAAGACATTTACATAACCAAGTGAAGCATCACTCACAAACTGATGGTCATGAGACAAGGCACCATATGTATGTATCTACATGAGTGGTTGAATTTTGCTCACCCACTGCCATCCAATCATTAAACTTTGTACAAATGGTATGTGATAGAATACACCTGAATTTCTTTCATTTCTGTAGCAGACATCTAGCACAAGGCTAATTAGGGCACATGCAAATAAATCACAGTGTTACTTGCATGCTGTTGCATATTTTGTGAATATTTAGCATGTCATATAAAATTGGACACCTGCCTGCCTGCGGAACTGTTCCCAGTTCAATTCCTTCCACATTGCTGTGCAGATATTTAACAAACTATGCATACCCAGTAATGTGGAAATTTGCTAAGAACAACAATAGCAGTGTCTTCCCATGTGAAATTACTCTTATTGATGACTGCTCTGAGAATGGTCAGTGCATGAAAAGAAATGCTTTAATATGAACCTTACTGAAATGCAGCTTTAACACAGAGATCAAGGTTATTCTTCTGTGTTGAGACAAACAAATGATGTAAGCTTTCATCATCAATTGCATCAGCAGTCTGTTGAGCTAATTCAGGACAGTGCTTCTCTGGTAAATCCATGTCTATTTTTCAAGCAATATTATTGATGTTACTAGAGAGATGGAATGCTTGCCTTCTCACCTTCCAATCGCACATATGCCTTAGGAGGATATTTGGCATCTAAGACTTTGGGAAGGTAAACCTCTTGAAAAGTGTGTTCAGCATTGTTCCTAGCCATTTCCCACTTATCTTCAATGTATGGATCCATTAAGGTAACATATTCATTAATGATTTGACCATCAAATTTGGTAAACACAACCACCAAAGGAACTGCAAGGTTATATGAATTTGTTAACACACTGGCATCATAGATTTTGGGGCAGGTAGAAGCCAATTTGAGCAATAAATATTTACCTTTGCCAGTCCCTTTTGTAAAAAATGCAAGCTCTGCAGGTAGAATGGGACGAGGGCCATCCATGGGGATGCAGTACCTACATGTACAATAAGCCAGATCAGGAATGTGATGTTAAAAGCACAAGGAATATACCAAATTGCATGCAACTGATTCTTTATCTCAGTTTCTCCAGACCTCTTTTCAATGAAGTCCCAAACAATCTCCAATTCCTCAGTTGAACCGGATTCAAAACCTTGAGAGTCATGGAAGATAAAATTACTTCCATCAAATGTGATTTGATGCTCAATATCATGAAGGCCTCTCTGGTGATATGTAACCGGATATGAATAAAGTATGTTGAGATGTTACAAGTCAACTTACCTCAATTGATGAAATCAAATGAGACCCAGTGGGTAAAAGCTCTTTACCTACAAAGAACTAAGAATTTAAAAGCAGAAATTTGAGGCAGGCCCACCATCCTTGTCATATATGATAGGCTTTGTTCCCCTTGCTACACCACAAATCTTCTCAAGGATGGTTGTTTTGCCAGCATTGGCCCTTCCTATGACAAGGATACGAAAATGGGGACATAAGTATTGATCTTTGAGCATTCTGACATGTTTCTCTGAGTCATCTATATCCAAATACACAGTCAAATTTTGGGGAGGGAGTAGAAATGCATATATTTGCCTACTTGATAGAAGCATGCTAGTTGTATGAGTATCTTCCATCACAAGTGCTTTGTGGTAGAATGTTTATTGTTGTCCGAGACTCCGAGTTCAACTTGATCGAGGAACCAGCTGGTGCTAGGGAACAGTGAATGGTGGCCACTGGCACTGCCACCATCAGTCGTGAAGTAACAGCAGCTTCTGGAGCTCACCAGTAGTACGTGCAGTCTCTGTAATTTGATACTGGGCAGTGCTGAGATGGCGTGTCGGGCTCTGAAATGAGGGTGGGAGTCAGCCCAGACAGCGGCATGCAAATGAAACACTGACGTGTTCAGTTGAGAGCACTGCGATAGGAATGATGGCTGGTGCGTTTGGCGGAAGAACAAGCACGACGCAGGGACCCCTGGAACCTAAGCCAAGTTGTACGTATTTGGTCTATTACTTCATTTAGCAATGTCGAAGGTTTCGTCCGAACCTCTGACTTGCTGCAAACTATGCCACCATTCTTCGCTGCAAAGGCAATACGCAGGCTGATTCCGAGCGTGGATTGGAAAACGAGGGGGTATGCCTTCGGAGTGACTTCCTCAGGCCGTGTTTCATGATTCGTCTTCGCTGCTTTCATCCTATTCGTCGTCTGTGGACATATGACGTACAGTATGGATGCCCATCTTCAATGTTCTTTGAATCAGCATCCCTAGTACTAACCTGCTTTGCAGCGGCGCCGGTCGTACGAGAAACGACATGTAAAACTTCATACTTACGATCCCGGGCCTATTCTACCCGCTCAGTTAAGATTTTGTTATTGGTAGCTCTCCGACACAGTCGCGATCGCTGGTGATCCAGCTAATATTAATGTACGAGTTGGAAAACGTCCTGCATCGTACCAATGCTCAGAGGTTTGCGGTACGCATATATCTTCGCCCCCTGTCCAATCTGACCACCCCGATGCAGTAGCAATGTCGACTCGTCATGTCCCACTTTCCCCCAATTCCACAATGAGCCAAGCCGGGACTCAGACTATAATACCCAGTTTGATATCCTCCAGTGGCAGATTCTCTCGCGCCATTCTGAGCTTATCCCACGTGTATCGATCAGGGCATTCTATGACTTATGCAAACGTACGCTTGGCTAGAACCGAAACGTAGGCAAAATAGTCGAGAACAATCAGCGCCCAACGCTTATCATCTCCGACGGTGCGATGGTGACATTGCATATTCGCATTCGCAGCTGACTGAGGGCCCTTCACATAGCTCAAGATCATGCGGGGAATACTGCGCGATCATTGGAGATATCGTCACTTGAGCTTCGAGCGAGAAGGAAGGCAGCAGAGCAGGCTAGGCGGCGGGAAAGCTTGTGGGTCGCCAGCGTAGTACTATCCCACATGTCTCAAACATCTAACGAAACGTACGAGCGCCATCAAGAAATGATTTATGTCAGTGATCTACTCGATGGCTACTGTTGTATTTATTAATCATCATGCATCACCCACTCATCGCAGCCTGCGTATTGACCTTTGCCGAAACAAGATGTTCTTACTAAGTGGCGTGGAGTAGGCATATGCATCACGCGAACCGAACCACACAAGGAAACGAGACGTTCGTCATCCATCTGGCCTCAGTGTACTGATAGTTGAAGCTCATCGAATGCCGTTTGCTTCGCTGTCCAAAGCAAGCGCCGCTTTCAAACAGGGAATCGATCAGCAGGATAGGGCGATGTTATAGACATCCGTAAATGAGGATGTCACAGTTACGAGTTGTATTCGCACCAAGATGCGACGATTCAGGTTTCTTGCAGCGAATGGCGATACAGGCTATGCACTGAAATGATATGGGCCTGCCGCTTCGTTTCATGATTCTGTATGCTTTCAAAATTGTTATACGTAAACAACATAGAATATCCGGCTCACGAAAACTACTCCCATCCAAACTCCTGTCCCGAGATCCAGGCATTTCAAAAAGACCAAGGACAGGGATGTGCATACAAGACCCTGGGAAATAAAAGGGGACCCTGGCGAGTACGATCCGAGCAGACAGAAGAGCAATTGGCACGAACGGGTACTAGCATGTGGTGGAGGAATGCGCCGGTTGTTGATGACATAGCAATGGTGCTGGGCAAGGGGGTGGCGAGCGGCGCAGCGCCGGGCATCGGTGAGCGGTGGAGTGCAAAATTATCGTGTTGGCTGGATGGTGAATGGCATGAGCAGTGAAACTTTGAAAGTGGTGTAAGAACATACTCATTACTATAGGCAATTAAGTCTTGTGAGTGTTCCTTGCCAGAGGGGGAGCCGCCAGAGCGCAAGTTGCCAAAAATGACATCGCCGACGCGTGAACCGCTGAAGTGGTATGAACAAAGCGCTGAGTGGTAAATTTTTTGACGTGGGCAGTCAGTTGGGCCACACAAGTCACGTAGAGAGCGATGTTGTGGTGGATGTGTGGGATATGATCAGTAAAACTTTGAAAGAGGTGGCTCACTGGGATTGAGTGCGGCTCTGAGCGACGTCGCACTTGCGTTGTTTGGCCAAATTGAAAGCGGAAATGGCCGAAAACTCCAGGGAGGTGCCACTAACGGTGAGGCAAGAGTTAGTTCCGCGTTTGAATTCACCCGTAACTCAATGATGGAACATATCAAAGTCCTTCGATGACGCGATATTCGTGCCCCCCACCTCCCTGTATATGGAGGAAGGCTCAGTCATCCCATGTACTCCGCCGGCATGCCTTCATATCTATCGTTCTCCGTCTGATTCCCTCACATTCACCTCCTTTGGGAGGAGACTCTAATATTATCACGTTATGTGGTGTAGCGTTGATGGGAATAATTTAATTTCCATTTTAGGCCTACTTTAGTAACCTGCAATCGCGAAAATCAGATGATTCATCACTGCCAATCTGCAGCCAACATGCACGTAGCTAGCGACTCCAAATTTCCCCCAGAGCTTCTCGACGAATTAATCGATCAACTCGACGAGACATCGACATTACTTTCCTGCGGCCTCGTCTCTAAACGTGCCCTTGTCAGAACCCGGCATCGTCTAATTTCCACCCTCGAGTTCCGGTCGGACAAGGATTTTGAACAGTTCTTGAACCTTGCCGGTGCGCCATGGACCAGCTTTACGTCCGCTGTCGAAGAGATACACCTCCAAGACTTGTTCTGTCGAAATTACGACTATGGCAATGAGAGAGACCCTAAAACAATCGCATCAAACCTCTGTAATGTTAAGACACTGAGCATATTCATACATTCGCTCTGGAAATATGGATGGAAACAAGTACCGCGCTTCGTCCTAGATGTGATCTTCGAATTGAAGATACACGATTTGCAGTTGGACGGCGTGGGCATGACGAAAGCCGAAGATGTGGTGGCGTTGTTCCGCCGGCTTTCACCAACTCTGAAAACGCTTGCCTTCCGGAGGCTGCGGTTTAAAGAAATAGAACATTCGGGCTTCTCGCGTCATCTATCCATATTTCGTCGTCCCCTCCACTTCAGAATACTCGACAACATCTCCCTCGCGTTTTTTAAACATGTACTTGATCCATTAGTTAACCCCGGCCTTGACGTTACCGTTCATACCTTCCATATACGGGACCCCGTTGCTCGGGCTGCGGATCCCTTGACCTGGCGATTTTTACAGCACATCGGTCATAGCGTCGAACAGCTTCTCATCACATTTATCAAGCCATATACTTTTGCCACGTTCGGTAAGCTCCCGCTTGTGTTCCAGATATATGACACCTTAGCGAGTAAACCCTGACAGATGAATCAATCAAATATTTGGAGCCAACCCAAGTTCTGCAATGCATCAACCTTCGGACGCTGTTTATCGGATTTCCCAATTTCGCCTACGCAAGTCTCGTATCGGCTATGTGGAAGATGTTGTCCGCTCTTCCTTCGCCAAACCTTCTAGAGGAATTTCAATTCAAGTTCATTCTATATGACAGTTCAGTACACGAATACTTGTCCAAGTTGGGATTTTTCGAGTCCCCAAATTGCCTCGATAAATTCCGGAGTCTGTTCCCAAATCTGAAGCTGATCAAGATTATATTGGGTATTTACAATCCAGAAAATACTGATATGTTTTTTGACGCAGTGCGTCGGGTGAAGGGTTTAAAAGAGTTGGAAGAAATTGGTATTCTAAAACTTGTCACGTTCCACTTGAAAAATCACGTCGCATGTCATTCTGTCCTAGAGACCTGTAGGTAATTTAAATTTTTACTAAGATATAGATTGTATATGTAGAATACACCCTGTCAGACAGAATGACATCGCTTTGCGCGGGACTGACTGTAGGGTCGAGGTCCCACGGAGAGCGGGCGCACGCCGCACCGTACTCTCTGCCCGAGGACAAGACGTCGACGATGTTCGCTGTGGAATTTGGAAGCAAGCCGTCTAATCAAGCAAGGTGCAACGTTAGAGTCCAAGAGCTACATGATGGCCAGAGGTATAGCAAAAGCGATATCTTGAATGATTCGATAAACAAGAGAAAGTCGTCCATTGAATAGGTGTTGCGGGCAAATGTCGTCCGAGTCTTCTTAAGGATAAAGCAGAGGATACGGCCATAGGTGAGATTCCTGTTCGTCGGTTGCGGAAAGCATGGTCTGTAAAAGGAAATAGAAGCGGCAGCGGCTGAGCGTAGATGGTGGGAACGAGATCCGGAAGTTACCGACGAGAAATGGTACACATCGCGCCGGCCACGTCGTACGACATCGGACATGTTGGACTAAATGGTGATCCATACGAGATTTTCAGAGTCTTACCATGACAAGTTGCATGTATGCATCTCTTGGGCGTTATGGTAGACTATTCGTGGATTTCCGTCATGGTTCGTATGGCCGCCGATTCCCCGCGTGGGTACGGTTCCACAGTGGAGTCCGGAACAACTCTTCCATGTACTACAACCAACTATCAGCCCTTCCCCAGCCTACATCGGCCCAATTCCTGTCACAATCGTCTCTACGCATCGTGTTCAGTGTCCGGGATCATGAACGAAATGTGAAACGCGTTGTCACCAAATCCGTGGCATTACTTCCTCCGACAATCTCGACCGCACTTGAAGATGTGCCGAATGATATCGTCTTGTCGCTCGTATCCCCATCCCGATCTTTCCGGGCTATTCTCCGGGACGCTTCAAAGACCGGGGGCTCTGGTCGATTTGTAGAGATCTGGAACAACGACCGGTTGGTAGCGTGTAAGGATGTGACTCGTGCACATGGCCAGTTTTACTCAGACGGTGCGTTTTCTCCCTTTATTTGCCTATCGCTGCTCAGCGCGATGTAGAATTCATATCGTCAATCACATTTTCCCCGTCCGAAACTTCCCTACTCTACATCGCAGAGAAGAACCCACCATCTTCTTCAGATGATGCGTTTGCCAAATTCAGATACACGCCTTCGTTTGGTGAAGGTCTTCCAAGCTTCAAACGGCCCGGCGTGTTCATACTTCAGTGGTCAAGAGATGAAACCAAGCCGAAGCTATATCATCTATCGATTCCAACTGAGAACGTGGTTCACTTCGGCCAGGTCATATACCATACTGATACCGAACTCTATGCCACTGGGTATGAATCTTCGCCCGATGACCGCCTGTTAGGAATCAAATTTTGTTTTAATCGGCCCTTCGGTATCTGGCGAATAAGCGTTACCTCAGATACCAGCGATCTTGATGAATATTCCACGAGGGAATGCACGGCGGACAAGTTGACGCCATCGCATCTCTCATGTCGGTCTCCACGCATATTTGTTTCGTCCGCTGGCACGAAACTGGTTTATCTATCGAGCGAGACAGGGGGGCCACATGCGTCTACAAATTCTTTGAACGCTTTCGACCTTCCTTTATTATCCGATTCCCCATCGGCCCAATCTAAGACTCTAGTCCCAATCATACAAGACGCTGATCCCAAATCGTTCCCTGGCTTATACCCACCCTGGACTTTATCCTCATCATTCACTGTCAATCACCCCAACTGGAACGCACCAAAGATCGTAGTTTCGTCGACATGGAGATCCCGAAATACAATTCTACTTATAGATACCCAAACAGGCCAGATCATCGACCTCACACCTGTAGACGAATCGAACTGGAGCTGGACACTCTTAACAACTGATGACCAAGACAGGATCGTTTGCGTACGAAGCGCCCCCAACGTGCCGCACCAAGTTTTACTGGGTACCATCTCTGCTACATGTTCCGTAGACTGGCGGGTTATACACGAGCCAACGCTCACCGAGGAGCTTAGAATTGCATTGTTATCCATCGAGACGAAGATCATACCTACTCCCAACCGGGGCCCTGTAGAAACGGTCGTCATCCGCTCAAATTTTCCGAGCCAGGCGAGTCGATGTATTCTCGCCCCACACGGTGGTCCGCACAGCGGTACCACGACGGAATTCAACCCGATTACGTCGGCGTTCGCTCTGGAAGGGTGTAAGTTACCATTAATTCCTTGCACGTTCAATAATAATCATCGTTGATTCCCAAGACACCGTTGCTCTACCCAACTACACCGGTTCAATAGGGTATGGCCAATCCGCTATTCTCCGCTTGATTGGAAAGTGCGGTTCACTGGACGTTCAAGACTGCATTCAGACCTTGCATCATTTGGTTGAACTCGGTTACGCCCAGTTGGGCCGAGGAAAGGTGTTTTTCTTTGGTGGAAGCCACGGTGGATTTTTAGGCGCACACTGTATGCAACTTTTCGTTCTATCATTACGAAGGATAGATATACTGACAGGAATTTATATATATAGTGATTGGCCAGTTCCCGGATATATTCACAGCAGCCGCTCTCCGTAACCCCGTCATTTCAGTTGGCGAAATATTGACCAGTGATATCCCTGACTGGGGTTACGCTGAATTTGGCCTTCAATACCCAGTCCCAATTGCTTCTTCTCCTCCTACTGTTTCATATTCCTCCTCACAAAGTGACGGCGTCATTTCTTCAGAGAACGCAACCGCAACTCAGCTAGGCATGGTTCCTGAAGTATACCAAAAGCTATATAATGCCTCACCGCTGCGCTTCGCTGATAAAGTCACGGCAGACGTTCTCCTCCTCATCGGGAAGGACGATCTTCGCGTCGCCCCTACTACTCAAGGATACGGATATTACCATACTCTTAAAGCTCTTCGGAATGGAAGAGGAACAGCCAAAGGGGGAAGTCGAGTGGATATGCTCGTGTTCGATGGCGAGTCTCATCCTCTGAATGGAGTAGAGTGTGAAAGAGTGTGTTGGGAAGCTTCGAGAGCCTGGTTTTTAGAGTCCACTGGGGAAAAATGGGATAGTGAATAGGTACTAGTCACGTAAAAGAGAGGAGGCAACTTGCTGGTGTGCACCTTGGGCCACCTGCCTTGAACGGCAAAGATTTTAAGGAGGATGAGTGGCACCGTCAACATCGCTCGGTTGGACTATGGAGACGACTCGGCTGATGAAATGCGACCCAACTTTCTTTCAGCCGTGCGCCCTCCAAGCAAATCCGTGCATCAGTGACTGAAGGCGGTGTATGGGGTTCACGGTCGTTTTGATTTTTTTTTTTGTTTCAAAGATCCATCTGTGAAAATACATGATTGTGCCTAGTACTAGTAGATTCACAGCCTACAGGTGTGCCTCTTCACTACGGTCGCGATCGACTAATGGGATGCCTAGGGACTTGCCGATAGTAGAACGATCCCGCATCTTACGGGTAGTGGACCTTGGGATACTCCGCCAATTATCTCAATATTTGTGGGTTCCATCGCCAAAAATGGGTGATTTGTGAAACCGACCAACAAGGAGTGAGTACATAGGCGTTAGGCAAATTTAAGCATAATGATAAGTTTGAATTTCATCAAAACAGGGTTGGCGTGCGCAGTGTTTTCTTTAACTTGTAATACAATTCTTTTCCTCTTCGTATTGGCTACGGAATTTGTTCATGAAAATACAACATGCAAATATACCCAAAAAAGGGAAACTGAACGAAAAGAGGTGAGGGTTAATATTTATTATAAGAAATTGGTAAAGATCGACGGACAGGTAATGGACCCTGCCGAGCGAATGTCAAGCAAAGGAGCAGAGGCACACATCCTGTGACAAAGGCTTCAAGAAGGACCTGATGCACGTGTCGTAGCGCCACGCTCCCGTGATCCAAGCCTTTTGTTCGGCTAGCGCGCGCGGCACCGTCGCGATTTATTGGCAATAGTTTATTGCTTCCCCCCTTACCCCCCGTCCTCCCGTCCTCCCGTCATAACTATTCTTGGCTACTTTCTTACGTTTGTGGCCCTCGGTTCGTGCTAATCAACGTGAGTTGAAATGGCAGCTGGACAACGAAAAATCCAAGGCTAGGCACAAACTTCAAGCACCGGCGTTTTGGGCATCCCCTGATTCCCGAATACGAGTGGTGAGCGGTGAGGGCAACTTAACGTAACATTTTCAACTACGTAACGTGTAGGTTTTGAATGATGGAGCCAAGACAGAAGATCGAGTGACTTGGTGGAATGTACCACAGGGCGGATCTCGTGCGCAAACAACGGAGCTTCCTGACTTGTCGAGTACGAGGTCAAGAAACGATATCAAGGCGTTCCTGTGTCCAATACGAGTCGTGAGCGGCTAGGGCGGCAAGATACAGAAACATACACGCTGGGGGTATTTAACCTGGCGCGTACGAAGCCAACCTCAGACTCACGTCCTCAGATACAAGTCTTACGATCGAAATGCACTTCTCTTCGCTCATCCTCGCTCTCACCGCTGTTTCTGCTGCCTCGGCGGCCACAGTGGCTAAGAGAAGCTTTTTCTATCCGACTTTCCTGAACCTCAATGGTGCCACTGAGGCTTCGGACTATCTCACTTACGTTCTTGTCCCAACTATCTATGGTAAGGTGCTGGCTGTATATTCTTTCGCTCGACGCTTATTCGTGATTGTAGATTGTTTCACGGCTTGCAATGGTGTCTCCGGCTGCAAATTTGTCAACAGTAAGCCAATTCCTAACTGCAAAGATGTACGACGCTGAGCTTCTTTTAGCTTACCACGATGTCAATGGCAAGGTCAGCTGTCTTTTACTTTTTTGTTCAAGTGGATGGGTTCTAACGGATTTGCACAGAATGGCAGCCCCGATCTTACTTGCTCTATGTACAAGTCATGCCACTATTCTAACACTGCTATCAACAAAGGTGGTCAGACTCAACCCTCTGGACTTCTTGACTATATCACCGAGAGCGACGGCTGGTGCAAGTATTAGATGAGATCGGAGGTGTCATGATGTTGTGTAGTGTTACGTACTTTGTACGTTCGTGAATCCGCTGTTGCCAATGACTTTGAATGTGTCCCAGTAAAACGGAGTGTTTTTTATGGCAGGACGTTGGACTTTGTGCCATGTTCGTACACGGTCTCAAAATCATGACTAAGGTGGCTAGCGCTATAGTATCCTATTCCACATCCGATGTTTCTTGTATATATCATGCAAAAACTAAATAACATTCCTGTTATCCGAGCCCAGATGTGGAATGCTTTGCTGCTGTTCTCTTTAGCTATAGAATCAGCTTTGAAACCTGCATTCGTTTTACGATGTCCGACGTTGCTAGGGAGACTGGTTGACGTACCTGATGACTATGCCTACCCACTCAGAGATGTCTCCTAGCCCCATTCTCTGAAATTGTCGAAAACGGAGCCGAATTGAACGCTGAGAAAGGAGGGCAATGGCAAGTCCTTTCTAATCCCTTTCTCAGTTGAATTGTGGTTGAAAGGGAGAACCCACCGGCCGAGTTATTCTTGACGTCATCGCTCAGCATAGAGGATAGAAGCGAAGCCAGCGGACATGCATGCTACAGGCTCGCAGCTCGTTTTCTACCGATCAATAGTCTCCGAAGACCGGGGCGAAGAATGCGAAGACGACCTCAGCAGGGCTGCTACCGAAGCTCGCCTTCGCGCCCAGGCCTTCTCGAGAGGGCGTAGTGTCCTTATCTGCATGCTCATCCAACATATCTAGTGTTTACCTACAACGGTTAACAATTTTATCAGACTGAAGATGGGGAGTCGATGGAACAACTCGAACACCTTGCTGTTTCATGGGTTCAGTCTAAGCCACATGCTTTCGGTCTGAATCGTTGCTCCTTCCGAACCATAGAACAAGGGCCGACACTCGTGCCCTGAATATTTAATAGAAGAGCCAGTCGTCTTGGGTAGATGCTTGACGTACCTTATGGTCATGCCCATTCAAACATCTCCTCAACTCCTAACCCCGACCCTCTAGGAAGCTAGGTGGCACAACAGTCTAACTCGTTACTGCTTTTGGGTGCAGGTGCCGGCGCAGTGGTGCGCCGCTGTGTCCAAGTCACCTACAAGGATGTGAAAGACTGCACCCTTGATGTCCTGTGGCAATGGTGCCATTGTCGGTCCTCTGAGTGACGGACTTTACCACGAAGTAGAGCATAGAGACGGCACGGAAGGGTAGAGCCGATGACGTGTCAGGGCAGCTCAGCTGGTGCGGCTGGAGGATATGGCTTGTGCGGGTGGTGAAATTGGGCGGTACGTTGCAGAAAATGCGCAGGGGGCAGTGGATTTGTAGCCGGCAGTGGAGGTGGATCATTGAAGAGCACGCACTACACCATAGTATTAGTACCAATCACCGTATCTCTCGTTTTCCGTCCTGTGTTAGCCTCACGGCCTACATAGCACAACCTTCGCCTGTAGTAAAGCCGCAGCTCCTGTCGATACGATGAGATTGAGGCGCTGGAAAGTCAGAGAGAGCGAGATGATCACGTAGTAGGTTCTTGAACTTTATAAAGTCTACCGGCGTGGACCCCAAAGACACCCACATCATGGACTGGTGGCAGTCGAAACGAGTCGAAATCCAGATTCCACATGATACTCCCTCCGAGTCCTCCTCCGGAGAACCTTCCACGTCTACCTTGATGCTTGATGTAACGTGCACACCTTCTCAACACTTCACGGGACGGATACTGACGACTATCGTACTCTCTGGTGTTCCTGGGTCGTAGAAGCACCCTCCACAACTCTCGACCCATCTCTAGTCCCTGCACCTGTCCTAGATGCGGGGAACGATGCGACACCCAATGATCAAGCCGAGGCTAACGGTGAAGGGGCCAGCCCAGCTGAAGGTGATGGGGAAGGGACAAGCCCAGCCACCTGATCCCGCGGTTTTGATATATAAAACCTTGTTACATCAGTGCTATGCACGATACATAAAACCTGTTAATAACAGGCATGTCTGATACATAAAGCCATTGATACAACAGGCACACCTGGGACTTTACCTTTCCCAAATTGGGTAGAAAAGCGCATCGCTCTGTCCGCGCACCTCTGCCATATTTGGTCATGGCTCAATTTGGTCATTCCTGGAATTGATATGTCATTTCATTTGTTTCAAGTTGAGACCCATGTATTGAAGCTGTTATTCTTGAAATGTATTGTGAGTTGCCTAATCAATGCCTAGACCTGGATATGTCAAAAGAAAAATTTTGACGACATAACAACTTGGTCACGTGATCAGATCAAATCAATCATTAGTGGTGTTTGAGCCGTTCCAGGCATTGTTTATTGCGTCAACAGACTCTTCGGAAATGTTCAACGCCTGGTCACTGGGCGTCGGCCCTCGGGTGAGCCAAAAAAACATTTCGGCGACATATCAACGGTCACGTGATACAACGCCGAAACATCGCGCGCGCAAAATTATTATGTTCTAGGTCAAGATACTTAGGCTTCCCCTTACAATATATGTAGAGATAATGTCATATACAATAGTTGTGGTTCGATTGGAAGAACAAAAACAACAAGAGAAGATTGTATCCAGTCTGAATCCTTGTGATAGACATATTTGTTAATGCAACTTTTGTTGCCATTCCCTACTTTCGTCTGACCGTTACTCAGAATGTCCTGTGCATGCCTTATAACAATCTCATATCATTTATACTATGTATTTATTTAATTTGTAATATTGAGCGATCCGTTTTTGTGGGCGGAACAAGCAGGACAGGCCAAACGATCTTTTGGCGTGGTCACGTGATTACCGTTATTTTTCAGGAATCCCGCAGATAGGGCCAAAGATGGCTCATGACAATCACATATCGATGTAAATAAGTAAATATACGAGTTATCAACATTCAGTGATATATATTAGTGGGCAGAACGAGCAATACGGGCAAATGCGATGTTTTCGGCGCGGATCACATGACACTCGTCATTTTCAGCAAATAATGGTTTTATACGTGAGATGTGACGATTAGGCTTTGTTTAATCCATTTCCTATCAGGGTTCAATGTAGCAGTTTGGCCAGAAATGAGAACAGCTGAATTTGGTACACGAAAATGCAATGCTATATATGGAAAGCGACGCCTGGCGCGCGCGCCCTGCGGCCAGCGGGAGCATATATTCCCACAATCAAGTGGCCGTGGAGGCGAAATGCCCAAGTAGTATTGAGCTTCCCACGCCTGTTATATCAGCAGTTATGTATCAGACGTTGTGCTAATGTAACAGGCACTTTATGTATCAGGATGGCCATATGGCCTGGCCCAGCTGAAGCTAACGACGAAGGGACCAGCCCAGCCCAGCCGAATAAATCCAACCCGATGGGAATGGTACCCCCCGCAATCGAACCCGAGGAAGATATCCCTCGAGGAGAAACCGTCAAAATATATTTTGCAGGCGACACTGGTTATCGCGCCGTTGTAGACGGCGAAGACGAAGACAAGTTCCCTCATTGTCCCGCCTTCAGAGAGATCGGAGAAGTTTTTAGTGGTTTTGATTTTGCCATGATACCGATTGGGTGGGTAGACCGTAGCTGGTCCCTTTCGTTTCTTCCAACCTTGAACTAACGCCTTGGGTGAACTGTAGGGCGTATCGGCCCAGACAGGTCATGTCACCTATCCATTGCGCTCCTCAAGACAGCGTTCGTCTCTTTAAGGACATACGCGCACGTAAAGCGCTCGGCATGCACTGGGGGTAAGTTTACATTCCTCTCTTTTTTAGTTTTCGTCGACTTTTAACGCCTTGCAACAGAACGTGGATCTTGACAACCGAACCCGTCGACGAACCACCCAGACTTTCGCGTGCTGAATGCACCAAGCTCGGTATCCCTCATCGCGACTTTGACATTTGCCATATCGGCGAAACGTGGTTTTTCTGATGCATCCAATTTATTGTAATTTTAAGGAAATGAGTTAGTCTCTTATACCCTAATCAATTACTGGTAACTCGATCGCGGGCTTTACTGTGATGAATGCCACCAGCTTGGTCGCTTATACCTGATGTGTTGTACTCTTGTAGGTAGTAATGACCCGATGCTTCTGATGCCCTGCAACATGCCAATCATGATTACAATATCCGAGTCACTGATGAAATGAGTCAAAGTTACTCGTTGGGGACGAGACGATGAGGAAACATAGGGCACTGAATCGGGAAACGGAGAGGAAATTAGCTTTCAGGAAGGACAGGGAATTCTCATATGACACGCCATCGATGTCGTTCAGGCATCGCTTCTTGATCTCATACCACCACCTTCCTCTTTTGGAACATGGCTCAACGTCGCGGTAGACGTGGTGGTTCTCTTCCTCCTTTCTCCCGGGGGGGGCGTGGCCGTGGTGCTGCGCCTCCTTCCGATTCCCAAGAAGCTCAACATGCTATGGATACTGATGGGGATGGCCCTCCCCCGTCGTCACACTCTTCGCAGTGGGCATCTACCCAAGGCGATGAGTTCCCCGAGGCCCCTCAGCCTTTCTCCTACGTCCAAGAGGCGTGTCTTGATTTCCGTACCGCCATCGATGGCATCCGCGCCGCCGATCTCTCCGATTCTGTCCGTCAGTCCCTTTATGAGGTTATCGAACCCTTCGCCCTGGCAATAGGTGTGGAATCTTTTGTCATTGGGGGTCGAAAGGTTACTGTAACCCGAGCCGCGGGCACCCACTTTGAGGAGCTCCCTCCCCAGGGGGCCTCAACCTCTGCCCCACCTGCCCCCCCTGCCACGTCAGAACCGCCCCAACCCACGGGGACCACGGGTATTCGGCCGACTGTCGCCGCTGCCCCCCTTACCATTCGGATCAACAAGAGACAGCTTCTCGGCCGCCCTCCCCCCCCGCCTCCCGTCAGGCGATCCTACGCTAGCGCTGTTGGGGCCCCCCCAGCCAAGCCTACTCTTCCTGCTCCTTCAAGGCAAACCACCAATATCAAGTCCTGCACTCGTCAGGGTACCAAGGCTTCGGCTTTGGTGCTCCGCTTTAGGCCCAGCCCGACTGGCGGGCCCGTCATTCCCCCTCTCCCTGCCGTTCAGAATATACTGGTTGGTATATCCCCACCGCCCGTCCATGTGGGCTTTACGTTGCGTGGCGATCTCTTGGTGCGTTTCCCCCAAGCGATAGGCCCAGAGCTCAAGAAGGAGGTCGTTTCCCTCCTTTCCACTTTGCATGCTGGAGGTGTCGAACTCCTCAGCCGGGATACCACATCCCTTATCAAGTTCATGCATGTCCCCACACGTCGCCTGGATGGTGCTCCCGCCACTGCCGACTGGCTCCATTCTACTGTCGCTGCCCACCCCCGTTGGAAGGGGGTGCATTTTGTCCAGAAAGCCCACTTTGTTGTCCCTACGGGCAAGACGATCGGTTTCACCGCCACCGTTGTGGTTGAGGTTGCTGACGATCGTGCATCATCGGTTGCACGTCGTCTTCTCCAGTCCGACGTTGTCTTTGACGGCGTCCCCTGTCGTGCCCGCCCTTGGGTTTTACGCAAGGCCTCTCGCCAGTGTGGCATCTGCCTACGGTGGGGCCATACCGCCCATGTCTGCTCGTCGCGCCTCGCTTGGTGCGCTCTCTGCGCCAACCCGCATAGTTCGGCCGTCCACTCGCAAGCTGTCCGCCAGGACTCCTCCTCCGACCGTATTAAGTGTGTCAACTGCCTTGGGCCCCATCCCGCCATCTCCCGGGATTGCCCCTTTTTCGTCTCTAGATTTGATGAACAAGCGCTTGCTCGCCTGCAAGCTGATCGCCTCAAACGGGTCCGCCAGGCTCGCTCTAGGCGCACAGAAAAGAAAGTTAACGCGAAATTCGCCGCCCGTTACGACGACCTGGATTAGCCCAGGTCCCTCTTCCTTCCAAGGCCCAACGCTCCTCCCTCTTCTGTATGGTTGGACCAAGCGATCACTATGTGCGGTTGCCCTATGCGCCGACGTCGAGTTTAGTTTGAGTATTTACTTACGGGTTCTTTTCCTTACCACTTCCCTGAACGGAAGGTTTTTTCCCAGAGCATCTGTGTAGTGTACTTGGCAATACACGACTGTCCTTCCCCGCAAGGGGTGGGATATCTTCAAAAAAAAAAAAAAGACGTCGTTCAGGTGGGATTTGCACTTTTACCAATCTTAATCAATTCCAGGGCGTTCTGCGAGGATTGATGCATTCAATGAGCCCCTGCAAATAATTATTCAGGCATCTGACATATCCGTGTTGAGTACACAGCTGTCGCACCAGGCTGGCGTCTCGAACTGGACTTAAGCAATGCATAACACCGTAAGTAAGAACAACACAAGTAGTACTTCTTTGAAAGGAAAGGGCCACAAATCTAATGCGTATGCGTCATCTGAAAAGTTCCATTATTGTCTAACACACTCTGAAGAAGGATTCGGCGCTAACCATTATCTTTGTTTCGACGCATTACCATCACAAGCGCTCAGTGACGCGCTTGACGCCAGAAATGTCCGATATAGCCGGCGAGGCACGTATGTATAGGATACCCTTAATTGGTACCAGACCCCGGATCGCCTTCAAGCTAGCGAGATGGTGCCGGGTTTTCTCGGTGATGCCTGAAGTGCTGGCGCTGCAGAGGGAACCGGGCGATCAGGCGGGTAGATTGTCCTTGATGGGAGAAACAGCAAAAGAGTGGAGGCCGGGTAAAGGTTTCAAGTCGAAGGCATTTTGTAAAAAGATGGGCGGGAATCCAGGAAAGAAATAATACAGTCAACCTTCCATCGCTAGTTGAGCGCTAAGGCCTGAGGCCTGACAGTCAACGCACCTCTGAGTTTGCTCTCCACGTGCATCCAACAGGTCTACATCTCCGAGACGCCTGACCATCTCATTAATGTTCACCATCAATCCTTCACATGGTCGCTTTCAAGACCGACTGGTGGGAGGCGATATTGAAGACGGCGCGAGCACTGGCGAGAGTTGCAGCACTGGAAGTGTGATGCCGTGACATGGCCACACTCCTGCAGGCCAAAATACCGAGTCTAAGATAAGTATTCAAGTGACATGGGACGACCAAACGCTCTTGCTCACCGAAGCACCTTTCATGTCGATTGTTTGTTGTTTATCTACTGAGTCTATGCCGAGCTTTTTCCACGAAGTTCCATGTGACATGTGACATGTTACATCACATCTTTTCTTCTTGACCATCATATAGTTACATCATCCTCATTTTGGTCTATTCCAAGCATATTTCCCAATTCCATATATAATTCTTTCATAGACCATCATCACCATGTCAGATCCACCTCAGGTAGTAAATACTGGTGTATTTGCTGGATGCTGGAACTTTTATATTAGGAATGCCCAATTTATAGAGGTATTGAATTTCAGCATTTTTTCACCTAGATCTTGTCAATAATGAAGACTCATAGATCAACTACTATCTTGAAGACCCCTCCAATGTTGATCTACTTCCTTTACCCCCTATCAAACATTCTAGTACTTTATTTACAGGCCAAGATAAGTACTTGAAGAAGCTGAAGGATCACTTTCCCTCTAATATTGGAGGCCAAAGAAATTTTGTCCTTTTGCATGGTTTAGGTGGCATTGGCAAGACTCAGATTTGCCTGAAATTCATTGAAGAAAATCCTGATTTGTGAGCATTTACTCATTAGTATAGTAATTCAAGATAACTGACTATTCAAGGTTCTCTGACATATTCTGGATTGATGCTTCTTCAGAGGAAAGTGTTGAATTTGTACTCACACAAATGTCCTCAACCTACAGTACTTCACCAGATGGTAGACCCTCAGCCAGATCTGCTCTTGATTGGATTTCTCAAAGGCCCAACTTTTTGATGGTGTATGATGGAGCAGATGGACATTACTCAGTAGTTGAGAACTTCCTTCCACCAGGAAATGGAGGAAATGTTATGATGACAAGTAGGAATATTGGGTTGAAGAGGCTTGCATTGAGCAAGAACTCAATGGAGATTCATGAAATGGAAGATGAAGATGCTATTTCCTTGCTTTTGAAGGCAGCCATGCTTCATGACACAGATGATGATATTGATAGTCTGGCCCAGCAGCTTGTGTTGCAATTGGACAGAATCCCTCTTGCCATTGACCAAGCAGGGGCATATATGCTTTCCTGTGGTTGCAGTATTGATGGTTATGTGGAATTGTACACAGGATACAAGAACAAGTTAATGAGGGATCCAGGATTTAAGGGTGCCTCAGATTATGGAACATCTACATATGGGACATGGGACATTTCCATGAAAAAAATGGAGGATATAGCTGCAAAGGATAACTCAGAGGAATCTCTTGGAGCACAAAGTGCCATCAAGCTCTTGAAGATCTTTGCTTTCTTAGATCATGCTAATATACCACAAGAATTATTCAAAAGTGCTGCTGAGAACTACACAAAAAGACACATTGAGGATGATGTGTATCTTCCATCATCTTTGATCCTGCTGGATGATGCAACTGTATTCATGGGAAAAGATGGGGAGTGGGACATAATGAAGTTTCTATATGGCATCCAGGTTTTACTTTCATTCTCATTTTTGAGATGTCATAACCACTGGTATTCCATGCACCTACTAGTAAATGCCTGGAGTAGGAACTGCATACCAAAAACAGAAGTAACTGATTACTATTACAGAGCAAGAGCACTGTTGTCCTGTTCAATCACTCTTGACTGGGATGCTGATAATTATGAATTCTGTCAATCACTGGCACCACACATTAGGTCAAACATGTTGCATGGATTGGAATTGAATTTGAACAGCAAGTACTATGATGATGAATATATAAGATTTGCACTTGTATTTCATAATACTGGGAGCTGGGATGAGGAAGAACAATTGTTACATGTTTCAGTTGATCAAAGAAAGACAAGACTTGGATTGGACCACTTGCACACTCTTACCAGCATGGCTGAATTGGCATCAACATACTTGAATCAGGGAAGGTGGGATGAGGCAGAGAAACTTGAGATGGATGTAATGAATGCATACAAAATAAAGCTTGGATCAGACCACAAAGACACTCTCACCATCATGGGCAATTTAGCATCAACATACAGGTACCAGGGAAGGTGGGATGAGGCAGAGAAGCTTGAGATGGATGTAATAAATGGATTCAAAACAAAGCTTGGTTCAGGCCACTCATACACTCTCACCAGCATGTCCAATTTGGCAGCAACATACAGGAATCAGGGAAGATGGGATGAGGCAGAGAAGCTTCAGATGGATGCGATGAATGGATTGAAAACAAAGCTTGGATCAGACCACCCAAGCACTCTCACCAGCATGGGCCATTTGGCAGACACATACAGGGTTCAGGGAAGGTTGAATGAGGCAGAAAAGCTTCAGATGGATGTGATGAATGCAACAGAGCAAAGCTGGGATCAGACCACCCAGGCAGTCTCAGGAGCATGGCTAATTTGGCAGCAACACACTGTGATCAGGGAAGGTGGGATGAGGCAGAGAAGCTTCAGATGGATGTGATGAATGCAAGGAAAACCAAGTTTGGATCAGACCACCCAGAAACTCTTGGTAGCATGGGCCATTTGGCAGCAACATACAGGAGTCAGGGAAGATGGGATGAGGCAGAGAAACTTCAGATTATTGTGTTGAATGCAACAAAAACAAAGTTTGGATCTGACCACCCAGACACTCTTACCACCATGGCCCAATTGGCAGCAACATACTGCAATCAGGGAAGGTGGGATGAGGCAGAGAAGCTTTGGATGGATGTGATGAATGCATTGAAAACAAAGCTTGGATCAGACCACCCTAACACCCTCACCAGCATGGGCCATTTGGCAGCAACATACAGGAGCCAGGGAAGATGGGATGAGGCAGAAAAGCTTCAGATGGATGTGATGAATGCATTCAAAACAAAGCTTGGATCAGACCACCGATCCACTCTTGGCAGCATGGGCATTTTGGCAGCAACATACTGTAATCAGGGAAGGTGGGATGAGGCAGAGAAGCTTCAGATAGATGTGATGAATGGATTCAAAACAAAGCTTGGATTGGACCATCCATCCACTCTCAGGAGCATGGCTAATTTGGCAGCAACATACAGGAGTCAAAGAAGGTGGGATGAGGCAGAGAAGCTTCAGATGGATGTGGTGAATGCATTGAAAGCAAAGCTTGGATCAGACCACCTAGAGACCCTCACCAGTATGTCCAATTTGGCATCAACATACAGGAATCAGGGAAGATGGGATGAGGCAGAGAAGCTTCAGATAGATGTGATGAATGGATTCAAAACAAAGCTTGGATCAGACCACCAATCCACTCTTGGCAGCATGAAGCTGCTGACAGAGATGATGAATGCAAGAAAAGATAGGCTTGGGTTCAGCCACCCAGATACTCTTCCCAATATGATATCCAACTTGGAAGCAACATGTAGGAATGAAGGAAGGTTGAATGAAGCAGAGGAACTGGAGTTGGATTTGATAAATGCCAAAACAGTGAAGCCTAAATCAGACCATCTCAATGCAACTCTTGCTAGTACTGCTAACCAACCCTCTTCCAATCAAGTTCTTCAGACAGCTCAGCATGATCATAATCAATCTGAAAGCTTGGTAAATTAAGCAAGCTGACCTTGGCTTTATATCTAACCACTTCTTTGCTTAGCCAAAGCCCCTTGACCAGCTAGAGATCCAGGAAGTTGAAGTGCAAGTCTCCATAGTAAGTGACATGCACATTGACTTAAATTTTAATTGTCATACTAAATCTGGATTTTGCACAGATATCTGATGGATTTGGTGAACAACAACTTGAAGACCTTGCAATACAACCTAAGAATAAGTTTATTCAGGGACTCAAAGGCATATGGGGAAATCTGAAGTGTTGCTGAGTATGCATAACTTAGTATTTTTTAACAGTATGGCAGTGTATCTAGTACACATACATACATATGATATGGAAATGCCTAAAAGTGCAAAAGTGAATGTACAACTTTTCAACCATGCAGTTCTGGAAACCATGTGCCCACTGATACATAAGTCACTTCACTAACATCAGTACCCTCTCTAAGTCACAATCATAATGTAATGCCTCATAATGCAGTTTTCTATCTTGTTTCTTTCATTTCTTTATGTAAATACTATATATACAGATTTGAAATTATTGTCCAGTAGATTATTCAGTGTACCCTCATATAGCAAGTTCGTAATATATGATTCCTCTTAATTTGTACATTGATTGGAATGTAAAATGCATGGTGCAAATTAATCTCAGGGGTGTTACAAATATGGTACCAACTCCTACATTATGGTTACATGACATGTCGGACATGCTTACTTTTTCAATGTATATGCCTACCCCTTGCATTGCCCCCATTATGTTCACTACATACAGACTACCTTGTTCCCTTTGCTATACCCAAAGTTCCACTTCCCCTATGCCCAACTCCTTGTCCACACACATATGATCCCTTGTGCTCCCTTGTTTCATCTATATATGCTATCACCCTTGTTCTACTCATGATACAGCTGTGTTTCCTCATATGTATTTAAGCCATTGTTGTAACGACCTTGTTTATAGGTGTTAGGATGAGAGGTTGATGAATCGGATGGAAGCGAGGATTAAGTCAGCAGTCCGCGGAATAGTGATGGCGCAGCCACAGAGAAAGGTATATAAGGGTTGAGGGTTAGATACGTTCCTTAGTCTTACGATTGTTTCTGTTGTCCATAGAACCAATCTAGTTCTCATCCCCCATTTCCGAGTGTCTTAGTGGTTGTGTGTGGATAACCTCCTAACATAATCGTAAGACTACTTTACACTACCACACTCGCCTGCTCGTCGTCGTCCACGACGGACAGATACGAAATTCGACGACTGCTGCGCTTGATAGCGCTAGTAGCCTACTCCAGATACCTATACCTCCTCACGCTGCACATCGCGCGTATCCACCATCGCTTGATAAACCCGGACTCGAGGGTTAACGAGACAGGGCTAGGACTCCTCTAAACTCAGAGTTGGAGACCTGGTAAAACTACGATACGTTCGAGTTTAGGCGTACCTATTCGATCCATAGGAGAAAACGAGCTAGAACCAAACACACAGTATCCAGAACTCCCTGTGTCCCTGTGAAGATAAGAAGAGATGCCTTACACACCGACGGAAGCGTTGATAGGAGCGTGCATAGGGTTATTGGCAGCGCTGATAGGATCGCTCGCCCCGGCCGCAGTACGAACGCTCTGGGAGGCGTTAACCCCAGGAGCCCAACGAAATGCGGGACACGGAGTGGCCAGAGCGATAGGAGAGATAAGGGAGGCGTTCAGAGAACCGCCCAAACCGCCCAGACCTCAGATGAAGATCGATCTACCAGAAGCATATGAAGGCAAACCAGAAAAAATAGCGCACTGGTTAAGATCGATGAAGGCGTACTTTTCATTGACGGAAGTACTCAACAACAGTCAAATGATTGCGGTCGCCCTCCAAAGAATAAAGGGAGGAACGGCAAACCGAGCGGAGAACTGGGCGGGAGTCAAGTTACAGGAATTCATGGATTTCGCAGACGAAGTACAAAGTACACCACGAGCGAACGAATACACATGGGCGCAATTAAGGACGGGAGTAGAAGCAAGGGAAGCAGTGATAGGAGTGGTGTCACCGATGGGAGAAGTAATGATAGCCCCAATAGCGGCGGAACTCGGAATAGCAGCGGTCACGCACGCGCCACCATTTGATAGCTGGCACGACTTCGAGCGGAAAGCGCTGGCCTTCTTCATGACGACGGAAACAAGGGACGAAGCGATCAGACATCTAAGGGAGTTGAAACAGGGGAAGCGACCGGTAGAAGATTACATCATCGACTTCAAGAGTTGGGCTCAACTCACGGACTTTAACGAAATAGCCCTAATTGCCCAATTCAAAGGAGGATTGAACCCACCGTTGGGAATAAAGATAGTAGAGAATGGAGCACCGGGAGACGGAGCGACAGCGGGAGATCTACAGTTATGGTATGAAAGAGCAACGGCGTTGGATAAGGCGTGGAGAGACGGACAAAAACTTTATGGAGTAATGCGGACAGATAGACCGGTATTCCGACCGCGATACACGGGGAACCCTGTACCGGCGCCACAACACACGCCACCAACAGCGCCACAAACTACGGCTCCCACACCACAAATACAACGACCCCAACCTGTGGCGTCAGGGTCAGGGACAGATCCGAACGCGATGATGATCGATAGAAGGAGAGGACCAGGGAGGTGTTTCAACTGCGGAAAGATAGGGCACCTGTCAAGGGACTGTTGGGCACCAAGGAAAAAGAGAGAAGAGGTGAGGGAAATGACGTGGCAGGAAAGGATCGGAAAGGCAACGGAGCAAGAGAAAGTGGAAATAGCGGCATTGATGGGATTCCAAACGGAACAAACCGACCAAACGACGAGAGCGGAAGGGGCGGATTTTCCAAACAACCAGTGAAAGCGCCTCCTAAGGCACTGGTTGAAGAATGTGTTACTAAGCCACTCGATGTAATATATACGGATTCAAAATTAAATATTGATGACATCCTATATGAATTGAGAGGACATGAACACAAATGGAGGAATGAACCCGTAAGAGCGACGAACAGAAAATTGAAAACGTGGCAAGGGCCGTGGATGGTGAGAAGGATGTGGGACCAAGATGAAAAAATAGCGATAGAAAGTCTGAAACAATGGGTGCATCGAACCCGGAGTGACGAAGCGAACGGAGAAACGGTAAAGGCTATAAATGAGATGACGGAAGAAGGAGCGTTGTGGTGTCTTGACAATTTAAAAATGAAACCGAGGTACATACGAGGGAAGGGAAAAAATCAGATGGTAATAGAAGGGGTGATGACTACGCTGGATACACACGAACGGAACAGAGTTGACATTCTTATCGATTCGGGATGCACTGGGTCTTGTATAAATCAAAGTTTTGTAAAGAAACACAAAATCAATACACGACAACTAGACCGACCCATCCCCGTCTTCAACGCTGACGGCACACCCAACTTAGGGGGAACGTTAAAAGAGGTGGTACAGTTGAAACTACGGATAGGGACGCACGAAGAGGTGTTCGAATTCGGCGTTTCAACGCTTGGAAAAACCGACGTATTCTTAGGACACGATTGGTTGAGATATCACAATCCTAGCGTGAACTGGAAGGAAAACTCACTCCGGATGGTAAATTGCCCAGGCCATTGCTACGTGGCCGAGGACGATTACGATACTGAAGGTGAGGAGGCCGGCGAAGATAAGGCGATCGGTGGACATGAATGGGAAGAGGGAGATAGATTGTTGGCAGTAATGAGAGACGAAGATGAAGGAGTGTGGGTGAGAGCGCATGAAACCACGGCAACCAAAATAGCAGCGGCGAATCAAAAAAGTCGCACATGGGAAGAAATGATCCCCGCCCACTATTTGAGTCACCGAAAGGTTTTTGAAAAGAAGATGTTTGACGAACTACCGACGCGCGGTCCTTGGGATCACGCCATTGAATTAATACCAGGATCCAAACCGTTAGACTGCAAAATATACCCACTCAATCGACATGAACAGGAACAGTTGGACGAATTCTTGAAAGAGAATTTAGACACGGGACGAATCAGATCGAGCAAATCTCCAATGGCGTCACCCTTCTTCTTTATAAAGAAAAAAGATGGGAAGCTGAGACCAGTACAGGACTACCGGAAATTAAACGAGATGACAATAAAAAACCGTTACCCACTCCCGTTGATTTCGGAATTAATCGATCGTCTCAGTCATGCCAAGATATTCTCGAAAATGGATATACGATGGGGATATAATAACGTGAGGATAAAGGAGGGAGACGAGTGGAAGGCAGCGTTCAGGACAAATAGAGGATTGTTCGAACCATTAGTAATGTTCTTCGGATTAACGAATTCACCGGCGACATTCCAAACTATGATGAATGACATGTTCAGGGAAGAGATAGCGGAAGGATGGGTGGTGATTTACATGGACGATATACTTGTATTTTCAGATAACAAGGAAGCGCACCAACGACATGTTGAACGAATCCTAGAAAAACTGGAACACCACAAGTTATCGTTAAAAGCAGATAAATGTTGGTTCGATCAAGACACGATTGAATTCTTAGGACTGGTTATATCACACGATTCGATACGTATGGATAAAGCGAAAGTGAAGGCAATACTTGATTGGCCACGACCCAAGAACAAAAGAGAATTACAACAGTTTCTGGGTTTTGTCAACTTCTATCGACGATTTGTACGAGGATTCGCGAAAATAGCCAAAGCCCTTACGAAGTTGACAGGGAAAGAAGAATGGATGTGGACGGTGTTACAGGAAGAGGCGTTTCAAGGGCTAAAGATGAGAATAGGGGAGGAAGTGGTATTGGCAATACCGGCTGATAAGGGGCAATACCGAGTGGAAACGGATGCGTCGGACTTCGCAATGGGAGCGGTGCTATCTCAACAGCAGTCGGACGGAACTTGGAGACCAGTCGCGTTTATTTCGAAGTCGCTAAACCCAACGGAAAGAAATTATGAAGTTTACGACAAGGAATTGTTGGCGATAATGCACGCATTGTATGAATGGTCGCACTACCTAAAGGGGACAGAGGAAGTAATTGAGATATTAACGGATCATCAAAATCTCACCTACTTCCGTAAATCTCAAAATATAAATCGACGACAAGCACGATGGGTATTGGACTTGCAAGAATACAATTTTACGTTGAAACATCGACCGGGCAAGGCCAACGCGAAGGCAGACGCGTTATCTAGGAGAGCGGACTTTGATAAAGGGGAAACAGACAATGAAGGAACGATAGTGTTAAAAGAGGAGATGTTTATACGAGCGATAAATGAGAATGGAGGACTACCGGAAATAGAAAAACAAATAAAAAAGATAACAAAACGACAATGGGAGGAGAAAGTAAAAAAGGCAATAGAACAGAGAGAAGAAGGATGGAAAATACAGGAGAACGGGATGGTGACATGGCGAGAACGGGTGTACGTACCAGTAGTGAAAAAATTACGAGAGGAAGTAATGGCCGTGCATCACTCTTGGGGACATTCAGGAGTTGATAAAACAGTCGAATTAATATTACGAAACTATTGGTGGCCGGGATTGAGAAAGGATGTAGAAGGATATGTGAAGGGGTGTCGGATCTGCCAAACGGTTAAACCGGATCGACAAAAGAGGGCAGCCCCGTTGAATCCAAACGAAGTTCCGCAAGGACCATGGCAAATAATATCGGTGGATATGATTGGTCCCTTGCCGGAATCGAAAGGATACGACGCGGTCTTAGTAGTAGTTGACAGATTCACGAAGAAAGCCTACTTCCTACCTACCAATACTACGTTGACAAGTAAAGGAACGGCGGTATTATTTAGGGATCATGTATTCAGGGAACACGGAATACCGGAAAAGGTGATCAGCGATCGAGGACCCCAATTCGTGTCGAAATTCATGAAAGAGTTGTATGAAGTGCTGAAAATAAAAGCAAACCCTTCGACGGCATACCACCCACAAACAGACGGTCAGACCGAAAGGGTGAATCAAGAGGTGAAAGAATTCCTCACCATGTTCGTGAATCATCAACAAGATAATTGGAGCGATTGGTTGGCAGTAGCACAATTCTGTCATAACGACCGAATCCATTCGGCGACGGGATTTTCTCCTTTCTTTTTGAACAACGGACGACACCCCCGGAAAGGATTAGAACCGGCAGTAGAGCGAAAGGTATTGGCGGTGGACGAGTGGATAGAACGGTTGACAGAGGCGTGGGGAAAAGCGAAGGACGGATTGAAGAAGGCGGCGGAGGTGATGAAAAAACAATATGATGTTAAGAAACAACCTTCTCGCGAATATAAAGTAGGGGAGAAGGTGTATCTTAGCACACAAAACCTCCCGACATTACGAGTGACTAAGAAGCTGGGAGGGAAATTTGTAGGGCCGTACGTAGTTGCCGGGAAAGTAGGAGTATCGGCCTATCGTCTTAGAATACCAACGTCATGGAAAATATACAACGTATTCAATGAAGTATGGCTGAAACCTTACTCGCCGGCCCAGTTTCCCCAACAACAGAGGGAAGAGAAAGAGTGGGATAAAAGACGAAAGGAGGAGGAAGATATGAAAAAAGATACGGAGTTCGAGGTGGAGGAAATAATTGATAGTCGACAGAGGAAGAATGGAGGACGGTTGGAGTATTTGGTGAAGTGGAAAGGGTATCCTCATGAAGAAGCAACTTGGGAACCTTCGGATAATCTCGAACATGCAAGTAAAAAAGTCGCCCAGTTTCATAAAAAGAAACCGAGTGCTCCCAGAGAGATGCCGAAAGGAGAGTCATTGAAGTTTCGGGCGTATCAAAACTATACAATGACAAGCGCGCCCAAACGGTTATTTGGATGGGAAGATGGGAAGTTCGATAAGGATTATTTGGAAAATATGCAACGAAGATGGGCAAATTGGAGACGTGATCGAAGTGAAGTGGATTGGGAAGACGAAGTAGACGACGGAGAGGACTTAGATTCTCGGGACGAGAATCTTGAAGAGAAGGCGATGTAACGACCTTGTTTATAGGTGTTAGGATGAGAGGTTGATGAATCGGATGGAAGCGAGGATTAAGTCAGCAGTCCGCGGAATAGTGATGGCGCAGCCACAGAGAAAGGTATATAAGGGTTGAGGGTTAGATACGTTCCTTAGTCTTACGATTGTTTCTGTTGTCCATAGAACCAATCTAGTTCTCATCCCCCATTTCCGAGTGTCTTAGTGGTTGTGTGTGGATAACCTCCTAACAATTGTACTTGTAGAGTCAAACCCTAAGTTCGACTTAGTTGTCCAATACAAATTCTCTAGTTTGTTAACTCAACATCACTTCATCTTGCCTAAAGAATGTTGTTCATACTCCATTCATTATCAATCTCAAGTATAAGACTTCTTCTAGTTGTCTTATTACTTAGCTTATCCATTCACCTATTGTTTGACTTGTCCATTGGACTTACTAGTCTACTTTGTCAAGTGCCCTTAGCATGGATGCATCATATGTGGAGATCAATCATATGTGGAGATCAACATGATCATAACAAGAGGAGTTAGAAATATAAAGAGCAATGAATGCAAGAGGCTCTAGTAAGAGTTTCTGTAATGGTCAAGTCTGGGCCAAGGGCTTAGGTGGTGAGCAAGGCCAGGCAGGGATGAAGATCATTGCTGAGGGCCAGGGCTGAGTGAGTAGCAGTTGAGTGAGCAAGCCAAGCATGGGGTTGTAGAGACTTAGGTGCAAGGATCGACAATCAAGGGTGAGACTCAGGGACATGGTGATAGGCAATGATGGTCCTGTGAGATTGCAAAAGATGATCTACATATGTATGTACATCAGGGTCATGCTATTTATTCTATGGATTTAAACAGCATACATAATGCAATGGAAATAGAATGGAACTCATTCAAACATCATGGAATGGGGTAGAATGGAATAGAAGTTGAAACATATGTAGGTAAAAATAAAATAGGGGGACAGCATATGTGGGTAGGACACTGCAGTGAGTAGCCTGATGCAGACAAAGGTTGTAACAGTTTCTTCACAGGTTGAACAGGCATGAGCTGTCTCCTCTTCCATTGTCTGCATCCAATCTGTTATCATGCTACATATACTACATTGGTATATTCCAGTTGAAATTAAGCAGCATGCGTTGTTACTTGGCCTTTGGTTTTCTACTCAGTGATTGTTTTTACATATACATAAGTTTTGAGAGGATTGTAACTGTTGGCATCAAATGGTATAGGCCCCCAAGTAAAATGTTGAGGTACAAGTCTATGCAAGAAATGCCTTGGGTTGTCCCTTGCATTCTCAAGAAAGATCCTTCTCTATGCTGGGCAAAATTGAATGCCAAATTTCCCATTATACATATGTATCATCATTCATTTCTTTCAATAATTCATCATAATGTTCTCTGTTTTCTTTCCAAATGGCATGCATAATACGAAGAGCTGCATCATAAGCACAACTACTCTGGTGCTATGCTGTTCCACTGAGAACTTAACTAAAGTTTCAACATCAATACTCACATCATCATATTTTTAGCATTTGCATGAGTCTTGAATATTTTTTCCTTGTGTACTTTTTGAGGGGTTATTTCTTTATGTTGAGTTTTGACAAGAGGAGTGGATGTTTCTCTTGAAATTTGAAATTTGATACTTGGATACTGTATTTCCCAGGGCACATCATCAACAATGAGATCTAGCATAGGATCTTTTTTATTCCACTTTATTACAAGGGTGGATAGTGCTGGGTAGATCATGTGACCTTGAAAAGAAGTGGCCTGACTGGGGATTGAACCCAAGACCTCCTTGAACATATACCAGATGTGCTAACCACTGAGCAACCAGGCCTTAGTTCATTCGTGGACTTATAGTCCATATATACATATGTTGGGCTAGGCAAGCATGGCCTTTCCTTGCAGATAGTGTTGCTGTGACCCAGTTAACCAGAACCAGTTTTTATCACTTACACTGCTAAACTGGACTTCCAGTCACTAAAACCCAGTAATATTACTAGGCTTAAAATGTGGGGGGCACCAGTTCAGGGGCAGCTGCATTTCTCATTGGGGATGATGATCACTAGCAACTAATACTATCTTACAAATATGCTGATGTGGAAATGACCCTTGTCAAACCTACTACTCAACAGGGCAATCTTTGTGCACTCTCATGTTGTTGAGAGGATTGTTAGTTATTCCAACATTTGGAAAGGTGCGCTGTAAAGTGAGTTCACATGAGTTCACATTAGGAGGGAAAAAACTTGTGAGGCTTGCCCCAGCAAAATCAACGAAGGCACGGCCAGCTTTGTCATCATACCTGGCCTTGTCTCTGCCACGATGTATGGCAATATCAATGTGTAAGTCAGCACTGACTATCATAAAGCTTATACATGCTTCAGCACCTGGGGGCGACCCCAGATAAAAGTACTCACTTGATTGCATGGTTGAAGTATCTTTGCACGTTTCCCTTGCTGTCAACCTCGCCACGGAACTGAAGCATCTTAGTGGTTGAAATAACTTTGTTGGCCCCTGCATTATTGATTTTACAGAAGATTGCATGGCAGGGTGAACTTATAGTGGTCACCCTTGCCCAAGCGGATTCCAAACGAAGACATGCAGGAGTATGGATGCACCCACGAGCAAATGCATTCGCTGTCCCCTTAGCTTGGAAGCACAGGTCAGGATATCTAAAAATTCTACAGGGAATAACTCACGAATACCCCCCAATTTGCTCTTGATGCTGAGAGCCTTGATTGTTGTGGCCATGTCTGCTGGAGACATATTTCCATTCATCGAAAGGATGGTAGCAATGATCCCTGTAACGTGAGGTGTGGCCTATGATGAGAATATCAGCCTCACAGAGAATGTCATGACTAAGCTTTACCCTACCATCGAGGTGCCATCAAAGGCAATATATCCCTGGTTCATGCGTCTCAACTAGGATGATCTAGCATAAGTGAGGGAAGCACAAACATTTACACCGCGATTAAGATTCGTCGGGCCATCTCCAGTTGCACAACTGAAAATGTGAGATCCGGGAGCAAAGAAATCAACGTTAGAACCTGTTTGAAACCGATCTGGTTTGCTAGGCCCAGGCTGTAGATTTCCGCAGGGAGACGTACCGAAGTTGGAAAAATCGCACATCTTGTCATTAATGTCACACGCTCCAACGGTGATGGCTTTAGGGGCACTGGCGGGGCTATAATCTTTTGCATCTTTTCCGGCGTTTCCTGCACCTGTCTGCAACATAGTGAGGTGTAGCCGACGTAAAAAATTGTTGACCCGTACGACGAAATGTATTCCCAGAGTCGCTACGGCCTAAAGTAAAATCCGGAAGCTAGTACTACGTGAACATACGAGAACACAGGCAACAAACTCACCCCGTCAATGGCATAATTTATAACCGGGTTTTTATCAGTCACCAGGCTCATGTTCACAATAGATGGGCGACCAGATGACCGAGCTTGGCTTGCAGCCCATACCAATCCGTTCATGCTGACAAAGGTCCAAGTTGATCAGTCGACCCGTTATTTATAGGTATTATTACCACTCACATCGTAATTGTCGTGCCAGAACTAAAACTTCAATCAGCATCACTGGTGGTTGAAGAAACAATTCACAGACCCGTTATCACCAAGAACTTTAACAGCGATCAAATTGGCATCCTATTACCACGTGTGAGCTGCTAACTAGCGTGAAACCAATCGAAAGTGCCGCCTTGCCTTGGCAACACCCCACCGAGCTCCACCAGCAATCCCACTGCTAATTTTTAGCAATATTTAAACACATGCCCATTGATTCTGACTCACGCAACATGAGTTCCATGCCCACGCACATCTTGTCCCTGATAGAAGATGAATGAGCCTTTCTGAGCACTAGAAGATAGTAACAAATATACATTGGTTCCGACTTGAAAGGGCGAAGATTAAAAAACGGAGTTATAGATGAACTAAGACATCAAGGCTCACTAAATGTTTTGCCCCAACGCGCGCGCCCACCAAAGTCAGACTGAAAAATAGGTCATCCACAAGGCCATCTCTGATTAAAAGGAATATTCTCACATGCGCAGTGAAGATTCCTTCGGGCGAATAAAAATAAGTATGAGCTAGTGCGAAATGTAGTAATCCTTACCAGAATCTGGTGGGAACAATCTGGTTGAGCACTGCACTATACGCTGATTCAACACCAATGTGACCCACCGAGAATATATATATCAACACCACGACCAGTTTCGCTGTCCATGTCGTACGTATAGTCGTAGGTAATGTTGTTGACATCCTTCTTGGACAAAGTCCCATTGATGCGAGCAAGTCCCCAGGGAGCTGTATCCCTATAGTACAAGAGAGTCAGATGGTCCCCAAGTTAACGAAGGCACCAGAGAATAAGTACTGAGTAGCGATCATGCATGTTGTAACCTCAGCATCTTCGACAACATGTTCAACGTTGGAGTGTTGCTTGAGTGCTTCCACGACCGCAGCACTGAATTTACCTATATAGATGACACGTAAGTAAGCAAGAGATTTGCGGAATCGACGGAGGAAGGTGACACAAACCGGCATAAGCGTTCAGGAAACCGGTATCGATGATATCCCAGGTATGTGTCACAACATGGCCATCTGGGTAATTGTGGGTGAAGCGTCCGATATGGTCTGTCATGTTGACCTCATTCTTCAATTTTACCAAGTATCGATCCATGTTGGAAGGATGAGGATGATTTCAGTTGGAGAAATTGCTCAACTGCAGATTTATATTCGCCATCATCTTCTGACTGGATCGAAAGAAGTTTCTATCAGGCATCTGCACCCTTAGATCCGTATCCTTCACATTTGGTGAAGGATAGTGGAGCAGCGTTCCAATTAGGACCAGCCAACAAACGTGCTTTGTTGCAGCATACCTGACTGTTGACCGGTGACCGAAGATGCCCGATAGGCTCCTCCCGTGATCTCTGTAATCTCATATCCAGATATTCGGGTCGATTCCCGGGCCAACTGCAGATTTATATTCGCCATCTGCTGACTGGATCAAAAGAGGTTTCTATCAGGATGGTGGAGCAGCGTTATAATTAGGACCAGCGAACGAACATGCTTTGTTGCGGCATACCTGACTGTCTGATAGGCTTCTCCGGTGAGCTGATCTCAAACTCCCAATTCCTGTAATCTCATATCCAGACCTTGGGGCTGATTCCCGGGCCACAACTGCAGCTGACTGGAATCGAAAGAAGTTTCCGAGACCTGAAAGGCTTGGCACGGCATCTTCCGCATTAAGAGACCCAAGCTATAAGGTTACTTAGAGGTGTGGGCCACCGCTTTGCGTGGCATGGTCCGAGGCCATGCGTGATAAGGGAATGAGCAGATCGTATGAATAAGGCTAGTCTCTTCGGTGGTTGCACGCGGCAAATCTGTCTCGCGCTTTGCCGGGGCACTTTGTGGGCGTGAAGGGAAAAATGTCTCGCGTATGGCCGGGGCCTTCGTCGGAAGATGCCGCGCGTAGCGTATGCCGATCGCTAATTTCCTAATTGGGGGGGCAACTGTCCCGGACCTAGCCTTCAGGCCTCGGAAAATGCGCTACACCTATAGTTAGACAGCCCAAGCTCCCAAGCTCAGCCCAAGCTATGTATAGCATTTTCCAGATACGGCGGCGAGACCTGAGGCGAGACGAGACCCTTTCAGTTTCGAACACCACTCGAGGTATGCGCAGATCTGGTCGTGTTCGCTGCGCCTAATGAGCACTGTCGGAAAGGGCTGTCCAAGTGTGATGCATGTGACGCGTTGACGTCGCACAGAGTTCTCAGCGTCTTAAGTTTTAACGTAGGGTGAACTACTGAGTACATCTGCTAGCTTACCAAGACGAACGTATTATCGATATTAGCATCGAATCCACTATTCCGAACTACCGCTATATGCCCTCCAGGAACGGGAGACAGCCATGCAGTGGCTCCAAACTTTGTAATATTTTAACAGCTCGAGCGTAAAATAGAAGGCAGTCGATATCAGTAAGGGGCCACGAGGAAGGGTCGACATGCTACTGGTAACGCTCAGCAGTTGGAAGGTGCGTGAATGGATACGTACCGACAGATAAAAGTAAGACAAGAAGATCATTCGTAGGGCCATGGTTCAATAATTTACTTCATATTTCGAGCCATGAAGGTATATCGGCAGCGCCTGCGTCTCGTCCTGGCTCCAGGAAAAAAAAATTCTCCCCTGCTGCCGCGGCATTAGCGCCCAAACTGAAGATGAAGTCCGACAGACGCATATAGACCAACCAACAATATGCTCATTTGAATCCCGAGGGAAGCGGCGCAGCGTGCACCAAGTCGTTTTGTCCTTTCGCCTTAATAACCTATTCTCAAGTTTTGAAATCAATAAAGAATGGAGGAAGAAACGAGGGAACTCATAATTCAGGTCCTCAAGTCCTCTTTGGCGGTCGACGCTTGCGACGGACTCTGCCGCCAGCATGGCGCCATGCATTGTCAATGTATGAGCTCATGTTGAACGAACTCACGAGTCGCGGACCGTGGTGCCTATCGGGCGTTCAGGCATTCAGCGCTTCAGCAAGAATTTTGGCCTTAGCGTGAAGGTGATGACGCAATTGCCAATGACTACGTGGCGCGCGAAAGCGGCCACGACGACTCGTGGTACAACGGCCATGTGCATGATCACTCCTTTACATAATACATATACGGTAAGTCATACCCCTAGTTTTGTACATCCAGGAAATACTCTTTTAAAATACGTATCGTATCTGTCGGACTAGTAACTGCATGGCCTATGGTTCGTGGGTCGTCGTAGATCTCATGATCATTACCGCCCTACAACAATTTTAAAAACAAAGTTTTGTAATCAGCGGAAACTAACCTCGTATGTCTTATCTCCAAAGAAGTGAATCTCTTCAAATCCTTCGTTTTCGACATGTTTAAGTGCGTACGTCTTGTCCCACCCATTTGGAAACACGTCAAACGAAATTTGACCACCAATCGCGAACGTCAAGCCGTAATCTGGGAATTTCTCTTTAAGAACTTTGACAAAGGCAGCTCTGACACCGTGTTCCTGAGGCAAGCATCAGCATCGCGGAGTACATATTGAAAGCATTTCTTACATTGTCATAAGCCAGAAAATCAAGTCGTTCCTTGATGCTACACCATAATAGACTTTAGATCAACGTAAAACAAAATGCTCCACTAGACTTACGTGGCATTGCGACCTATGGGACTGACGTTGATCATCCCGTTCCGAAACTCTATAAACGTTCCTCTGCAACTTTAAGCATATCGCATAGGATGTATGCTTTAGCATGCAAATACCTCTTAATTGGTATATCCAAATCCGCGATATAGTGCAGTATAAACTTGACTAGCTCTTTATACCTATCCTCGCCGACGAACTTGATAAAAGACTGAGATTCCAATTTCTGACCAAGCTTATATGCCGTCAACCCGTTTTCCGCAAACGCGTAGTCAAAATCCTGGATGGCTAGCAGAAGTTACCAGATCTGCAGTTTATCAACGAGAATCTGAATGATGAACCGCACCATCGTTACCCCCTACTGACAGTTGTTCCAAGATTTTGACCATATCTGACCCTCCAACAAACCCGATCACAAACTTTTTGCGTAGAGCGCGCAAAGTGTAGATCATCTCCTGAGATGCCTCCTAGGTAGGGTGTAAGCATAGTTCGACCTGAATGGTAACGGGATCTGACCTGGCGCGCTGGTGTAAGAGTGCCGTCAACATCGAAGAGAAGGAGCTTTCTGATGGGTCTGTCTGCGAAGGCCGCCATGCGGAAATGGGGGTCGTTCAACTTTAGGAGGAAGAGGCCAGGCTATATTTGGCAGTGTTGCAAATAGAGGCAAATAAAGGTAAGGGCTACCGTCACACCAGCATGACGGCGCCATTGGAATTGACGAAGAGGCTGGATCTCCCTGATGATACCAGCGAACAGGTATATTTTTCTCCTTTTTAGAAATTATTTTCATCATTGATGCGTTGGTGGTAGGACCTAAGCACAGCGTTACTTGCTCTCGTTACTTCGGCAGTGAAAGATGAAAGCCCTCGCCTGCCACTGAGCGAAGTATCTCGTTTAATCCACGATTGCGATGGATCCTCTTTGCTTGTCCGTTAACATGCTAGGGCCAGTGTACGTCTTGCTCAAGTGTGACTTAGAGCCCATTGGATGCATTATCCGTGCTCCTCCCATCCAAAGACTCTGCCGCCAGGGACATCATCACGTTGCTTAGCGAACATGGTTCAGCAAAAGAGGTCATAATATCTGCTCAGGAAGCGCTGGAGCGGTTGGAAAATACTGAAATTCAGTGCGACGATACCTACCTATCTCCTTTTGACCAGCTGATAATCCTGATCCATGTATATGCTTCGGGTAAGCATTCAAAAACGCTATATATCCACGATTGTTTATGAAATGGAATTCAGCTATACCCCGCCTCAAGCTGCGGCGGAAGACGGTATCTGAAACGTTGCGGCCCTTCGTCACAGATATTACTAAAGTGACTTGCGCTCACGGCGAAGCTTGCTCCATTGATCAAGGTCGTTCTCTCATCCAACGCATATGCAAATTGGTTCGGGCAGTAACCTCATGGGCCGAAGCTGTAACTGGTAGTAGTGAAGAACGTTCATCGTGCAACGTGAGCCATCTTTCCTCGGTCCAGCATTTCAAACGAGTTAATCTGCAACAGGTACTTTTGATGGATCTACTAACAAACGTACTTGTGATCTGTGTGTCTTCTATCCACTCGTGTGTGGCGCAGCGCACTTTCGCTATTTATTATCCACGACTTAATGTGAATCCGAATCTCGATGCAAATTGGGAGTCAGGCGAGCAAGTAATGCAATATGCAATCGTGAGTATGTGCCTAGCTGCGGACGATCCTGTTAATAAAAAGTGTCAGCAAAGCGCTAGTGTATTGGGATACACGTTAAAGGCATTGATCTCCAAGCCGTCCATTGGGAACCTCATTCTCCTGGCGCACATGGACGCCAAGACATTACCTAAATCAGGCTCTCTACTCGACAATCTGTTACCCGCTATTCTATTGGCATTTCAGTCAGGCGTTGCGCTGGACGAATGCTTGGCTCTATTGTTAAATGTGCTCCATAATCTACAAGAGTCGACAGTATCACCTGAGATCGTTGTACCCCTTTGCACAATTGTATCCTCTATCGCCAGCACACACGCAGATCCGATGGTTAGGCACCAAGCCTTCCGCGTTCTAGCTCTTCTACTATCCCATTCTCCACCAGCGTTGCGTATGGAGGCCTTGAAAGAGTTGACGACGGATCAGCGATTGCCACAGATGCGAACAGCTGCTGTGGGACTTGTAAAAGAAGCTGTGCTAGAAGGCTTGGGATCGACCTCTCAGAACATGTTTGCATCTCGCCTCTTCATACAGACGTTTGGACCGATACTATATCGCCCTGACCCTCCCGACTATCTTTCCAAAGACTACAA
>WION01000012.1:600000-819629 GCA_015039365.1 Amanita rubescens
AAGAACTCGGCCTTGATATACTCCAGGATTTTGAATTTGGCGCCCCCGGAAGTAAGGCATGCAAGGGAAAGAAGCCTTATAGTGACATAGAGATTGGCCCCTTCAGCCATCAAGTCTTCTATATTGATCACTTGGTCATCAGGATCAACCGAAGCAAGCAAGTCTGAGAGTGTGTCAGCTTTGGCGCACCAACCAGCAACTGGCGCTCGCCTTGTTGTATTTTCAGGGATTTAAGAAAGAATTTGTTTTGTGTATATTCAGCGATAAGCTCCGACAAACTAGTGTCTAGAATTTCATCAGATATTTTTTGCAATAGAACGCAAGGCACTTACGGAAGCGCAAAGCTTCCTGTTGGGACTGAAAATCCCCTAATTTGCCGACAAAATCGCGCAGTTGTGCGACGGTTTTCGATTGGAGATCCGTCTAAAAGATAGTCACAAATGATTTTCACTGAACAGCCTCAAGAGGTACCTTCTGGATCTCCTCTAGCTTGCGAGCGATGAAATTTAATTTCTTGCCTACAGCAGCAAAGTTCAAATCTCTCAATTCGGCATAGAGAGGATCTGTGCTGGCTGTTAGGTGGTGTTTCTTCTTGGGATCCACCTTGAAGCCAGGTATCTCGACTTTGGGGATGTTAGGGATGGGAGGTACCTGTGACGAACTAGCAGGGACCGAAGGCGTAAACAGCGAAGCAGGGAGTTCTGCCTGAGCTGCGGGTAATGAGCCGAAGGCAGGTGACTTGCACCAATGTGCTTACAATTCTTGAGGCCGTATGCCTCATCGATAAGTCCATCATACGTGAGTTGGGTCAACATTGGTGTGATCATGTCGACGCGGCGGTCCAATATTATCAAACAATCCATCGTGTTGGATGGGGTCGTCGAGTTGTCGTTGGGGTTTTCCGCTGACTTGGATGCATGGCGTTGCAACAAATTTGCCAGGCGCTGACGATGGGTGAGTTACATGGTGAAAGTCGGGTTCAGACGTGCTTACAGCGGCATGATCTCCCTTGCCTACTATCCTGGGGAACGAACCATGGTGTTTCTGAAGAGTTTCCAGAGCCAGCACCGAGTCGTAAACGACCGTTTCATCTCCGACCTAGAGACGGCAATTCGGTACAGAAGATTAGGACCAACGTAACATACTCACAACCCAAATATCCCTGAGAGCCCGGTCATTTTCCAGAGATATCAAGTCGGGCGCGAGAGGGATGAACTGAAGGTTATAAGAACTGATAGTGACGTCACCTAGTACACCTTCCTCTTCGAAAATCTGAGATACTAGCGCCGACACGCGTGGAACGAGAAGGACAGTATAAACGAATTTTTTTGACTCTTTAGCATGCTGCTTTATATGTTCTGGTATACTGTTACTCTTTATAATGCAGTCTGAACAGCGCCGACTTACCGGCAATCATCTTGGCGTTCTTCATCACGGCTTTGCAAAGGTATATCACATTTGTCGATGGAGGTGTTAATGCACCACTCTCCAGCCAGAACATCTTTTCGACACCATGTTGCTTGTGTAGCCACAGTCAGCTTTTCATTAGACAAAACAAAACAAGACAATCGACTACCTTCAGCACGGATACGTCAGTTACGAGATTCAGGGCACCTGACATGTATGGATCAATAACAAGTGTTTTTGCCCCATTGACCTTATTAACAGCGTATGAAATCACAAAGTAATTGAGAATAGAGAACAACAAACCGAGTTCAAGGCATCGACCAGTGCATTCTTGTTTATTTCGCTGAACAGGCTCACATCGATTGGAAACTGATCATCCGCCATTGCGGTGGTGTTAATCAGCTCCCCGGCGTCTATCGTCCACCTTTTATATCAAGCAGCTCCGCTTGTCGGTGGCACCAAGACCAAACATATTATGCCACAGTCGTCAACACCATCCCAGTTGCCAAACGAGATATGGCTAGAAATTTTTCAATTGGCGACTCTTGACAGCCGACGTACTCTCTCGCATTATATCCCTTTCCAGTCGCGAGCTAGTGATGAACATGACAGAGCTGTTCTTGGGATCAAGAGGAACCTCTCCCTGGTTTGTCGACAGTGGAGGCAGATGACAATTGAATTGCTGTACAGGGATATAAGGATAGCGCATGGTGCAAAGGGTCTCAGGGAAGTGTTGCGGACGAAAACTCCCGACGGCACTTCAATCTATGGTGATTGGGCAAGTCAACACCTCGTCATGCAATAATTGTTTACTGATATGGCATCGATAACTGATTTAGGTGCAGCGAGCCGTCTTGCCCTTTTCCAGTACAATCACCGGTCCATATGATACCTCAACCTGGAGGACGTCCGTTGACATTCTCGCACTATGCTCCAAGCTACGAATACTTGTGCGGACTCCGCACGATATTGTTGGTCACGAGCTTCAGTTCTACTCCGAGATGCAGCATATTTCTTTCCCGTTGTTAGAGCATCTGGAATGGCATAACAACGAGCCCGAACGGACGGGAGGCATCAATTCTTTATGTGCCGTCCTCTCTACGACCCCAAACCTGACCTATCTATTTATTGCTGGCCTACCCGGTCGTTCCAGAATCATCCCTCGCTCTGTCTCTCTTCCTGTCTTAACGACACTACATTTGCGCAACGTGGATGGATTGCTTCTACATGTCATCGTGAATAGATGGGCACTACCTGCACTTGCACACCTCATACTTGACGATCCTTGGTATTCACAGGCTCTTCTCGTAATATGGGAAAAATATGGTTCACAACTCCGAACAGTAGAGTTGGGGAAACATCTCCGCTTTCTTGTGAGAGATGTCATTTCACCGTGTCTACGGGGCTGCCCTTCACTGGAGGAGATAAATTATTATCCTCTATTCACCACTTCCCCGGTGCTTGAGCAAGCTCATCACTCGCTGAAGACGGTCGGCCTGCATTATGCTCCTAATTTGTATCTCATAGACCAAGCATCTATCCGATCATCACTCGAACAACATTTTGATTGGCTTTTAAGTCGACAGCTACCTCTACTTCAACGCATTGTTCTTCATGGGGATTGGACAAACGCAGTGACCGATCCTCGCTTCAAATCGATATTGGAACGTTCCGTCCGCCGTGGAAGGTTTATAGTCTATCCAGACGGAAGTAGAGTATCTATCGATTAGTTACACTATTATGGACATCGCACCTCTAGACAAAGAACCCTTTCAACCAGTTTGCCTCTTCCTCCATCTCATCCAATGAACGTGGCGGTCTCTCGTCATCCGCATCGACCTTCAAACGTTCGACAGTACCGTCGTGAGCACTTCTGAGATCCTTAGACAACGTTTTCTCGCTGTCTTCCAGAACGGGGTAGATCTCGTCGTTATTCTTCTCGAACCTGTCACCCTTGATTCTTCTAGGCAGAACATGAAAATGCACATGTGGGATGCTTTGACCCGCGGCTTTGCCATCCTGAGGGTTGTTAGTATAAGCCCTGAGGCCTGACCTATTAGAGTAGTGTTACCTGGCAGGCGATAGTGAGTGCATCTGCACCGTAAGCGCGCTCTACTACTTCACCGACACGTCGAATGGAATGCATTAAGCCAGATAGCTCCTGGTCTGCCATGGGTTAAATCTTTGACTTGAATTGATGGGAGTGCTGCTACCATTCAATTCTGTCAAGCGAGGAACGGGCCTTTGGGGTATCACAAGTACATCTAATGTGCCTCGTTAGTGCAAGTATGCTTGACCCACTAGACTTACGTCCAGCCACGATAGGCTTCAAGTTGACTATCGCGTATGACAGTGAGTTACGATAAAAACATTGTCGAGTAACATCAATGGTCGAGAAGAGTAACGAAGGTGTCATGTTATTGATCACCCTGTTGTACAGTTAGAACTACATAAAACATGATCTGAGCCATAATAATTTACAACAGTGCAGTCAGTACGCCGTGTCCATTCCTGTGAGAGCAAGCTCTATATAGAATTACGTCTAGCACTCTGTCCCTTTTTCTTTGAACTTCCAGGGGTATCCATTGCGTCGATAAATAAAGAAGGAAGGCGGCCTTCGACTTCTAGCTTGGCTAACATTTCCATAGCGGTCTGATAGCCTTTCTTCTGGATCTCTTCAAACTTTCCGAACTGCAACGTACCATACTAAGGGAAGATATGAGAAATAGTCTTTCTTGATGCTCAAATACTCACCTCTTGCACGGGCATGGAGAAATACACGCAGCCTTTTGCATTCTTTGCATCCTGTAACGTCTTGACGCTCGAGACACTAGTTATTTTTCAGTGGAAGATCAAATATTTGGCTGCGATCGTATACATACTATGCTAGTCGGCTTTGAATTTCTGGAATTGCAGGGATTAATCTCGCGTTCGAAAATGGGTTCCACCTGTTCAGAAGTAACCACCATCCAGAAACAGTATCACCATAGTTCCGGGGTGAGTTGTCATCGATCTGTTCGGCACGGTCAGGGACAGTATTAGAAGTGCCTAGCAAGCTTACCGCTCCGACGTCACATGCGAACACGGCACTAGCTCCTATGGAGAACATCGATGACACCTATTTTGTTATTAGCAAAAATTTGGCATCAAGGAGCCTCACGAACTGGAAGGTTGTCGACTAAGGAGTCATCAGCATCAGGATCATATTGAAAAATCGTTATACTTACGGTATCCGCCATCTACAAGCAAGTTGCCATTATCACTTAATGGTGGAAGGAGGCCCACCAATGACATTGATGCCCCTAGATGTTATAAATAAGATGGCAATACCGTAAACCACCATTGCTTACGGATAAATCGCCAAGCATAACCGGTTTGATGAATTTCCATTTGAGAAGACATAATGTTGGTCGTATTACAAAAGTATGGAAGCCACATATCTTCAATGTGAAGATCGTAGAAGGCTTTATAGATGGCTCTGTTGAACTCGTGACCCTATCGATCGCCGTTAGTAAGTGACGGAGTGTAGACGCTAGCACTGACCGTTGTATAGGCTACCAGGGGATATGTAACGTCTGACAAGATGCGCCATATGTTGGCCATCCTGCTGCTGAATTGCTTCGCACGGCCCGAAGCAGTTATCAAATCGCCTTCTCGTGCATACAGTCCACCAATGAAGGCTCCAATACTTGTGCCGGCAACGTGATCAACTGGTATTCCATGCTCTTCCAAGGCTTGTATCAAACCCTATTTACATTCAATAAATATTTATCACGGTCAATCAAGGAAGCTTACTCACAAGGTGTGCAATCCCTCGGGCACCTCCACCGCCCAGTACCAGTCCTATTGATTTGCCACATATTCTCCTCGCCAAGCGAGAAAAGTCGTTCATATGAGGCAATCTTTGAGGTCGAACGTCCGTGCTGGTGCCGCGGTATTTTTGAATACCACTTTGGACTTTATCCTTGAAGTTCTTGAGCGCAGCTACTGCGTCTGGATCCTTAGGGACGGATGAAGGCTTCGGGACGGGTAAAACTAAACCCTAATCACGACGTGAATTTCGCATCGTTAATCAAAGATTGGACTAACGGGCAGTTCGACATGGATATGTTGATGAACCCATGGGCGATTCTGACCGCTGCTTAGCGAACCTCAAAAAGAGTATGGTCATCAGTCACCTTCAACCATTCGCGCGTTGAACCCGGAGCGATTGAGCGGTCGCGATGAAGGAGAATCAACTCTTTACGAGCCGTCGTCTTCATAGAAAGAAGTAATCTCTCAAACTCTCCTAATGATGGGTCGTCTCCCATGCCAACGACCATCACACAGTCCGCCTAAAGATCAGCATGTCAAGAACCGAGGGTAACCATGTTAACGTGTCATACCTGCCGGATGCACGTTTGTGTCCAGGAACTATTCACTGGCGAGTCTGCGACATAAAGGACAATTCTATACCTTTGCTCTTGATCGGCCAACCAACCAGCCGACTGGAGAAAATCCATTATCATGGCAGAAATATCCGTCGATTATGCAACATACCTTGAGTTTACCCATGCGTGTAAATGCATGGCGACCGAGGTTGCTTGATATAGACGCTTTATTTAGGAACGCAGTGGAAGCTCCAATGCCCTCTAGTGCAGCTTGTAATTTCCGCGCGAATTCAGTGACGGGTACATTGCGGGACACAGGTAAAACAGCAACCGTCTTGAGGTTGGTGTTGTTACGTCCAAGTTCTGACGGGGGACTCCTTCCCTGGGTATTGGAAAAAGAATCGACTTCATCTCTTACGCGCGATGCAATCATTTTCAACAATCTATGTATGAGATAGTCAGTCGCCGGAAGTGTCATAATGGAAGACATTTACTGAGCCGTGGTGTGTGGGTTTCTGAACAGAGTTAGCTAGTTTGTTGGACGATATGCACATACTGCACCTACCTAGCCGAGATAGCATTAAAAAGTGTCTGGGGCATTCGTATAAGTTCTGTATCACGAATTGCGTGGACCGTGTTCCTCCTAGGACAGCCGGTAATGACATCCAATTCGCCAACGGTGTCACCTTGGCCATATTCGCCCACGATGGTCACAGTACCTTTCGAGTCTTCTGAAATCGCACGAAGACGGCCATTAATGACAATGTAGAAGCTATCGCTGACGTCGTTAGGCCGCCACAGAACCTGACCAGCATCAACTTGCATCCAATCAAGCGACGCATCGATATGCAACACTTGAGCAGTAGTCAAATTAAATATCGTGCGATCTATCACTCAACTCACCTAGCGGTGATAACAATGTGATGAGTCGTTTCGCCAAGGTTAAAAGTACAATGGGCCTCTTCTCGAGCAGACGCTCCAGAGCGTGATGGGGCAGGAAGCCAACGTATGTATCCGTCTTGGCATAAATATCAACGTAAGAAGCAATACTGCATAGCGAGGCTACATAAGGGGACTTTAGCCGCTGAGGTGAAAAATTATATGCAGTACTGACACAGATAACCCGCAATGCCTCCTGGTTTAACCGTGAAAAGAGGTTTCTGCGAGCTTGATCGGCGTGGAATCTTCCCAGACTGGTCTGACAAGCCAGGTTCATTCATTGTGTGGTTTTCTTGATCTTCGTGTAAAAGGATATCAAGAAATCCCTCAATGACATAAAAGAGGCCTTCGAATGATTAGTTGACGTCTCGACTAGCTTCCAAATATTACCTGTCTTATGTTCTCCTGCTTTGACAAGCGTTGTTCCTGCAGAAAAGAATAATATTTCGACTTCGTTGTTGAGGCCGCTCATATACGCATCCTTTGACGTCACAGACGAACTACCGGTTGCGCTGGACACATCATCTCCGAGATCAAGCAGTGACAATGTACCAAAGGGAGAATCAAACACGCCAGGGGCTCTCCGCCGATCAGATGGTTGCAATGCGGGGGAAGCTTCAACAGAATCACTGCCACTCAATGGAGGCTGCGACAGTCCGATAGATTTAGCTATGCAAGACATAACCTCTTCTCTCAGATCGAAATCTTCTGCCTGCAGGCGACCTTTGCCATTTTGACTCCTCTTATTCGTGTCAGCGGCCTCTAGATTTCTAGAAATTCGTGGAGAATTGAAAAGGTTGATGTTCCATCGACTATCACTATTCCGCCCTTGGGAGATTAAGAGATCACCTGCTGGTAAGACATAGCGACCACTGTGCAGATTAGCTGGTGATGCCCCTTGACTGCTCACGGATGGTGATACGGGCCTACTGGACAGTGCACCGGAGTGGCGAGGCTTGGGAGAAGACGCGATGGACGAATTCGAGAGACTTAAATAGGCGTCTCGTTCGGTGGTGCTTGAGCTTGCACCATCAAATCGCTGCCTGAGATGCTGTAAACCGCCTCCTTCATAAAAGGAATTAGGCAGCGGATGGCAAGCAATATCGTTGATGGCTTTCTCCGTACGCAAAACTTCTCTTGTTAGTCCTAGGTATTTGTGCGCAGTGTTGAACGTGACCCGGGAGAACCGTGTCAGAATAACTGAATATCGTCAACACGCGAAGGAAAGGAGGTGTTGGGTATATACCTTGAACCACGTGCCCTGTAGCCTTTGGGTACTTCTTCGTCAATCTCCGGAAGGCTTCTGCAGGAATGACAGCTAATGTCGTATCTTCAAGAGCACGCGCCACCACAGCTCGGTGAGCGGGTGCGGCGGATGAATCGGTCCGTGGCCTAGCACCGCGCGTTGTGGATGTAACACTTCGTGCGCTACTATAATGGCTTCCGGAAGATTTGACGCTATGTGCATGTACAGTCGATGCCGAAGAGAGAGAAGATTGGCGACGTCTGAGACTAGGATTCTCAAGATCTAGCTGAGATACATCCGAATCTATTCGGTGCTCCGAGTAGGGCGATGGAAGCCTGATTTGTTGTTCCATACTTTCGTCTGAGGAAATATCTAATCCGTCGTCTTGCCAACTCATTTTGACGTCTTCCGTGAACAGGCTCAGGATGGTGAACAAGCTAGACAAAGTTCCACCTGCTCCTACTTCGTTTAATAGTTGGTAGCCGTTCATATCTTCGTCGTCCCAGAGGTAACGACTCTCTTCCGTCGTTTGGCCTGTCTTTGCATACACTTGAACCATACCATCGATAACACAATAGAAGCTCTTGTCCTGGTCTAGAGATATACTATCTCCTGCAATCAGTCTTCTGGTCTGCAAATGCCTAGCAAGTTCATGAAAGACCTGGACCCCGTCAGTTGATTCCTACGCCTTGATAGTTCCGGACCATCATACCTCTTTCTCTAGCTATCAAGAATGTAAGTTAGAAATCATAGTAAACTTTACGGGAAGGTTTACATACAAATCCGAAGACTCTAACTGCCTGCAAGAAGTCGTCCAGATAGTTGTGGAAGCTTGGAGGCGGTTCTTTCAAGATATCACTAACGTGGTTCAAATCCTACACTCGGTACGGACCTGGTGCATTGACATCCGGATGAAGCTCGTTTGCATCGGGCTTTACCAAGGGAGGCTCCTTTAACTGCGTATAGTCATTGAGATACCGGAATCGTATCCAGTAGTTGAGCGCAATGACGGATAGGACGAAAATTATAGCGAAGTTCCAGAAGTCAAGCTAGAAATGACATTATTTCCATCGTCGAACTGAACGCGAAAGACCTCCATACGGTCAATGTGATTGAGTACGAAAGGACAGCATATAAGTATCTCGGAATTGTGATTGTTGCGATTGCCATGAGTAACTTGGCCCATGATAACAACCACACTGACGAGGACTTTAGCTAGAGCACGTTTGTCACCAGAATACCACGCACAGATTACCCAGAAGCACGCAGAAACCAGAGAAACTAACGGGTGATGCAGGATGATGTCTGGCAGAGTTTCTGGGTCCATTACTTACGCAGGGAAGACGGTGGTACCGAGGTAGGAGGAGACTTACAGTTGAGCGAATTAAGGTCACGGACGTCATCGGTCCGGCGGCATCAGGATTCAGCGCGAGACTTCCATTTTGGTACGTCCGCGTGCGTTCGTTCAATTTCGAGATACGGCTACACGTGTGCAAGCTACTAGTAGTTACATATCTACAACTAGAACGTGTGTTCTGTCGAGTCTTTCCCAATGGCAGAGGTGCTAGATGACCCTGAAGACACCGTTTGGAGTATCTTATCAATGTAATTGGCTCCACTCCTAGGAACATGTGTGAATGGATGGTTCCAACGTGCAATTCAACGCAGTAGTACCATTTCTGGTGCGTAAGTACATCACAATTGATTTCCTTCTCCTTGCGCTGCACAAGCTGCACATAGGCTAGCATACCATCTTCCTTGAATCTGGCAGCAAGTTCGGCTAACAAAATGTTAAACAATAAAAGTTTTACATGGTCACTAACGGGCGCACCGGTTGCAGCCGCGTTGCTGTGCAAGCCTGCTAGCGAGATCAGCTGAAGAATAAATCTGTCATAATCAATCAGCTGCTTCAGCATCATCTCATCACTGTCTCACCCTTCTTTGGCCAGATCCCAAATGAAATTCTTCAAGTCTTGGTCTAGAAACAGTGACAGCGGTTGTAAGGTGCAAGAATCAATTGAACAAACCAGTGAATCCATGTTTGGACCAGTTAAAGCTTGGGCTTAGATTATACACGAACCATCTTACCGATCTGATCAGCATCACCTTGTTTGCAGAAATACGAACTAGACTTACTTCCCAGGGTATCTTTCCCGAATCTTACGGGAGAAGTACCGAGCCTGTTCGAGATCTGGTGATTTTGTCTCTAACCATAGAAGGTCCGCATAAGGTGCGAACGCCAACGTGCGCTTGATAGCGGCCTATGCCAAACTATGAATAACACATGTGATCAGAATGAGGACAAACCTCAACACCACCAGTATAGTGGTAGTATCCTTCTTTGGTACGCGGTGCTGTGGCATTCAGAATGGTCCGTCATTTCCAATGGTTACGAAACTTACAGTCCCAATCCCAGAACACTGGTTCGCCAAGAATGTCGGTCGCTACTTCGCGCGCGATGCTATTCGATTTACCCGCGACGGCTGCAGCGTACGTCTCGTAGGCATCATTCTTGTCCTTGATGCTGTCTTTATTGTTGATAGCCTTCTTTACGGCTACAAGGAATGAGATCATGCTAAAGTATTGTCTTGGTTGCATACCTTGATTAAAGGTGCATAGCTCGTGGGTGCTTGTCCACTCCTCCTCTAGGCGGTCAATTTCTGGGCCAGTTGCACCTTTGGCCTCGGCATCTGCCAATACTTCTGCAAGACCACGTGGGTTCTTGGTTGTCGTCCCAATGATATATTCATGGTCGGAAACATCAATGTTCGAAGAAAGAAGCTTTCCAGACTCGGAGTCAGTGCGCGCAATGAGAAGCATAGTAGATTTCAAGAGGTCCAACTGGAATCGAGCAGCGACAAGCCGTGAAATGTGGGTAGATGTCGGTACAAGAACTTTGCCACCCAAATGGCCACACTATTCCCTGTTAGTTGGACATACATGGTTGCGTAGTGGGACTCTTACTTTCTTACCGCCATGAAGCTGATCCTCCAAATGGATACCCGATGCACCCTGCGTCGCATTTAGAACTGTTGCGAGGAATGAGAGATAACTGGTCTCACAGACTCTGCAAAAAGCTTGACAAGTTTCATCACTGCGGAGAGACCGCCATGCCTCAACCAACATCAGTTTCGATTGTGAATATGCACATGGCTACTCACCCTGTATCAGCATCCGCAACTATTGGTTTAAGGTAGTCGATGTACTCCATCTTAGCTCTCTCCTCATGTGTAGCGGAGATGCGTTCGTCATAGTGCTTCTTGTCGTGTAACTGTTGGGCTCGAAATATTCTATGCACTTGATTTGGAACAGTGGTATAGGGATAATCTCTATACCCCCCCGAATGTCAGACAAATTCAATCAAGAAGGAACACTGGTTACCCCAAGTCAGGTCCGACTTCGTTATTCGCTGTGGTCAACAGACTAGATGCCGCCCATCCGGAGACATACACGACATCTTGGTGACGTGCCATTTGGGTCATTTGCACTGGGTCAATTGCGCCCATCGTATGTACAGGTTGTCCTGCATCCGCTGCTTTCGAGAGCGTGGCATACAGCTTGTCAGCGAGTAAGGTTGAGGGCAAGGGTAGCACAGGCATAGAGCCTTGCTTCGATGCTACGTCTGCAGGTGTATATGGCCTCTTGATATCACGAAACCTTGGATGAGAGAAGAACTCTGCCATTTCTGCCTTGCGTTGCTCATATTGTGCGTTCTCCTCCTTTGGAGACGGTCTAGAAATAGGCAAAGCTTGTGTGTGCGAGGACATTAGCCTCGTTCCATGACGGAGATATAAAGGACAAGCACGCGAAAGGACAAATGGCATAGGAGAACTGTCCGGCTTCACCCATGCAACTGGAAAAAGATCCGGATGATTACCGGCGCGCCGAGATACTTTTAGAACAATCGTATTTCACAAAACCATACAGACTGTTCGCAAGAGGTCTGACGGTAACTGTAAGTACATACATACTGACGTACAATACAAATATTTTTCGTTTTTAGTGTACTGCATGCTGATGAAAACTGAGGAGCAGTAAAGCATCCTCAATTTTAACCCCGTGATATTGGGTCATTGATAGTTTGTCCAGACCTGGATATGGCGATAGGTCTGTTTTTATTGTAGCAAGAGAAGGAGGTGGCGGCTCCGACGAAGGCGTGACAGCTTCTGGATATTCATCGTCACTAATAACATCAGAATGACGATGTTCATGGTCGCAATCATCGAGCTCCATGGATTCCTCATTAGCTGATGAAGAGGAATGCTGAGAGGGTGTGACGGGGCGTGAAAATGGCCCTGACATCATATCATGGTCTCTGAAGATTGAAAAATCGTCATCTTCTTCACTGCTACCTGTCTTCTTTGCTCTTTTCCTGGCCGTTTGTCTCAGGTTTCGGAACCAATTTGTTACTTTGCCAACGTCCCTGGGCAATGTCACTAACTCATATCATACAAGTAATGTATATCCTTACATTCCTATCTCAGCGGCGAGAGCAGAGCGTTCTTCGATAGAGGGTGTAGGTGTTTTTGTAAAAAGCTCTTTCAGTGCATCCAGTTGATAAGGCTCTGGACGCGAACGCCTTGGTCGCGAAAACGAGGAAGAGGTACTATAGGGTGCAGAATACCGCCTAGGCGAGTGTTTTCTGTAGGCAGATTCGTCTGCATGAGGATAATCAGCAGCGCCTCGTGCCCTATCATAGGGAAGAGAGTGGATATTGCTTCCGGAACCTGACGCAAGGGAGGGACCATGTGAGGGAGGATAAGCTGAAAACTGCCTCTCAAAGGCGTAATCAGACTGTAGTCGAGCACCCGCGTCTATCTCCTCTTGTATTTTCTTCCTCGAGATGCTGCGTTGATTTTGGAACCAGTTCGTGATGCTTTGATATCGCCTGAAATAGATAAGTTGACGACAATCTTTCCTAAAATGGAAATTTAACCTCACATTCCAAGTCGCTCAGACAGAGCTTGACGTAGTTCAGTGGAGGGATGTGGATTGATGTCGTACATCCTTTTGAGCTCGTCCACCTGCTCTGTCGTAGGGAGGCCACTGTGCATCCTTCTTGGTGTGAGCTCAGGTTCAGTCATAAATCGAGGGGCATCGCCGTTTCCGGAAATATACGCCAAGCGTGCCAAATCGGGAACCATGCGAGATTGGTTCAAATCTAATGAGGATATTTCGTCATCATGATAATCGTCAAATTCTGCAATATGCGGGAGACTTGAAGAAGCAGAGGACGGTGGAGGAGCAGCCGTTGCGCGGGTTTGACGGGCATCGGTATGCAGATGGTTGCGAGACCTCTTCTTTGATGAGGCCCTCTTGTTTTGGAACCAGGCATTGACGGTCTTTGTCTCCCTGTTACCAAGCAATTTGTTTCGAATGCATAGAGTGATATAGCAATAGAAGAACATACATCCCGAGTCGCTCTGCTAGCGAAATGCGTTGTTCTAAAGATGGGTGTTCTGTTTTTTCGAAAAGTTCATTGAGAGCAGCCAGCTGTGCAGGGCTGTGACGATGTCTGGGTTTCTTTTGGGTAAGGGAAGGCTTGGTGGCATCTGCATGAGAAATGGAAGAAGGCGATGACTGGAGCCAGGGCTCAGAGGCAGAGTCCATGACAAGGTAGGGAGGCGGGGAATGTAGGATGGTACAAAAAGAGCATCCAAAGAGCTTAGACACTTTTCAGGGGGACACCTGATATGCGTAGAGACTGAATTTCCCACGTATAATGATTTTAAAGAGTCTGATCGGTACATACTTCATCGGATATCCTGCCGACCCGGCCACAATTTGATCGTGATCAGTTGTGATATCATCACTATTGCTGTTTCTCATAGCAGAGCCTCTCAATATTCAGAACAAATTCACAACACCCGAAGCTATCATGCAGTCTCTGACTCTGGCGACCGCGGTAACAAGTCCCGCTTCCGCCGCATGACCAACACACATGATGTATAATCTAATCTGCCCCTTGCTCTCATGCGGCGGTAACTCGGATTCCGGATTAATCAGCGGCCGTAGGTAACTATCTCACCCACTGCGCCAGTACTATCTAAAATACAAGGCATAAGATATAAAGTATACCGGTATCAATAATGTAGGCTGTGTTGCATTAAATTATTACCACTTTGATTCCTCGTCGTCTAATGGACTGATGTTTTTGATCCAAGCCCCGATGGAACCCCTGGACAGCAGTGTCAGCCAAGGCGTCAAATGGGGAACAACTGACTCACAGGAATCCTTCGTGCCGGAGGAATAATGCACGCTTAGTTCCCTTGCTCCAAAAACGAATGGCATAAGACAACGTAGCAATTGTCGCAGCATGACCTGGAAATGGAACTCCGCATTATTGACATCCTAAATTTTAACCCGGTTCTTACCTCGAATGAAACATCCTCCGAAATAAATCCTATCTAAATTGTACTTTTCCGCATTCATAAACCTGATTGAATGATGTGAACTCGGTGTTTGCGTGTATTACAATGAATGCACTTACGCAATCTGCCCTATGTTATTCGAGACTGCGTAAAGCAGGCTCTTGCTTATGTCCTCGGGAGAAAATTGACGCTTTTCACCTCCCTTTTTAAATACTTTTCCAAATGAACTCGCAATCACCGCTGATTTGAGTCCCAGGCGATTGTAATCCTGACCATAAATATCACCGACTAGCATGTCGACAGTCGAGTTGTCCCCCTGTTCAGAAAACGCAAGCATTTCTTACGGCAATGCGTATATTTTAGTATTCTCTAAATATATAGGGCTTGAACGCTTACCATCAAACGTTCTCGCTGGCGTCAACATGCTCAACAGTCCCCACAGCGTGCCCCCTCCCAAGCTGGTCCCGCTAACACGTTCAAATTTGCCGTCTTCATCAACTTTGATAATTGAAACACCGGAACCAATATTGACCAACAGACAAGGCAACTGCGGTGTCGTTCTATCCTCAAATATTACGCCATATTGAGGTGCATCTGGGCTGGGCCGAGCAAGGTCTGTGTCCGTCTTGCGTAATTGTGGGTGCGAAACAGACGAAATGAGTTCGTCCGAGAAATAATACACCTCATCAGGTATAAGGGTGATAAACTTTAAACCCTCGATCAGGCACTCCATTTCATCCTCCCTCCGAACTTCGACCTGTAGCGTATCCTTGAAGAGGTCATAAAACTTGTGAGCACCCCCTCCGGTCGCCATAATTTTGACGCTCTTGCGCATCTCCTCGATGGTTACTTGGTTTACTTCAGCAGATCGCTCAATTAAGCCTTGAAGATATTCAACACATGCTTGAACATTGTCCGTTTCGAAGCGCTCGAAATTGAGGGAGCCACCAGGGAAATTCTTGGCCCTTGCCGCGAGCCGACCTTGATGTTGAAGGAGAGTTTTCCCTAGTAGATTATCTTCCAGGAGGTTGTTAGCGATTATGCTAGCATTGCTTGGTTCAAGAATTAACGGTGTCAATGCACCGCTGCGCTTTGAGTTAGGGGGTGGTGTGGGAGGTGAGTGAGGACGTTCTGATTCATCGAGGGGTGACAGTGAACCCGGTGTGGTGGTTGGACTGTCTGACCCACAAGTCGCAGTAATAGAAGGTGAATCGGGTGGATCAGGGGATCGAGTGAAGTAGACAACTTTGGCTAGGGAACCACCAATCTAAGCGTACATGTTAGGTGACAATTGTTAAAATGGATTTGGTATAAACGAACGTCGACTGCAATGTGAGAGACTGGTTCAATATAGTTCGGCAGGTATATACCCCGGCTGTCGCGTGTCTAGGCAGGGTATCAGCACCAATGGTCCTCTCCGAATGCTTTGCCTACGTACCTCTGGCGACTCTTCTGACAATATAACGGCTCCTCGGGTATCGACATGTATCACTTTCGCAGACGGGAGAGAAGGAGTTGACGTCGACATCATGTTGAGCACTTTGCTCTGGTAGTAGTGGTGGTCCCTAAGAAAGACAATAGGATTTTAGGGGGAAACGTCCAGTCAGCATCAACGGTAAGCTAGGTGGCGCCAACAATAAGTAGCATGAATCTATGTCGAGAGGCCGAGGGGCACGAAATTTAAAGTTAAGAATTCGCGCGGCAACAAAAACCGGAGTCAGACCATTATTCATCTACTTCCGTCAGCCGGACGAGCTAATTTACAACCAATGACGCTGTACCCCCCTATCCTCCGACAGCTGCCAGGACAAGACCGCAGGCCTCCTGCCTTTCCGCTCGCACGCTCAGCTCTAACGTTACACCCTGGTCTCGCGAGTATGTCATACGACATCGTGCAAGCACTTTGCCTCCTCCACCAGAAACTAATCCTGATAGTTGCAGTGTATGTACTGATGTTGATGCAGGAGCCTCTGTTCCACCGAGTGGTTCCATGTTTAGCACTTCAATGATGGAATCGCACGCGGCTTAGTTCCGGTCAGCTACAGGCACAGCAAATTGTTAATGGCAAACCTTTTAGGCTTTCCATCGCAGACAGGGTGAATGTTTCCGTCGCAGTCGGGCCTGATCTGAGCCGGTCCCATTCTGACCCAAAAGTTGCATAGCTTGGTATGATATAATCACCACCAGCACTCAATTCAACTTCTTCTAGTTGGTATTCATCTTCGTAGCCTTCTTCTTCAGGTTCACCAGTTGAAGGATCAAGTTCTTTACTGATAAATTTGAGTGTGCATTGGAATGACGCCAACGCGTATTGTTCCGGAGATACGCGAGTAAACGAGACATAAACAATCCCAGGCGAGGTTGATGAAGTCAGAGAAGGAATTGGTATAATGAAGTCCTCTGTCAGCACCGGCTCTTCTGATTGAGGTTGCATAATAACTGAAACCTGTTCCAAGACTGTATCGGGCAAAGTATTCGAAACGTTAAACTGGCATTTTTCATCAGCAAATAAGTGGAACTCGGCAAGAGATTTGTCCTAACCTGGAATACAACACGCTCCTTGAATATATGCTTGACGCAAGTAACCTGATATTCTGTCTCGCTTTCAGTCAACTGGGCTGGATTTGCAGTGCTATTCAGCACAGGTCCATACGACGAAAATTCTGGGACATTGGCAAGTTGTTGCGCGTAAGCCGATTGTGTTTCAGCCGCTGTTGGTGGTGGTGGCGCATCGGGTGTCTTCTTGGCCTTGGGGGCACCGATAATGTCCAAAGTACTGGGCCCTGTACATATTCAGTCTACGTTCGAGAAAGAAAGTTTAATGACCATACGAGCAGCTTCTTGAGAAGCTTGTGCGCGGCTTATCTTCGGGACGGTAGAGACGTCAAACGGCTTCTCAACGGCCGCCGGGTCCTTAACATAGGCAACCAGCTTAGCCTCGAGGGCAGCGAGGGAAAAAAGGGATTCTAGTACATGTCAAACGGCTGTGTGAACTAGGATCACACAGATTCCAAACCTTCTTTAACATAGACGTCCGCCAGAGGTTTTTCCTCAAACGTTTTCAAGTAGAGTGTGGCACGATCTCGAACTTCATCGTCAACATCGTCCAAACACCTGACAGGCGTCTTAGAATCCAAATCCGTTAACATCTTCGAACTTACCTATTGAGTAGGACGGTGACACTCCGACGCAGAGCAGAATCAGTTGCGTTGACACCAAACTTTGCCAGACTGGTTACAGCTGCAGCTCGGACTGTCGCATTTTCTAGAACGACACGATTGTAGATGAAGCGAATGTATTTGGCCGGTTGTGGTAGCTTTGAACCTTCTACTCCCAAGAGATGTAATATCCGAACAGAGAGTTTCGTAAATTCACAATCTTCTATAAATTCGCAAAGATGGGAGAGGGCCTGCTCCTTGCAGTCTGCAATAAATTTGATCATATCAAACATGGCTTCGACAACGGCACGTTTGAAGTCATAACCGCCTTCGTCACGTAAGATGCCAGATAGGAATGTAAGCATCGATGCGTGTTTCGCGGGGAATTTCAAGCATAAAGATCGGACGGCGTCTACTATGATAACTTTGAATTCATCACTGATCTCGGTCATAAAGCCAGTTATTTGTTTGATTAGGCGGTCAACGGAGGCTTCATTGCCCGTCTACAGAAAGGGTTTGAAAAAGCACTCGTGATCGGTTTGAGGCCTACCTTCAATAACGTCGTAATAGCGTAAGTTGCAACACTGCGGTTCTGGTCGGCAATCAAATTTTCTAGATCAACATTACAGGTAGCAACGCTGGCTGGATGCGACAGGGCGAGAGCTGCAAGTGTTCGCGTCGCGGCGAATTTTAAGACTGGCTTGGGAGACGACAAGAATAACTGCAATACTGAACACTGTCAAGATTATGATGCTATCCAAGCTTTATTCAACGCACCAGAAATGGCTTTCGACAGTTGAGTTTGAGGCACGTTTTTCATTTCGCAAATGGCACGAGCGGCTTCAAAGTTGACCATGTCGCTCTTATGGCGCAGCCAACCTTCCAGCAGATCAAGAACTTGCTTCTGTACGCTGTGGTTTGGTCAGCAAAAGACCGGTATATCAAAGATGTATGACAGACTTGGGATCCTCTTCCATCACCTTCGCGGCATATCGTATAAGCATGCAAAGCGCCATCGGATTCTTCAGCGTCGTCCCAGCACCAGACTTTCCACCACCTAACTGTTGAATCATTTTCGTGATGGCCATCCTGTCCTGTTGACGAATGAGGTATAACAAGCCAAGTGCATGGTATTGTGCTATATAACTTGTCGATTGGACGGTCTGTGGACCGCTCGCCTGGGACGATCCTCCAAAGCCAAGATACGAAGTGCTAGAACTTGATCCAAAAAAGCTAGACGATGTTTTGGCATTGACAGCTTCCTGCGCTTCGTTTACCCAGCGCTTCACAACATCTTTTGCAAAGGGGAGGAGATGATAGGCAGACAGCAAGGCGGCACTGGATATCGAGGGATTGCGATCGACGATGGCGGCCTTGAAAAATCTCTCAACACCTTGGGTCATAGACGGCTATGTACATAGGACACACAACATCAGAATGAAACGGGTTGAGCGGTTGGGCAGACATACGTCGATTATACGGCATAACGCGCGGATAGCGTTTGGCCGGTAAATCACTTCAGAATTGGGTTGCATGTCCTTCATGATGCTGGCTGTGATCATGATGACGTCCTCTGCTGTTGTAGCTAATTCCTTAATAGCGAGATATACGGCCTGTCGTAGCGCGCTCTACGCGTGCAAGTAGGAAATGAATATTCATATTCGAAGGAAAGATACCAAGACGCACATCTTTATGTTGGAACAACTTCGTCGTTCCAAAAAAGAGATTCGTAGCTTCTTGTGTGGAAAATGTTTCGCCAACGTATAGTAAATATACGATCCTTGTAAGGAGCGCTCTGCACTTGCGAGGACTGATTGGCGAATCATTGAAGACGCGAGCTTCTTGGATAATGGTTGTTTTGTTATTATAATAAGAGTTCAGGCCACCTTCTTCCTCCTTTTTGGAAGAGAAGGCCATTGTAAAAGAGGCCATGGAGGGCCGGGCGCGGTACTGATGGTTTGGTTAACGTGGAAGAATTGTTTGGCAGGCAGCACTCTGCTTGGCTGGAGCTTGGGGGAAAAACAACGCGTTCATTAAGGGTGTAATGTAGCAATGATACAACATGTTATAGAATGCGCCTGCAGTCAAGTATGGAGTACGTGCTCTAATAAGTGACGTCGGAAGGATTCGTCCAGACCTACCACAGGCGCGGCGCCCTCTTCCACCCTGCTCGCCCTCTGCTCGATCTCGAATCCAGCAGAAGTGGGGGACGGAAGGACAACAAATGCCATGGTAAACCTGAGAAGGCGGGTAAATGTCAGGGACATAAAAAAGAGGGGGATTGTATCGTAAGGGACCGTTGCAGTACAGTATTAGGACAGAAGATTGTGGAAATCAGGATAGCGCCTATTTGATAACAGAGGGGAAGGTCATAAAATGATACGGGCGCAACATGAAAATTGCGGTACGTGTGTGTAAATGGTGAAGGGAGAATTGGAATGAAACAGTCATGCAATAGTTTCCTTTGAAGAGGAAACTGGCATGGCTTGAAAAGAAAGAGCGTCCGTATCAGGAGGAAAAAAGGAAGCCAACTGCAAGCCGATATGTTATGTGAGTCGTAGCATAGATGCATCACCTCCAATCTTCAGAATCGCAGCCTCGCGTGCTCGGCGAACCCTTGTGCAGCATAGGTTGTGCGGATGGGACTTGCCAAAAGGAGAACAGTACTTCAACCGAATGCGCAATCTTCGTCGACAGTCGCGAACCGGACGTGCCCATCGACTTCATCACAAACCGTCCACTTCCCATACCACCCAGCATATGCCGAAATCCAACGACCGAGCCATACTCCATAACCAATCATAACTGCCTCTTCTCGGCCAACCTTGGTACGCTGATACCAGAGACAAAAAATCACGAGGATGATAATTTACCAAATGTCGGCCGCATCCCGCCCGCGGGCCACGCGTTGCTGTCCAACGGCACCCGGTGCCGCCTGCTGGGCTTGACGTGCATGTGAACGTAACCTATATGGAGGATACATTAGCCCACCGTTGTGCGAAACGTGTGGGGTAACTAACATTCTATCGCTCGCACGGTGGTCTTCCACTTCTTGGACTACCTTCCTGCGAGCGGTAGTCTTCGACCCAGATGGGTTGTTCGGGTCATCCTGCGCAGTGCGTTGTACACTCCAATCGAACATGTAATCGTATTGGAACCCTTCACGGACAAATAAGTCGCGGAACAATTTGCGAAGGTATGAATAATCGGGTTTGTCATCGAAACGGAGAGCGCGAGTATAGTTCAAAAATATGCCAAACTCGGACGGAAAGCCGCGGCAAAGTAGATCGGTGGGGGTTGTCATCTTCTTTTCCATGATCCTGTCGTACTTCTGCTTCTTGGTAGCAGCTTTCAGACCTTGCCACGGGAGTGCGCCACGAAGGAAGTACATCAAGACATAGGCCAGCGATTCGAGATCATCTCGGCGGGCTTGCTCTACACCCAAGTGGGTGTTGATAGACGTGTATCGGGCAGTGCCCGTAAGATTCTTGTTCTCCCTGTAGGGGATGTGGAGGTGGGTCTTGGGGTCACGGAATTTCTTTGCGAGGCCGAAATCGATAACGTTAACTTGGTTGCCGCGCTTACCGATGCCCATCAAAAAGTTGTCCGGTTTGATGTCGCGGTGAATAAAGTTTCGAGAGTGGATATATTCAATGCGAGAAATCTAATGGCGGTGGGTATGAGGAGAAAGGAAAAATAAAATGTATACGAACCAGCTGATCGGCGAGTAGTAACACGGTCTTGAGGCTGAATTTGCGGTTGCAAAAATTGAAAAGATCTTCGAGTGATGGGCCTAAGAGGTCCAGAACCATGGCGTTATAGTCGCATTCCGTCCCGTACCAGCGAACGAAGGGAACGCCTACACCACCGGCGAGGGTCTTGTAAACCTTTGATTCATATTCGAGTTGGGGATGCTTGGCCTTGACAGACTCGAGCTTGATGGCGACTTCCTCCCCCGAGATGATGTTGATGCCGAGGTAGATATCGCCTGGAGATGGGGCTACCATGAGTATCAGGGTCGATCAGGTGGACGGACTACGCACCAAACGAGCCCGAACCAATCTTTTTACCCAACCTATACTTGCCACCCACTCGGAGGTCTAATCTGTGAGAAGCAGTGTCTGTCATTTGTTGCGAAACAAGTTCTATGGAAAGTGAGTTAGTAAGCGATTTTTGAGGGTAAGGGAAGGAGGCGATTGGGAAGATGGGGAGGAAGAAGGGAAATATATAGGTGGCAGCGGGCAGGAAACCGTGTGGATCAGAGACAGATGGGAAGTACACGTAGGGCGAGCGGCAGGTGAGAAGAGTCTGGCAACAGGTAGGAGGGATGACACTCCTCGAGGTTTCAAAGCGATAGAGAGGCTTTGGGGAGATGTAGGACGATGAAAGGAAGAAAAAGAAAAAGGGCAAAGGGAAGAGAAAGACGCTCACGTTGAAAAGAGAAAGAAAGAAGAGAAGAAGACGAGGGCAGCCAGGAGTCGGGCAGGCTGAGGCCAAACAGGGCTGTGTTGGCGGAGTTTGAACCGGCACCTTGTTCGGCCTCGCCACGTCACGCCGACCCGTAACCGGTCTTCTTTCCTGACGACCATCTTGGCCCGTTGCGGCCGTCCACTCTCTTTATCGCCGTTCTCTGCTTTCACTCCTTATTATCTATGGCCTATCAGCAGCATTATCACTATCAAGACAACACTGGTGTTGTCCCCGACTATCCTCCCGGCTCTTATCCTGGTCCCCGCAATGATTACGATACCCAGTCGAACTGGGATACCAAATCGTATCAGAGTAGCTATGGTGGTTCGCAAGCCCATCTCAACCCTCAGTACGACATGTCCGAGGTCGCTATCCAGCGTGACATCCCTCCCGTTCCTGCCATGCCTTATCAGAACTATCCTCCTTCTCCCCAACGCATGTATAGCAACGATAGCAACGGCTATTCCATGGCCCGCGAGAAACTCATGAAGCGTCGCTCGGTCAAACGCGTCGAGTTAGTTCGTGGTAATCTTATCCTCGACGTTCCTACCCCTTCGCACATCGTTCCTGCTGGTAAGCAAGACGTCGAGGAAATGTCCAAAATGAGATACACTGCGGCCACCTGTGATCCCGACGAGTTCAAAGCAATGCGCTACTCTTTGAGGCCCTATCTCATGGGCCGCCACACGGAACTGTTTATCGTCATGACGATGTACAACGAAGATGAAATCCTTTTTCTCCGCACCATGAATGCGTATGTTTTTTTTTCACCTTTCCCGCCTTTCTATCTTTGACCGTAGAACAGCGTCATCAAAAACGTCTCGCATCTCTGTTCCAGGAGTCGTTCCAAAACCTGGGGCCCCGAAGGCTGGAAAAAGGTCGTCGTCTGCGTTGTCTCTGATGGTCGCAACAAAATAAACAAACGCACACTTCAAGTACTCTCGCTGGTAGGTCCTTTGGACTGCTACTGGTGATGAGCACTGATTTTGTAGATGGGTTGCTATCAAGAAGGTATTGCTAAGGATTCTGTGGCCGGCAGAGACGTCACAGCGCATATATTCGAGTAGGTCTCATATATCGTATAATTTGAACTGTTATGTAACTGGTCTGCAGATATACCTCTAGTGTCGTTGTCACAGAAACTGGCGAGGTGTCGCAAGGCACATGTCCCGTGCAGATTATATTTTGTCTCAAAGAACAAAACAAGAAAAAGCTGAATAGCCACAGGTGGTTCTTCAACGCTTTCGGTCCATTGATCAACCCAAACGGTACCCTCCTTTCCAAGCATTATCTTGTCACTTTTTTGATTGCTTTGAAGTTTGTATCTTACTCGACGTCGGGACAAAACCTACAGGCACATCTATATATGAATTATGGAAATGTCAGTGTTATGCATTTGTCGACAATATTTGCCTTACTAGTGATTCATAGGCTTTGACAAACATTCCTCTGTTGGTGGTGCCTGTGGAGAGTGAGTATAGGTTATTTTTTCGATTCTTTTGAGTAATGATTTGGTGAAGAATCTGCGTGGACACTGGAAGAGGTTGCAGTCTCCTTCTTACGAGCCCTTTGGCTGCCTCCCAGAACTTTGAGGTGAGTTTATTGTTTGCCTTCGCGTGGAAGTCAGTTGCTGATTGTCTTCCATAGTACAAGATGTCGAACATTCTTGACAAGCCTTTGGAGGTCCGTTCCCGCAAACAATCATATATTTGTATTAAATACCTTGCAGAGTGTCTTTGGGTACATCAGCGTGCTTCCAGGAGCATTTAGCGCTTATAGGTATCGCGCGCTTCTCAATGGCCCCGATGGTAAAGGCCCACTCGCTTCATACTTTAAGGGTGAACAGATGCACGGAGGGACCATTAAAGCGGGCTTATTCGGTTAGTCAAAGATACATCCCATTTTATATTTTCTTACCTTAGAGTTAGAGGTATATGCTTTGCCCCCTTCCTCGAGCCATTAGCTGACGGAGGATAAAGCGTAATATGTATCTTGCGGAGGACCGAATTCTCTGTTTTGAGATCGTTACCAAGAAGCGAGAAGGCTGGACGTAAGTATCAAAGCATCAAGTGATTTTGCATCCAAACGTAATGATATGTAGACTTAAATACGTCAAGAGCGCCAAGGCATCCACCGACGTACCCACTACTGTATGTGTGTCATGGTTGAGATGATTCAGGCTGATATTTTTCCAAAGGTTCCCGAGTTCATATCTCAACGTCGTCGTTGGCTTAATGGATCACTCTTCGCATCCATTCATTCAACTGTTTTCTTCTATAGGATCTGGACTTCCGGGCAAAATATCATCCGCAAATTCGTGCTGCAAATTGAATTCATTTATAATGCGATTCAACTTCTCTTTACCTGGACATCGCTTGCCAATTTTTACTTGGCATTCTTCTTCGTTAGTAATGTCAGGTTGTGGGTAAGAATTACTCAAACATTCAATTTAGCTTGTCTCGTCCGCCACTACAAGTACGAACGATGCGTTCAACTTCCTGAGCAAAGGTGCTGGAAAATATGTGTTCGAAATTTTCCTCGATCTCTACATCGGTATCCTGTTTGTTGTTCTTGTCTGTTCACTTGGCAACCGACCTCAGGTTCGCTTGCCTGCTTATTCGTATGCCATGACTTTCTGATTTCGTCCACAGGGTTCGAAATGGGCATATGGTTTAGCAATGATCCTCTTTGGCCTCTGCAATGTAATTACGACCTGGTGTGCTGCATATACTGTCTATTTGACGGTTCCTCACACTGCTGCCGGCTGGAAAGACTTCCCGCAGTATGATCACATACTCGTTTTTTCAGATGATCGACTTACCATGACACAGGCTAATTCAGACTAATAAAGTTCTCCAAGATATTGTCATAGCCGTGCTTGCGACATACGGTTTATACTTTATTAGCTCTATCATGCATCTTGAACCTTGGCACATGTTCACAAGCTTTGTGCAGTACATGTTCTTACTACCGTCCTACGTCAATATCCTCATGATGTATGCGATGTGCAACTTGCATGATGTAACATGGGGAACGAAAGGTGACAACGGTTCCTCCAAGGATTTGGGAGGCGCGAAGAAAATCAAAGGGGAGAACGGCAAGGAAATGATGGAGGTTGAATTGCCTACTACACGAGAAGACGTTGACCATTTGTGGACTGCCGCCCGCTCTGCGCTGAGAACTAAACCACCAGTGGAGAAAGAGCATCGTGATTCAGCGACGAAACAAGCCGATCATGACAGGAACAGCAGAACGAACGTTGTGCTCGCTTGGGTCGGGTCTAACATGTACGTTGTTCACGCTCCTCCAAAGCATATAGTTGATTATTCGATATACGATAGGATATTAATCGTCGTCTTCACGTCGAGCGTGTTCCTGGACTGGGTAGATACGCATATCAGCGGGCTTGGACAAACACAATTTAACCCATATTTGTCCTTCTTATTTTACGCTTTGTAAGTGACTCTGTCTACTGGAAAAATCAAGCAAGTTCCTAACGGATATCTCAGCGCTGGTCTATCTGCGATCCGCTTCACAGGTTCCCTGTTTTACCTCATTTTTATGCTTTTCGGTTTCTGAAGTAGCCAAGTCTACTTCATGACTCTACTATCAATCAAGACTTGACCTGTGTTGTAGTCTTTATAATTGTCCGCCGTGCTGATATTTGTTCTTGTACTGTACGTTTCACCAATTCGTACAAATTGATTTTGTTCAACACTTTTTTCTTCCCCTGGACTTGATCCACCTTTACATGAATCAGTACTTATACGAAGTCTTGTGTTATAAATGTGATTAAAGTATATCTAAAAATACATATCGATACCAAAGTGACAAACGTGCTAGAATGCGAAAATGCCCAAGATTGATGATTTCCATCCAATAATGTTGTAAATGCAGTTAAATTCCAGGGTATATCATTCGTGACAAGGACGGTCAAACCAATTATTTTGGCAAGACGATTTCAAACTGAGATGCATCGAAACTCGACTGCGTTCTATGCGGATCCGGAGAGGACCGCGTGGAAAGCCCTGAGGCTGAGGGTGACTTTGACGACGATCGGGCGGCGTGTTCAGCGGCCCCATCAGTTGGTCTTCCCGGTGAGGCCACAGGTGAAAGTGGTCTCATTTGTCGGAAGAAGTGTTCAGAAATTAGTGGACTAGGAGGAATATCCGCGGATAGCATTGGAATATGTCCAGGATGTAGGCCACTTGTGCTTGGTCGTCGGCCATGGCTGGCCCTTGAAGAGGGTCGGGAATAATCAACGCTAGGTTTTGATTCATGAGCCCCTGCAATATGTTGAGAGATGCTCTCGCCCCTCGATTTTGGCCTCCACTTGAGGATCGACTTTCGCACTTCAGGAGCTGCTTGAGATGTTACTTGGGAGGGAGGTGAGGACTTGGAAGGATAACGAAGGGGAGGTGAGGGTCTTCTACTAGCCATATTAGTGGCAGGTTCCGCTAACGATCGTGTCGAGGTGACTAAGCCGGGAGTCGATGAAGTCCTAAACGAGGATGTGATATCGGGCACTGGAGGTAGAAGATCCAGCTCCGCTTGAGAAGGCCTCCTTGCAGGAGGCAACACTATATCGGACTGTGATGACTTCTCGCTTCTTCTCCACAGCTTTTTTATATTCCTCATTGACATCCGATTGTTTGACTTGAAAAGTGCATCATCCGTAGAGTCCATCGGAATATGGCTGTCGAAGGTTTCCGGATTTGAGGCATACGCAGTATCATTCGCTGCTCCGTTTTGGCTAACCCTTGTGAGAGACGGTGGGAGTGGAGGGATCTGGAACGATGGATTTCGACGGAATGGATCTGGGGAAAGGGGAAAGGAAGAATCTGAAAATGCTCCATTATCGCCTACGTCGATAACTAGGCCGGGTAAATATGCCTCTTCAAGCTGTTTTTTACGACGTTTCGTTTCGGACGATACGTCCAGGCTCGAAGATCTAGCGGTGGGCATGAAAGACATAGGAGACGCGGTCGTGATGCCGTTAACAGCAAGTTGCGGAGGTAAAGGTGGACCTTCAACTTGAACAGAATTCATCGACTCTTTCAACGTTGCATATGGTACTGCTGGCCATGCTTGGGTTTGTGAATCGCTGTTGAAAACTCAGTCAGCAATGTACTTGCATCTAAAACACAGTACAAACAAGACGTCATTATCGGTTCGTGGCGCATTCGCAGAGTGTACATCGACGATAGAAGGGGGCGAGAAGTGGTTTGTTTTGTTCGGTGACATCGATCCAGCAGTTGTTTTATCCTCAAAAGTATCATTTAATGCTCGCGGAGAGAGTTGCATCATAGCCTGTTGGATGGTCGGTAAAATATCAAATAAACAACGAACGCCTTCACCTTCTCTATCTCATCCAACTTTGCCCTCATGAGTAGTTGACTCCTTCTCCGGTCACAATCAAACTAAACACGTAAGTAATTTTCATGAACAGAAGTTGAGGCTGGTCCACTCACGTCCGTGCCCAACCCAATATCAAGGTCGTCAAAGAAGGCAGCGACTCTTTTCTCCGAGTCCGAGTCCTCGGGCCTGCGAATGCGAGCATGAGCATACAGTTTTTCGTCACTTCCACCGACGTTATTTGGCGGGGAAGGCTCGTCAAGATGTGGGCTGACAGGGCTGCTGGAGATGGCGCTATCTTCAGATGGGACAACGTCAGGCAAAACATTCAGCTCGGATTCTTCGACATGTGGTACAGTTGCGCCCTTTGGTTCCTGTCAAAAGTGCCAATGGAGGCCTGTTCTGTTCATCGTCAGCGGCTTGCGTCCGCTTCGCTTGATTTAGTCTTCTGCTCTTCAGCCACGGTTCGTACCATTGCGCCTTTTTACGATCAATATCGAATTCCACCTTTGCGAGCACAGGTATTAGGGAGGGAGAACTGAGCCCAGGAAGGATATATGCGCCAGCTTTGATAGCTGTTTCGTCCACTGAGGATGAAGAGGTATTTGGGGTATCGGGTTCCGTGACGGAGGACGAGGTGGTATTCAGGAGGAGGTCAGAACTGGATGAGGTACTCGATGGCGAGGACAGGGGCTTTGGTATACCCGTAGATAGTAATGGCCTCGGGTGCGGCAAGGGACCGCCGTCTCCGAGACGATACAATTGAGGAAACTGTGACTGCTGATCTGCATTCATTACGCGAGTCCATATATGCTTCCAAACGTCTTCAGAAAGACGAGGACCCGACTGCTCATCGTCGTCATTAGAGGAGACGAGATAAAGAATGATGCCCGCTGTACTTGGAAGGGCATATTCTTTGGCAATGGCTGCGAGCTGGGACTGAAAGTTGGGATATACGGGGACAAGGATACCTCTGCGATACTGTGTGTGGTAACCGGAAGCAGGTAAGGGGGCGAACCTGGGATCATCGGAACTATGGGGTAGAAAGAGTGGAGGGATCACGTGGAGTAGATAACGGGAGACGGGCGGGGTTGGGGCGGAGGGAGAGAGTGGGCGGGAAGATGGAGAAGCGGGGTCGGAAGGAGCAGAACGGTGAACTGGAGGATGAAGTGCTGGAATTGGTACACCGAGAGCATTAGCAAGTTTTGCTAATCGTAACGGAGGCAACGGAGCTCGGGGTGGAGGCCAATGTGTAGACAACGGAGGATCGTCGGGTAGCATGTGCACAAGAGCCGCAGCCAAACAGTTCTCCGTGGCGGCGCACATTGTTTTTTTCTCATTTTCTCATTTTCTCCTTATTTCTCCTTTCTTTCTTTCCTCTCGTCTCAAGCAGACGCACTCTCTTCTCATGGACCATCCGAACATCCCAGATGAACATCACAACATCCCTCCTTTTCCCTTTTATCCCCCAGAGCACGACCAATCTTACAACTTGACGTACCCTTCCCCCCTGGCTCCCTATCAGGTCATGCACCATGCTGCAAACCAGCCTCGTGGGTCTCTCTCATTACCACACCCTCCCATCCGCAACTCGTGTTCATCTGATAATCTCTTTTCCTTGCCCTATAGGCCACCTTCTACCGGATTTGCACCAGCAGGGTCTTCAACAATTTCACAGCCTTAGCCTAATTACTCCCCATCAGTATCAGAGCCCCGTGTTCGCCTCTTCCCCGCCTCATGTTCAGATTCCCCTTTCAAATTCTCCCCCTCCGCCCTCCCCTGATATGTATGACCCCATGTCTCCTCCCGTTTCCGGATCAGATACCTCGGCAGACGGCTTTTACCATCACTCCAATAGTAGTGGCGCAAATTCTCCTTCTTCTTCTCGTGGTAACAGTCTTGTACATAGACACATCCGCTATCATCCTTCTCCTTCTCCAACTAGTTCATCAGGTCGTCGTCGCCGCGGTCGCTCTCACGATTCAGACGAAGAAGAAGATAACATGGGTGTCGCATTCACAGAGAACCTTGCCCATTCTCGTAAGGAGGCTACGCGAAGGCAGCGGATCGAGGCAGAACAACGCAGAAGGGATGAATTGCGCGATGGCTATGCCAAATTGAAGGAGGTGCTACCCATCTCTAACCAAAAGAGCAGCAAAGTTTCACTGTTAGAGCGAGGTGGGTCTCTCAAGAAGTCTTCTTTTTTCTTTGTTATACATCTCTCACTCATTCTTATTTAAGCTACGAACCATATCGTTGCTCTGGAAAAAGCCAACAAGGAGCTGCAAGGGCGTCTTGCTAACCTCGAGCAAGAAATTCAACGTCTTCGGAGCATTAACGAAAAGATCTCGCTCACTGCTACAGAAGCGACCTCTCCGGCCGTTTTCGATGGGCGAGTTTTGTCTCCTCCTCCAGACGTGGCACATCCCGTGCATTCTCTCGCTTCTGTCAAAGGTCAACAACCTCCATTAGAGGATTCGAGTCCGTCTGCTTCTGAAAACGGGTATTAATTTTTTTTCAACTTTTGGCCACTTCCATTTGTCCTGCATTTCTTTGTTTTACCTTTTCCTCTTTCTCTTGCGGACACTTGACCTTTTTTTCCCCCATCTCCTACGGCTTGACCTCTGCTTTCATTTTGTATTCAGCTTTCCATATATGCTTTCAATTTTCTTGCTTTCAACCGTTGCAATGGAAAGAACTGTTATTCGCAGGGCGACGGTGGCAAAACCAGGACTTCGCGTTGGAGTTTGGTGCCGTGCACATTTTCCCTACGCCCATCCTCCGCTGTTTCGCCCGCTATCATCCGTGAGAGATTTGCGAAAGAATATCGCAAGTTGGTCCTGTGGATCCATCCTCCGGTGCAGCGTGTACGGTCACACATGGTCATCGTCGATCGATGATCTCCCAGACCCGCAGCCGAAGGGAAGGCAGGAAGATCCTAGCGATTACTTCTCCCTCGAACCAACTTTTCCCCTGGCCTGGGCAACTCTCCTCGGAACACCTCTTTCCACTCAACGGCATTTCCCATCTATTCATACCAGATGAACGCGTTCTACGGACTTCACGAACGATACTTTGGACGAAGGGTTACGAGTTTACCATGATTCTTGACGAATTCTTCTTACGCAAATAGTGTCATCCGAGACGGCCTTTGGTGCTTTTCTCATGACGCAATACGACATTTTTCGCACCCTTACCTCAAGCGAGAGGAGCCTGGGACTGGACCTGTACGTTGAGAAACGCTTTGGAAAGCATTCGTACACTTCCCACCCTCCTCTCTCCGATTACCCGCTAGCACGCACCATTGTCGATTCCCTAGATCAGTTGGTCAGGGAGCTGATGTTTGGTCAGGAAATCTCAATGGTGCCTTTTGTGAAGGGCTTGAAGAGGACGCCGGACGTATTTAGGTGCATATACACTCAAATTCCACTACATACATACTTGTTTCATTTCACACACTATTCTTGCTCTTCCGATGACGCGTACGACGGTAATGATACTTACTTAACATTAACCCTCTAACCACCCTTGGCATGAATGACTCAAAAGAGTTATTAACTATATAAGAAACTCGGCGAATGGAGAAGAAAAGGGTAATTAACATATCCACATATGGAGATAAGGGTGAAACTGTGGTTTGATGAACATCATACACGTGCAGTACACGAGGAGCTGCGATCTTGAACTCAAAGGAATCGTTCGGATGTATATCTGGGTTTAGCCAGCCGCTATGCTCGGTGTCATTAAATGTCACAGCAAATGTCAATATTTGCATGCCGTCTGCCAAGGACCCCAAGCTTAACAGTACCAAGTTTTCACTAACACCAACGGAACTTCGCCATGGGCCAGGTCCGCAAAAGACCATATGGCATTTTCATTTCGGCGTATTCCCTTCACTTTTGACATGATAATAATGGTACTAGTGGCGTCGGAAATTTTCATCAGAAAGGACATGTAAGCTGTCATTGTAAGGAATTCGATCGATGACTTCCAAATATAATGAATACCGATAGGGGAATGGAATTCTCGAAGACCCTGCGATATTTTTTGACTCCTTCATAAGAACATCTTGTATGTCACCCAGATACGAAAGCTGATCGATGATTGGGGGGCGGAGCGATCCGAAGGAGGCCCGCTTAGGGAATGATAACAGGCACCAACCTTCAGGGTAAGCTTTTAGTATTTGACGGGGTATACCTCACATTTACCGCCTGTAGTTGAGAGTGTGAAATATGGCTCAATACGATTAGCTTGCGTGGACCTCTTCCGAAAGTGGGTCCGATGACGACGCTGACGGGTTCCAGTCCGATGAAAAAGGTGGAGCATTCACCAAGGGTTGTGAAGTTCCAAAGTCCGCGAAATAGTGGTGGATCGAGGAATCAAATTTAATCTGCGGTTAAGGAGCCCACAGCGCTTGGCTGCATTTCACGTCTAAGCTTGCGCTTGACGAAATTGGAACAAGGGCCGAATTATCCTGTTCACGGTGTGAGATCGGGGTAAGAGGGGATAGAGAACGGGTCTTCGTAACCCCAGAACCAAAGAATTCCCGCAGAATGGAGGGGTACTGATGAAAGCGATATGATGGAATCCACACGGAACTGTGTCGAGTAGCCCGGTGATACACAAGCGAACCAGAGAGAACGTCCTGGATCGACGTGCCTGCGGCGAAAAATTCCTAAAAGACAGCACGAGCATGGGTTATCATTATTGCATTTTTCATTTGAGAAAATAACTTTATGAGGTCGGGCTGAAACTTCTACCCCGGAGGATGTACAGCATGGAGATGACTTCACCATCTCGATATGAGTGCACGCCCATATCCTTCCATTCACAGTACAGGAATAGCACATCGCATGAGCAGTTACCTGTATAGCCGTGGTCCGGGTATAGTGGAACTCTTGACAGATTATTGCCGGCGCCAGCATCCTCAACCGTGCTTCATGGCGTTCCTGGCGCGTCCTGTCGCATCAATTGCATAGCCATGGCCCGCATGAGCTAAGACATTGCTACCACGAGGACAAAGCAAAGTGGCAGGCCGGGCCACGGGATGAACTCCGGAAATTACGCGACAGTGGCTGGCGTCCAAACGAATTGGCAAGACAAACGGGCCCGAAGTACACAGGGTTACACAAACATCAAATGTACCCACAAAAGGACAAGTTTCCGAGCGAATCTGGATCCGCGATTTGCGTACGATAAATTCCTAACAAGGTCGCCTCTCCGATGGTCATGAGGCACAGTGTCATGGGTGGTCCGGGGCTCCGCCCAGCACTTCTCCAGAGACTCCATCAGCGTGGGGCGTTGGCCGCCAGAGACCCCTTTGACAACGAATATCCTTTCCACTCTTTCATAGACCTGGTGTTCGATGTGGTACGCGTTATTGTCTACTATCTTATCTACTCGGGGGAAAGACAAACTTGGTCTGTAGGTGCGATAATTGCTGCCTCCTCTTGCCATTGGTAAGCACCCTGACCGAACTAGCCCTTGCTTTTGCTGATCATTGACAGAGGGCTGGTGCTATAGCCTGGGCGGCCGTCATTACTGTTAAGCGCATTATTCATTTAGACACCGATCATTAGTTGACGTCTACCTTTCCAGATATACAGCATTGCTGGCGGAGTCTTCTTTTTCCTAGATGGCCCGTATTTGTTTTTCACATACCCCGAATGGTGAGCGCCCTCTGATCCAAACCCTAGACAAAGATCATCATTCTGTAGGGAGATATACGGTGGCATCAGTTTGGTGGTGGCACTTACGGCCTTCATTAGCCTTTGTGCCCTTTCAAACGTGAGTTCGTGCATCAGTTTCCCTGAATGATACAAACACATTTTGTAATTAGAGATCGTACGTTTGGTCCAGAGCGTCTGTATTCCTGTGGCCCTTCCTCATTGTTATTTCTGCAATACGGGCGATCATCATCATTGTGGAGTTACAGCGGGGGTAAAAGACTGCGTCCTTTTCGGAACAATCCACTGACTCCGGTTATCGGTATAGCAAAAACAATATCATATGGGAATGCGACAACGGAGGAAAGCTCTATTCGGCTTCCGTTGCGGCTGGGTATCAGACATCGACATCTCTTCCTAGCCAGTTTTGTACCATTGGATTCTCATCCATGAACACGGCATGGATAATCGCGCTTCTAGTGGACCTTGGCTTTCAGGTAAATCGGCTCTTTTTCGTTTTACGTGTCCAGGAACTGAGATGCGATCCATCGACAAAGATATATATGTTTTTCCTTGTATGGCGATTCTGCAAGCGGATACAACACTATTCCGGCATAAAGTCTGAAGAAGAAGGTAAATACGGACAATACTATACCGAATCTGCGGCAAACTGACTTGCAATGCAGAGTATTATTCCTAATTGTGCTCGCCGTTGTCTTCCGATCAAGGGCAGAACACGGCCGTAACGACTTTACTATTTATGGCACACGATATTTGTGCAGGACTACTGACGACAATAATGACCATAACGACTTGTAATGATGTGGACCCTTGGACTGTTGTTGTATACTGAGAGTGAATGTGTAGCTTAGTGGCGGTATTGAATATGAGGAAGTAGTAGCTCGTCAAAAAAGGGTCGCTGCGCATGTGATCGGGAGACAGAGTTGTATGAAAAAAACGTTGCAAAGAAGTTTGGGACGAAAGGACAAAAAGAGAATGTGAAGGGTGAGTCAAAGCCTCGGGAGGTCGGATCATTGTACGGCACTACGGAGAATCGGGACGACTGGGAAGACGCGCCTGTAAGGTGGTTCACTCAGATTCGTCTTCAGACGGCATTGCCCATTCCGGTCATGAGAATCTGCACTGCCCACTGCCCAGCAGGCCGACTCTGCTCCCTATATAGCACACCCCTTCCCTCTCTTTCCTTCTTCATCCCCTCATCTCCTCCTCCTCCCGTCTCCCCACGCCTTCTCCCGGTCATTTTATCTGGCTTAAGCCTCAATCTCCGGCCTTTCTGTTCTTCTTGTAAGTGTCCCTGCCTTTGTTTCCTTTGTTATTGTGTCTTACAGCGCATATAGTGGTCTTTTATTCGAACTTTTTTATTATTGTCTGCCTTTATAAACAGTCGTCCACCCCCCTCCTGCTACTTTTAACTCTCTGCTCAAATGGATTTTGATCACGCACCCAAGACGCCCTCTTACGTCGACAGCCTCGACAACACTTTTTCATATATGGACAACCTCGATTATCTCCAATATCCTCAGTCACCATCATTCGGAATGACCATGACCCGTAAGTCCATTCATCTCGTTCTTCGATTTCATTGCTGATCTTACATAATCAGTCTCGAATCCTTCAAGCTCGCCGATGGCTTTCCCGACCATTAGTTTGCCTCCTACGATGGGCGAATACTACCCTTCCCCACCGTTCTCGGGCCCAAAGGGATTCGTGTCTTCTGAGGGTGTTGGCATCTGCCCCCCTGCTCTCTATGATCTCAGCAGCGGCGAGGTCTCTTCCGATTCGGCGCGTCCGAATCGTGGTGCCAGCAACTCCCCTCCCGCGGGTCTCTCATACTCTGCCACTGTTCCCCGGTCGCAGCGATACAACCCGATAGCCATCCCTCCTACTCGCGCTCGAGTTACTCAAAAAAGGAGGTCAAGCAGGAGCAATGACGAGAGCGATGATGAAGACGAGGAATTCCAACCGTCCACAACCACTGCTAATGCAAGCGTTGAGTCGTGAGTTCCCAGCTTTTCCTTGCCCACCTTTTGGATCCTTACATATATTTCACAGTCGTCGCGAAACCATTCGCAAACAGCGTATCGAGTCTGAACAACGCAGACGCGATGAGCTTCGTGAAGGTTACGCACGTCTCAAGGAGACCCTACCGGCTTCCAACCAAAAGTCCAGCAAGGTATCCCTTCTCGATAGAGGTAAGCACCAGAATATGATTGATGTTCCCCGCTAATCATTTTCTAGCTACCTCTCACATCCGGTACCTCGAAAACGTCAACGAGCAACTCGAGAAGAGATTACAGATCGCGGAAGCCGAGGTCAACCGTCTCCGTAGCGTAAACGAGACCCTCATGATCAACACCGCTAAACGCGCAGCAGCAGTAGCCTCCAACAACACACCCTCAAACCTCCTTCAAGTAGCCACTTTCTGAACACCGACGACGACTAATTTACCCATTCAAAAACCGCAGACGGTACATATGAGTTCGAAACCTTAAAGGCCGGGCCCAGCTTGATTTATGACACGGTTATCGTATATTTATCTATTTTGCACGCATCCTCCCTTCCGTCTGTCTAACTGGCAATCGCTTGAAAGATCTGCTGCATCAGTGATGCGTCAGACCTCTGACTCTGCCGGTTCTTCATTGTCGCATTCCAGTAATGCCACATCACTCCGAGGACTTTAGCCCGCGGCCACCCCTCGCATCCCCGAGCCAGCACGGAAATCAAGAATTTCTGTAAAGCAAGATGACGATGGACCAAGGAGATTGTGGATATGAAATGTGGGCCCGACACCGACGCAAGACTAGTTTCGAGCTAGCAGGCATCAATTGCCCTCAAGTGGCAGATTTATTGTCTCGCTCGTTACCTGGAACATTCTTGCATTCCCTTCCTTACTGCACGTCGAAGGCCCCTTCTATATCCCGCTTCCAACATCCCATCAACAGCTAGTAGGCGACGACCACTTAATTGTGGTACCGTGCCTCGCTGTGCTAAATCACCAGCATCATCTACGTTCGGACGCTCCGGTTACATTCCTGCAGAGCCTTAGTGGTTCTTGAACCATTCGAAACGATTGCCATCAAGACGAAGACATGACCATAATGTATCCCTATAATGTCACGATCCCCTTACCCTCACCTCTCGTACCGCGATACAACACCTTTCACCTCGCCACCGTTCTCCGACCTGCGCTACCGCTAGGCCCATTTGACCATTGTATGTGTCATGATGGAAAGTAGAGTGAAACTTGTTTGTCGACGATGAGACGAAATGAGCAGGTACGCCAAGGATGACGGTCACTTACGTAGATTCCGCGTTCTCGCCCTTTCATGCGCGTGTAGTTGTGCATTGGCTAGGCCATTCGCCCTCCGTGCAGAATTGCGTTGCTAGATCCGCGGGATTAACACGGTGTCGTTAAGCTTTGGACGTGCTCAGAACTTGAAGGCCTAGTTGTCTTCAAATTGCCTCCGATGTCGAGACATCTTTCTTTACTCTTGTGCTTGCATCTGAGTAGTACTACATATTTAGCGGTTGTTCCATTACGTTGCTGTGTTCTATTGCCAAGGGCTGGTACATACTCGCGCTACTGCTACATACATATCGCAATTCTATGGAATAGTTAATTGCCCCAATTTGTGCGTGAATCGCTGCGTGATCAGTAGCTCGTGATTGTGATTGTTGACCCAACTATGGATGCTCCCGCCATTCGTAGGCAGTTGAAGATAAAGGTGGGCGCCATGAAGCGGTGAGGCCTAGTATTTTTGGGACGTACTATGCCCAACTAAATCATACTCGTCAAGACTCAACAAGGAGAACGGCCTATACAAAAAAGAAGTCGAAGAACTGAAGAAAAAGCAGGATAAACTGACGGCTGAGAAAGCCGAAGAGTGGGATATAAAGAACGCGGTAAGAATCGATAAACCGATGCTGGGATCGTTGAATCTAACGACGCAAATCGACTCAGGGAAAAATGTTGGAAGAATCATCCAAATTGGTCACGGACAGCGGGACGCGACGCGATAAAGCGGCTGGAGAATTACGAGATTTAGTGGTATGTATCCGTTGTTCTTCCAATGGCCGTTACACTACCTTGTCTCTTTCTTGATAGGCGTTGGCCAAGCAGAAGGCGGAGATGAATGGGGATGACGAACTGGTCAAAGCGGAAGAAGCATTGAAAGAAGTGGAATAATAACGCCTACTAAGTACATGAACCTGCTTGGTAGTAACCGCGGCGAATATTGCCGCGTTAAACTGTTTTCTCTTCTCTGCTCGCCTTTATCCGCAAGAGGGCGTCGAGAAGGCCTTGCCATGCGCTGCATTCAACTCTTTCCTCCTGCAAGCCCCGGCTTCCTGCACGGGAACGCTGACGAAAAGTCTGGCGAGGGCGGGTGAGCCGTGTCTGCCAATGTGGGGAGTCCGATTCCAAGAGAGGGAGGGACAAAATTTGGAGCGGGTGCATTGATAGCGGACGGTGCTATGCGAGAATGTCGAATATGAGCCAGCGACGAGCGAAGCGCCACTTGGATAGCCTTCCCATCATTGATAGATTGCGACGGCGTCAGAGTATGATACTCACGTCTAGCCTTTCGAAATATTCGCTTACTTCCAGAACAAATTGTTCAGATCGTTCTTCGCCTTGCGGTAGGTTATCATCCGCTCCATCTGTTTGAGGTAGAGTCAGCAAGGATATTGAAGACGCCGCCAATGAAAGTAAGCGTGTGATGTCCTAAGCTCTCCCTTCATCAGGCAGGCGGAAACAACATGTACTGTTACGGCGCACCTTCTCTACTTCACCGAGAGCATAAATCTGCCGAGCGGTACGGCTTGTCGTCCAAACTGGGTCTATTTCCGATGTGTCTCGAGCAACCTCATTTTCAGCCCCAGACGCCATGTTTCTGGTCTGTCGATGATGAAGTGCCGTAATCTCAGTGTATTGTGATCCTCAGGGCTAGTACCATTTCAACACATGTACATGTCCATCAAACACCCCTGTCCCCATACATTGAGGCGCTTTTCATTCCGTCACGGTACCACGGCGTCAGTGAACATATTAGTCTTGGTTCTGAGTTCTGGTACCTCAGTTTTTGACGTAAGCATTCCCAGTACTATGGCGAGAACGTGTACTAGCTACCGGTCCTCGATGCCTCGTTTATGTTCCTTGCTGCGACGATCACACGAAATCACCGTCCTTTCACCTGTAATTTTCGGATTTACTGAGGCAATCGGAGCAACTCCGTGTACGATCCGATCCCTGCTGTAATCCTCGCCAATGCATCGTCTCTGAAACCTAAATGACAGTGTAATTGGTTACATTTACAGGCGCACAATGCATGCGATTTAATTGTTTCGAACCATTGATAGCACCCGTGGTGCGGAGATTGTGGATAGTGGCTGCCTAGGCGAGTCGCACCGAACCGCCTCACAAAGCAAAGCAGTTTGCGGATGGTATTTACCAAGATTCCAGTCGTTCGATCAGATTAAGGACATTGAATACGGTGCGACTTCAGGGTTAGAAATTGGGCAGAAACGATGACCTTAAAGAGCGTTGTGCGGATAAAAAGGCTGACATTTAAACGCAGGGACAGATATCTGTCAGATACATTCCCGATTATAGGCTGGTATATACTGTACATGGCATCTCACAATCTCCGTGTCCTGCCCTTCGTCCTCGTCTCTGCCGACTTTTTCTGTACCTGCATTTCTGCTCCAAATTGCTCCTTCAGAGTCTTTTTGGCTGCCTTGCGCATCTGCTTATCCGCTTTGACGGCGGTTTTACGAAGCTTCTTGTCTTCTTTGCTTTCATTGCGGGGTCTCGTGATGGTGTGGTGGGCTAAGGGCTTTGGGTGAGCTCGGGCTACGTCATGGGACAGCAGGACACACTTATTTTCTCTTCACCTCCGTCTGATTCTTCCGATGTGATGTCACTCTTCTCAAGACTTGGCAAACCTGTTTTCGGATGCAACCGGATCCGAGGCACTGGCCTATCATCCCTTGCGCGGATAAGTCGAGGGTGATTTTCAAGGTTTGAATACGTCGCTTCTCGTGCACATTAGTTCACAGGCCAGATCATCAATTCGATACCCACACAAAATAGTTTCACAATCCCACCGGTCCTTGTCTTCTGTTTGTATCGGGACAAGAACCTCAGTTTCTTCTTCACTGTCGTCGTGTACTCTGATGCGTTCATCTTGTCCCATCGAGCGTCGCAACATCTCGAGCCGTTCTGTGCCGGTGTCACCTGGTAGCTTCAATTGCATTTTCCTTCGTAGGATCTCGTAGTCGCTCATGAACTCGCTCATCATGGCGTCAAAATCGTCGCGCGATGTGATGAGTTCCGGAGCTTCATCCGTGTCCTGGTCCTCGTCAGACGCAGTCTTTTCTTCTTCGTTATATTCTTTGAGTATGAGCTTGAAGCCAGTAAATTAGATTGCAAACGTGAAAGACGAGTAAACGATGCTTACTTGATCGAAACGTTCATCCAAAGTTTGCAATGCCTCGTTTCGATACATTGATGAACTAGTCATACTGTAGCCAGATGCATCGCTCGACCCACCTCGCCTTCTTCTTTTACCTCCAATGACAGACATTGTTGGTAACCCGTGGACCGTATCACCTGCTTCCGAGGCAAAATCATCGTCACTTTGCTCTCCCTTGTTATCCGCTTGGGATTTCTTGAAATATGCAAAGCGCTCCTCCCAGGAAGCGTTGTCATCGGGCTCAACATCGAGCTGATCCCTACTTTGACTGTCACCTTCGCCTATGCCTTCTTCCCTAAATTGAAACCTGATATCTTCATCGGCTCCCCTTTCCCCTTCTTCGACAAGTTCCGTGAAGAAGTCATCCTCGAGCCCATCATCCACAAATGCATCATCCTCCAAAGCCTCTAATACTTGCCTGAGATGTGGATCCATGTCGGGCTTGAATCCGGCGATGCTCTCGGGGATAGCTTGCTCGGATTCATAATTCCTGGGCAGCTCCGTTTTGGAAGCAAACAAATCTTGTGGTAGCTCCAGATCTGAGCGCCTTTTCTCCTTATTTATGGGACGATGCGCCTCGATGAGAATGCTTTCAATCCCATCTTCTTGAACGCCAACTGTCCGGAGATGCTGCATGTAGTCGTATTGTGTATCGTCATAGTATATGCCATACAGAGATGCTTCTCCAACACGAGCCTGTTTATCGCGCTCTATGTCTTCAGGAGACAAAATTGTTTCAATCTCTTCGCGGGTTTTGCCCTAAGTTGACAGTCATTCATCACCCTGCACATCGTTGTAAACTGCTGAGGTCAACACCTTTTTGGCGCTCCCGCGTTCCACGGGCTTCAGAACATGTTGACTTGCATCCGGATCATGTATCAAAGGATCGCGCTGTGAACGATGGACGAGTTGGAAATGTTTTGCGCCTGGTTGCCGGAACACTGATTTTTTGGGCGCCATATGATGATGAGTCAAAGCAGCGACAATATTGATTACATAAACACGTCGCCCACTGTTCGACCACTACCGGCAACCGCCTCCTCACATCCTCCCTTTTCTGCTTTGCCACACCTCTTCGACTACCTGTCGGTAAGGTGCACACAAGAACGGATCATTACAAGTCATCTTTCCTGATTACATATCAACACAACCTAGACTAGGATGGACACGCGCATTAACAACGTACGCGAGCATGTTCGAAGAGGATTCTCCATATACGTTTTTTCCATTTCTTTTCGACCAGAAACTGTTTACTGACACTGTCTCTCGTATATACTAGTCATCAGAAAGTCGTCTTGGAGATTGACTTCTCCGGGAGTCTTTGGGTAAATCGACCCCATCTTTCATTCCCGACATCTTTTTCTCAAGACTTCAATTCATTATCTCCCAGGGATATACAGAAATTACATTGGTCCCAACTAGTAGCGAACTGAGGACCATTCATCTACATTCTCGTCAATGCAGTAGGTGTTCCTGCTAACGTTAACACAGCATTCACTAAGAGCTGATTGATGTTGCTTCATAGCGATTCATAGCGTAACAGTTTCTGGCCATCCGGCTGAATTTACACATCACGACCCTCTCAGTCATATCAGCATGGGTTCATCCACCGAGACACAGGATTGCCATCGACATGCAGAACTGAAACGCAAAGTCTATTCGGCGCTGCAGGAAGGTGATGAAGGGGAACTGTCTATTGCCATCCCCAGAGATGTAGCTCTGAAGCAATCGGGTAGTTCATCCTTTGGTGGAATCGTGAGTGAAGGTGAGTCATGACCAATCCATCTCTCGGTCGTACTTGACCGGTAGTTAGCTGCGACACCAGAGCCCCAGACGCCCGTAATTTCCCAGCAGGCACAAGCCGTGCCCGAATTCTCCCCTATAGTTGTTAATATAGCATATAGTCTTCGCAATCCTGTCGATGGTTTTGAGTTTGTGCTACCGACCGAGTCTTATCCATATGTGAGTTGGAATAAGTTGCTATATTGTCTTATCTCATATTTCCTCAAGCGTGTTCCGCATGCATATACGACGCCTTCTTCCCCGGACTCCGCTCGATGTTGGGTGCCGTGCATAGATAATATTTGGGAACGGTGCACATGGGAACTCGAATTTGTCGTCCCTCGGTATCCTTGAGGAGCGTTCACTTACGGAAGATGATGATGAGCCCAACGACCTCGTGCCAACAATCGTAGTTTGCAGCGGAGACTTGGTGGAGCAGGTACAGTTCCTTGGCGATTGGCGAGAATATCTAGCCTGACCCGCAGCAGGTTGCACATCCGAACAACTCAAACAAAACCATTTTCTTGTTTTCACAATCTGTTCCCACATCTGTCCAGCACATAGCATTTGCAGCAGGACCTTTCCTTTTGCATTCCATACCGCCCGATAGCGCTGCTGACGATGCATCAGGAGCGGCTCAGCCGCTCATGTATGCCTTTTCGCTTCCAGGTTATGAAAACTTGCTCTCCTACCTCTGTCTCCTTCCTCCGGTCCGCTATGAGCTTCTACTCGACAGACTATGGCTCGTATCCTTTCGGGTCTTACAAGCTGGTCTTCGTGGATCAAATGCCGACCCAACGTTTTGACAGTGCTACTCTGTCCATCGTAACTAATGAACTGCTTTTTGGGGAGGATGCAATTGAGCAAGCTCTCGAAACACGGCATGCCTTAGCTCACGCCCTGGCCTGCCAATGGGTCGGAATCAATATATTGCCAAAGAACTGGTCGGACCTGTGGCTTACCAACGGTCTTGCATTGTATATAACTGGGTTGTACATGCGAAAACTGCTTGGGAACAACGATTACCGCTTCCGGTTGAAGAAAGATATGTTGCGTGTTCTCGAATGGGACGTTGGTAGTATGCCGCCAATATGTCAACCTCAGGTTCTTGACCCTCCAGATGCTGCTGCGCTACCGTTCGTGAACTTGAAAGCACCTCTTGTCCTACATATCCTTGATCGCCGACTCTGCAAATCTGGGATCTCACTTGGTCTCAGTCGCGTCTTGCCAAAGGTGTTCCTGTCTGCGATAAGTGGCGAGATGCCGAATAATATGTTGTCGACGCACGCGTTCTTGAGAACTTGCAGGAAAGTCAGTGGCGTCGATCCGAGAAGCTTTGCAGAGCAGTGGATCTATGGGAGTGGCTGCCCCTCTTTTGGGTTTTCTGCTTCGTTTAACCGGAAGAAAATGGCGGTGGAAATTACGATGAGACAAGAGGCGCCAGCCTTCAAAGCAATGGAGAACAATGAAGTTTCCAAAGCTCTCATGAAACCTGTACCATTTTTCGAGGTAAGTTTCATGTTCCTTGATTGATGCAAGACTGTATAATTGTGGGTAAAGGGTCAAATGACCATCCGGATACACGAAGCCGATGGGACGCCATATGAGCACGTGCTCGACATTCGTTCAGCATTCAAGCGCTATGAGGTACCGTTCAATACCAAGTACAAACGAGTGCGGCGCAATACCAAGAGGTACTTGGCAAGACAAGCAGCTGCGCAGGCGGCCGCAGAGGGTGATGCCGAAGCCGCAGAGGCTATAGGAATGGTCGACATGGGTTTCGGACTTGAAATTTGGGAAAACGAACAGGAGCGCGAGAATTGGAAGGTGGCCGATTGGACGGAGGAGGACGAGAATGTGATGAGCGGCGCCACGTATGAGTGGATAAGGATAGATGCTGACTTTGAATGGATCGCCAACATGAAGTTCGAGCAGCCTGACTTCATGTGGGTATCACAATTGCAGAGGGACAGGGACGTAGTGGCACAACTTGAGGTTCGTGATCCGTCCGAGCGTGAACTCTCTGTTAAGATTGGTTTTAGGCACTCTATGCTCTGGCTGAGAAACCGACCGCGATCGTCTCGAGTACGCTTACGAAGACTGTCCTGGTTTCAAACTATTATTTCCGTATCCGGTGTGAAGCTGCATTGGCTCTCGTCAACGTATGTTTAATCATCATATCCCGAAATTATAGCGACTGAGCAGTCACCAGTGCGCAATTCGAAAGCTAGATTTCCTTGGACTATTCCATCTCTTCAAATTGTTTCTTCGTTATTGCTATGATCCTGAGGATTCGAACCAGGATCTCTTTGACCATACCTACGTACCGAAGCCGAACGACTTTTCTGACTTCGCAGAATATTTTGTTCGCAAGGTGGGTTTCTTTTCATGTTGCTTATTTGGCCTGTTCCCAAGTAATGCCTCGTTTTAGAGCTTGATTAGTGCCGTTTCTCGCGTTCGCTTTGAGAATGGCAAATCTCCTGCTGTAGTCAGGAGATTTCTGATCGATCAATTACGGTACAATGACAACACAACCAACCCCGTGCGTTGTATTGTTTTCTGGGGTCATCCATAATGCTGACGACACTGGAAGGAATCTGATGGCTTCTACATCAGTGCAATCATATCTGCTGCCGCATGTACAAATGTTTCGACAGCACCACCCGAAAGAGGCGAAATCCTGCCTTCAGAAGTCAGGAGTGAGCATACTACCGAGGACTTGGACCTTCTTAGACAGACGTTGGGCGAAGTCGACCGTTATCGTAGTATGGACAGGCTAATTCCATCCCCACACAACGTTGTCACGATTGCAGCGTTGGAGGTTAGTCTATTAGACTATAACCCCCTACCAATCTCATACCGGATTTCCAGTTTTACATGGTTCTCAGTGTTGCCAATCTCATTCCAAACCACCCGAAGATATTCTTCCCTCTTACTCGGTAAGTCGTTATCCGTCATCTAAACCTCTCAGAACATCTTAGAACATGCAACTTGTAGAGAGGGAAATTACACCCAAGTCCGCTTGGCTGCCTTCGATGGACTTTTCATGACCAGGTGGTATGTTCCGCAGATCATGCGTTACATACTTGCCGTGATGGCGAACGACCCATCCCGAGTTGTCCGTCGTCATGTGGCGAGAAACGTTTGTCATAGCCTTGCATTATTGGTACACATGGGCGAGATGAAATCAAATCTCAAGGAGACCGAATCTCTACTCATTGAAGAGGATGGCTCTATTCCCGAGAAGGCGAAAGAGACCAAAAAGAGTGAAATGGACATGATGATCAAAGTGCTGAGAAAGGACCGTGAAGTTGGCAAGAATGAAGTTCTCCGAGAGTTCTTAATGCCAATTGCTCTGTACGTAACATGTTTAGCATGATCACAGCATTGACCAGTTTTCAGAGCTCTAGACGCTGACCATGAAGTCCGGTGGTGCATACTTAAGCTGGCTGACCTGCTCATCCGACCGGTAGACGAAACACCGCCGACAGTGAAAATCCACATTCCTGTTCCTGAAACCACACCGCAACTCCAATCAGTGAAACTACAGACAAAGGTTCCACGGGCGATCAAGGCTGGTGGTCAACCAACGAAGAGTCCATTGGTTCCGTTTGCGCCGCCGACTAGACTGAGATTGCCCGCTAGCCCAGTCGTTGAATCAAAAGCCATTGCTGGTATGCCCGAACCTCAACGAAGGTCCAGTATAGCGACAGCATCGACGCCGGTCGCCACGCCCAAACCACAAAAACTCAAGGGACGTCTAGTTAAGCCTGAAAACAGACCGGTGCCTGTACTGAAGGCCCAGAGTGGTGGCATGAGCTTGAATGATCTCAGGGCTTGCCGCAACGCGTTGAAGAAGCTGAAGTCAAACAAACATGCCTTGCTGTTTAACCAGCCTGTGGATCCGATTCGCGACCACGCACCCAAGTATGTTACTTGTTTAGAACTTGTGATAATGAGTTTGACTTTCGTAGCTACTTCGACGTTATTAAAGACCCGATGGATTTGAGTACGATGGGAGCGAAACTCGAAGAGGGCATGTATAAGGACCGTTTTGCTTTCGAGGCTGATTTCCATCTCATGACTGAGAATGCCAAAACGTACAATGGATCGGGATCATATGTGCATAATGAAGCTATCGTACTAGAAACCTTTTTTGAGAAACGTGAGTCTCTCCCTCTTCAGAGAGGCCCATCTTACCATCGTTCAGAGTGGTCTATTATCAATAAAACGCTAGAAGCCGCAGACAGGGCACATCCGTCCACGGCGAACTCAGTGGTTAAACCATCTCTTCAGCGGCGTCCTGTGCCTGCAGTACTTGATGCTTCAAAACCTCCTGCCGCTCTTCCTTCCAGTGCTAGAGTTGAACCCTCGGTTGAGTCTACAACACTCGCACCTACGCCCTCTACATCGCGACCTGTCATCAAGTTGAAGGTTAACGCGCAAAGCACTGCCACAAGCTCTCATTCTGAAGCGGCCGGGTCAATACCTGCCCCTAAAGCGAAAAACCGGAAATCAAGAACAGCAGATGCACCTTTCCTCGACGCTATTGTAGCATCTCTCGAACCGCCACCGCCCTACATCGATGACGGCTCGCATGATATTCTACAAGAAGTGATTGCAATTGAGCGGGAAAAGAAGCAGCGTTCCATGGCAGAAAAAGATCGAGAAAAACCTCTAGCAAATGGAGCTCCTGGCAAGAGAAAGAAGTCGGACTCTACTTTTGATGAGGACGACATACTTGCACTCGCCACACCGTCGAAGAAGGAAAGAGTTTCTCCACCGGGCCCATCGACTTCTAAGTCAAAGTCGATTCCGCCTCCGCCTCCCTCTAAATCTTCTCAGGCAGTACCGCCTAAGCCCAAGAAAGATAAGCATGTGGATCCCGCCGTAACTTCCAAACCTAATAGCGATCTCCACCGAGCGTCTGCTAAGGATAAAGAGAAGGAAGTACAACCGTCTGGCTCTACGACACCGACTTCCATACCAAATCAGTCCTCTAAACCCAAGAAACTCCTAGTTTCAGTCACACCCGTCAATGAGAAGAAATGCCGGGATCTTTTGAAAATAATTCAAAAGATCCCAGATACCGCCATTTTCTTGAGGCCTGTGGATCCTGTTCTAGATGGTTGTCCTACGTGGGTAATCCTCGTTGTGATCTAACAACCGGCTAATGATAAACAGGTATTTGGATGAAATCGAGCACCCTATGGATTTCGGAACTATGGTGACGAAATTGAACGAAGGGCAATACGAAACAATGGATAATTTCAGGAAGGATGTTGAACTCGTCTTCAGCAATTGCCGAAAGTTTAATCCTCCTGGGACATTTCCTGTGACATGTGCTGATGCAGTGGAAAAAGTCTTCAAGAAGGAATGGCCAAGACTTATGGAACGTAAGCTGTCCTGGACGGAGAAGCGAGGTCTTCAAGGAGTCATGTCAAACCTGATAAAGGACCCGATGTAAGACGTGAAGTGTTCCGTTCGCAAGGAAGCTAGGCTAATGGTTTGTTCTTAGATCTTGGGTGTTCCGAGAGCCTGTTGACCCAGTTGCCCTCGGCATACCTACCTATTTTGATGTCATTCCCAAGAAGGATGCTCGCGACTTACGGACAATCCGTCTCAAGCTTGACAATGACAAGTATGATACCGCGGAAGCCTTTGAGGCCGATATCGAGCTCATGATCCAAAATGCCATCACATTTAATGGCGCTGATTCTGAAGTGGGAGCAATAGCGGTTCAAATGAGGCAAAGGTTTGATGAGTCTCTTGGGGCATGGAAATCTGGCAACCCGAAAAAACGGAAGGAAGGTGATAAGAGCACGCCACAGCCGATGAAGAAAGCCAAAATTGCATGACTGTATTTTACAATTAATATAGATAGGGTTACGATACACCTAATTATTTGTACAATAGGGTATATTCCAGATGCGCTTGAGAGAAAGAAGTATTGCTTGATTCAAGCAGATTTGCATGATGTGGAAATAGAAAAAAATGTTGTCGAGTGGTTACCGGTACCAATCGGGCCATAGCTCAGTCAGGCAATTAGGATCCTCTTCCGGAGTATCCCTCTGCTTCATCCAACGGTCTGGGATCTAAATTCACTGGTAAATAGACACGAGTTGTTACAAAAACAAGACTTACGAGCGGAAAGTACCGCTCCATAGAACTGAGGAACCTTTGACGATATTGTTTAGGCGTTACGATAGTTGGCTCGCCTCTTCCTCCACCGAGAAAAGCTGATTCTTTGACCCAACTTTCCAGTTTCTTATCCCACGTATACGTGCGTTGATAATCTTTGCTATGGTTAGAGTGGTCGTGAAATAGTGTGAAAGGAGACACTGACCAACTATACCAATAACCAGCTCGTTCTTTTGACTATCAACCTGCACAAGTTGTGGATGAGCGAATCATATCGCAAATCATGTAGACGAGATACTACACACCCCACAAAGCAGAGAATAATCCATCACATTTATATCAGCCAAGAATTTAGTATCGTTGTGAAGAGCACCGCGAAGTATCCGCTTGGAATGTTCCCGTAGGTAGAAAGGGTGTAAATGAGCAGCTGCGCTCAAATTAGCATTTCACTATCTGATGATCACGGGTACTCACTCTCCACTAGATTCTCGTCCAGTAGCACCTCATCCTCCCTCCCAGTCGACTGCACGTGTCGATTTCTGGTTGAACCTTTCAGATCATATATCTAGGCGCAGTCAAATATGGTCGCTTGGTCGCTCGCAATCCACTACAACAAACCTTTGTAAAGTGCCTGTCATAAAACAGATTCTCCATAACCAGTAGGTTCATCTGGAAAGATTTAGATCTCCCTGGGGCTTTATCTTTCCCGTTCTTTTTGAAAGTCAGTTTGTAGCACCCGAAAACTTTAGCCAGAAGGGTAGGGCGCTATTTCTAGAGTTAGAAAGCTGCATGTCATGGGAAATGAGTGACTGACATTAGCCGATACTGCGGAAGACATATATTCGAAATAGGATGGCGCGAACGTCTCCATTGTCTGAAGTTCAGGTCTCGACAGTTCCTTCGCAATGAAACGATCATCTGCACAGATTAATAAGTGATTGGTTTTAAACTTTAGAACGGCACACCTTTAGTCTTCAAAAAAGCGGAGCCTGACTTCCCTCCGCTTGCATTCCATTTGACGCATCGCGATAGCGATTCTACCATGCTCCTCTCACAATCGTATGCTCTGCGCAGTGCATCAAATTGTTCGGGGTATAGGACGGTACAACTGATGGTTAAACCGCCGCTGTCAATTGCTGGTATAGCCCTGGTAAGTGCCGAACATTGAAGAGCCAACAAACATACTAATGACCCATGGAGACTTGCTTGAGGGCATTCTGAGTTCCTCCATAGGATCAACCAGGTCTGAGCTCTCAAGGTTGACCACTCCCCAAGTCGACGTGGATTCTGCCACCGAGTTGTCGTCGGGCATGAAGGCTTCTCCACCGTCTGTTAGCTTCGCCTCCCGAGCTGTACGTTTTTCTGCACGAGACTTGGAGAGCATGTCGCGATACTGCGGCGAACTGTGGTGCAGGTACTGGTTAGCCTTGACTGAATTTATGTCGAGAAGGAACTTACTCGAGAGCAAGAGCAACCATGGATGTCGGCTCATCCGTCCGTACTATCATAGACGAATCGTTATATATATATTCTGGATCATTCATGGAGTCATCAATCTCAATCGTCTGCTTCGCCGATAACGGTTGCTGTAACAACAATCCCGAAAGAGCCCTAAAAAAGGATCCGCGTTCCGTGCCAATGGGTAAGGTCTCAAGGTCTGACGTTAGGTTCTCAAGCTTTTGTTTGCCACTGTCCAAGGGGGGCGAAGGTGGGGGTTGAACAGGACCAGGTAGTTGTTTGGCAAGATTAGCATCTACGACTGTTTCAGTTTCAGGCTGGACTGAGGGTGCTGGAGGTGCGGCATCCTCAGTAGTTGTCGTAGAAGCGTCTGTGGAAGGAACGTCTGCATTGTCAGTTGTTGCTGACTCACGTAGCGGTTTACGGGCATCCTCTTCATTGGCGTCGGCTTCATCATCGGCTTCACTGGATGCATCGGATACGTCCGTCTCATCTTTAATGGCGTCTTGAACACTTGGAAGGATCACGACCCTAGCATGTGCTGATGTGACGGGACGCGCACGCTTTCCGCGAATCACACTATAACGGGTTTTCGAGCGTTCAGCGTCTCTGCTCAACCGCTCGAAATGCCTTGTCATGGTGGACACTTTGACTCCGCTAGAAGGAGGTTTCCAGATGCCAGATTTATTGCCCATGTTACTGGAAACCCGCGGTGACTTATCCTTGCTTTGACTAGCCACTCTATTGTTTGCACGTTTGGTAGTCCCTTGACTGCCAAGGGGCGAAGATGGGCGACCAGGTCTTGTGTTCCTGGTTTTAGCAGTAATGAAACGCTTGTCTGGAGAAGTTCGCCGAGAGCTAGTGTGCGAGTCTCCTGCAGACACCACCGGACCGGGTATCCTACTGCTATTTCCAGCAACGGGTAGTCTACGTGGACGGTTTCAGATGAGCGATGTTTGCCGCATAGCTTTGTTCAAAGTCAGACACGGAACTTTTTCTCGGTATTTGGTGCCTTGTCTTAGTCCGAACCGTTGCCCTTCGCTGCACAGGCAAAGTATATTCCTGTTCACTCTCCGACACGATGAGACGTGGTGAAAGGGCTGTCTTTGCCAAATCTTGGACGCCTTGGGCTGGAAGAAAATCTTGGTACTTTCTAACCAACTCCGCCACGGTTGGCTGATTTACCGATCGTCGAGGTAACCGGGAAATGTGCGGTGCATTTTCTGTAATCCTATTAACATTTTCCTCCTGCTGTATTGTTAACAATTCTTCAGGGAAAAGATTTTGTGAAATATACCTGAACAGGTTCTGTGAATCCATTTAATGGAGATGTATTGTAACGCGGCGCGCCAATGGTAGAGTCACTCTCCAGTTCGGAAATTTGGGGCTCGTCTTCTGTGGCAGCTTGAGTTGAGAGCTCGGATGCCGTCTCATTTCCAACGGGTACATCATTGCTAGTTTCTGCCTCAAGACTGGGTTTATCTTGTGCGCTTTCTGACAGTAAAAGATGAACGTTTCTCGTTAATTACAGATTCTGTCTCAATAGATCCTTCCTCTGCTTCAGAGACACTCGCAGACGGTAGATGCTGATCGCCAAAAACACCAGACATGTCGGGTCGCCTAGGCCAGATGGCACGAACGGAATTGAATGCAGAAGGACGTCTGGATGCCTTTTCAGTTGAGTGATGAGGCCTAGGCTTAGGCAAGCGATCAAAATCCTGCTGCCACGCCACAATCTTCTCTTGCCGATACGAAAGAACTTTATTCAGCGCAACAGTATCAGTTGGTGCAGACTCTCTGTACACGCGATTTATGAGTCTGGCGATCTCGTCCCGTTCGGCTTCTGCTCTGGTTATCAGAGGATTCACGGCTAACAAAAGACTCGCATCATGCTTCTCGTCTCCAGTTGCAGCGTCGATACTGATGAGCCTGAGGTCATCAATTAGCCCGCTGTACCAATAAATGTTCCGACGATGTAGCTTCTGGTAGTCGGCATTCTTCAATTGCAATTGTGTTTCTGGACGGATGCGAATTCGGGTTGGTGGACAGACTATTTCGTGCAGAGTTATAGGATCTGATTGGAAACGCACAGTCATTCCTTTCAGGGCGAAATATCGAGTATGGTGTTGATATATATTATGCTCGCAACCAGCGCCCTGAACTAATTTGACGTCAGCGGGGTAGAAGTGCAACTCGAGAAACTTGGCGAATGAATATCTTTGCATCTCTTCTGAAAGAGGGATGAATGGAGTGACAGTGTAGCAAATTCTGCATGTGCTCCAGGTCATGGTGAGGTCTGGGGGTGGAAGATGAGGCAGGCGATCCAACGGCTCAACGGCAATAAACAGCCGTGTTTCGTTATGAACATATACCTTGCAATGGCGCGCGAGTGGTTGGTCGCAATTCTTGCCGGCACAGAGAGCTTTGGGATCTTGCATTTGAGCCAGAGTACCGATAATGGCTTGCTCGATACACTGGCCTAGTGTACAATCATTCTCACCATAGAAAGTCATGTAGTTGAGTCGGGGCGCAAAACAGGCACGACACTCAGCGAATCGCGCAATAGGAACTGTATACTCCCAAAGACTGATTCGCTGATATGTCTCTACAACGAAATCGTCTTTGTTCTTGCGAAGATACCACTCCCATACCCTCCGCTGTTCCTCATGCCGCCACTTGAGATAACTGAGTCTGCTTTCCAGCCGAATATCCTCTTCGGTTCGTATTTCAATCAATTCTCCCATAACTGAACTTGCCACAGATGAATATGGCATGGGAGGTGTTGAATAACTTAGAGAGGTGGAGGCTGATGCATCACTGAAGTATGACCCGCTGTCCTCTCTGCCAGGGTTAGATTCAATCCCTGGAGTTCTAACGGGGACATGTAGACTTGCAAGACTATCCCAACTCTGAGAGGACTTGAGTGCCGTATCACCCTTGTCAGCCTCAGTGAAAGTACTCTCTTTCGAGTGGCTGACTTGAATGCGCTCTTCCCGTCGAACGATTTCGTCTTCCCAGGCCCGCTTCGCTTCTTTCAACTTGATATCCAATTCTCTCATTATTCGAAGAGGATAAGGAGGTGGAAAACGCAAAGTGGCCGAAACAGATATAAATGTCTTCATGTATGGCTCCAGTGACTCCTCTATTCGTCGGGAAAGATGGCGTTGTTCGGCCTCCTCGTCCGTAAGCTCACCCGAAAAGGGCTGGGGACTCGGATCTAGAACGCCACTACCAGGCGATTGAACCGAAAGTGAAACAACAGGTTTTCCGTCTTGATACTCGATCGAAGCGTAAGAGCTGGGGACCGCAGCTGCGTTGAACGATGGAAGTGTGATAAGACAGTCCTTCCAGAGATGGGTCTCCAGCTTCAAATTTCTGACCATGAATGTTACAAAGCGAGTGATTTTCTTCAACCGCCGCAGCGTTGCAATGTCAGCACCTCGCAATATGATGGTGCAACCCATATCGGGGCTACATCCTTCGAAACGCATGTAGGTCTTCCGGCGGTTTGGAATCAAGGGATGGTCAAAGGTCTGCAATCTATAGCGACCGCAATGGCCCATGCGAGGTTCCAGAGCCAACTTGTCTATGGAAGAGAATACATCCGCCTGAGTCATCCGAGCAACAGTAGAAACTGCACTCGTTTTCACCGACCTAGCGACCGCAATATTGTGCTTTGCGAGACCGTCTAATGCTAGGCGCGACACAGATCGCTCCACCAAAACGATGTGCGGTCGCAAAGCCGCTATTCGGGCAACGAGGTTGGCAAGATATTCCTTTTCCTGGCGTACAATTTGTCCGAAAGGCATATACTGGCCTTCCACTCGATAAAATTCCAACGGAAATGTAACAAGCATGACGCGGGGGTGTTTTTGGGATCGAGACATCTGCTTGTGCGCAACATTCTTTGTGATAACAGCACCAGTCCACGTACTCGGAATCTTGCGGTGCTCCACCCGGAATTTTCTTTATTTTAACATAGCGACGAATATCCATATCTTCACCTTGTCTATGGGGTAGTGCAGTAAATGTCATCTCACGTGCGATCTTGAGAGCAAGCCGTGATAGCGTTTCTTCCCATTCCTTGATGTTAGGTATTTCTTCCCGCGCGAGCATCTGGCGTAACATGAACTTGAGGTGAAGCATGGAGGCAAGATTGAGTTCTTGCGCATAGCTAAGGATGCTAAGTTGACAGCCTGAGGTCATACAAAGCTCCGACTTACGCAGTACTTTCCCTTCTTGTGCGCCATCCGATATCCAAAGACGTTATGCTATCTAACCGGCTCTGAACGCGACTGCGGATAAAAGGTGTTGACGTATCAGAATCACCGTAGGAATTAAACCTGTCTCGAAACCTATCATGTACTTGGGGGCTATCCTGATCCGGTGATCCTACAGGAAATTGCACAGTACTTGAATTCGCGTCGTTTTTTGACTTCGCTAAATGTACTGGGGGACTACTTCCATGTACGTCCTCCTGATTGTACGTCCCATTGAGATTGCCAGAATCTTTCTCTTCGTCGGATAGCGCCCGTCTGAAGGGCGCGGGATTCTCGCGTGTGGCTTCCCACATGTTATCATGGCGTTCTGGTGACAGTTCGCCGTCATATAAAGGTCGTTTATTTTCTGCAATAGAATACAGATTAAACGGATCTTCTTTCCGTTCAAATATCTGCGATGTCGAAAATGGCGACTGGGGATGGAATGAAAGGCTGGCGATACCGTCACCACCAAGTTGATGAGCTGGAAACGCGGAGTGCGCAGATGACACGACTGATCGTCTGTCGTCTTCGTCTTCGTCAACTGTGGCTAGCTTTTCCAAACATAAGTTACAAACGCGGACCATCCCTTCCTGCCCGAAACGAGAACCTTTTATAACGTTTGAAGCACATCGCGAACAAAAGATCTGGCCTAACAGTTCCAATAATTAAAACACGTTATTTTTTTGCGCTTGGCTATTACTGAACCACATATTCTGCAATGGTGTTTTCGTCTCCATGTGGTGAATATACTTTTACAGTCATAGCATTCTTTACAATTCTCGTCTTCCATCCAGTAATGTCTTGATAACCCTGAAGGTATTGAGCGAACCAACTATGAATAACAGAGTAATGATGTTCACCTTCTCCACGCAGACGGCGAATGACCTTCGACACTGAGGCGGACCTATGAAAACTAGCAGATGTTCTAATGCTGCGAGCATCATCGGGAATGGGAAATCCAGGAATTGACGTGCCAAATAATGCACCCTCTGAGGAGTCCCACACAGGGGAATAGAAAGCACCGGAGCGAGATGGTGACCTTTCATGTTCCGCATTGTACGAGAGGACCTCAGATTGCGCGGGAGTGAGCGAGACCAGAGGTGGTGCAGCCGACGCAACTGCAGGGTGGAGAGGATTTCGACGTTCTGATCCGGGAGTCTTGGTCACTGGAGCTGATACCTGACTCTGGCCTGCATGGGAAAGGCGCCTCTGGTCTGACAAATTCAGCGGCGCAGGTGCATTTGTGCCTGTAGTTGATGGAACTGCAGCTTGGGTAGTTGATGCCAGTGGAGCAGACAAAGTATTCTTCATCCTCGAGAATATGGAAGTAACGAGTGTATAGGAAGACTTGTCGTTATCATCATCCTCAGAGAAGGGATTGAATGAGGTTAGACTTGCGACGTCGTCCGATATACGGGATCTCGAGGATAAGGCGGTGCCTGGGGGTGGCACAGACTCGGTAGACATGACGGACAGTGACAAGGACACATCGAGCCGAACATTCTTTCGATGACGTAATCGCATATCGATCGCCACTCAAACATGGACGACGACGATGCAGACTATATGCAAGGAAGCGAGGATGAGGTTAGCTTCATTCTACTCGATGAACCTCTGCCAATCTATGCATAGGACTACGATTTTGACTATTCCGATGGCGACGACGCAGAGCAAGCGGGAAACGCAGATGTCGAGAATTTGTACTACAAAGCCAAATGTGCGCTGCAAGCATTCTCTCAGTATATATGATTTACTCAGATTTTCACCAGCCAAGAAGGAAGATAACCCAGAAGAAGCGTTGAAGGAATTCCGTAGTATCGTAGACCAGGAGAAAGAACAGGGTGACTGGTATGTACTAGTCAGACAGTGCCTTCATGGTCTCATTGTCTCTTACAGGGGTTTCAAAGCACTCAAACAGGCCACAAAACTGCTTTTTCTTAACCTGCGCAGACCGAACGATGCATTAGAGACATATAAACGTCTGCTAACATACACCAAGTCCGCAGTGACACGCAATTATTCTGAGAAGACTATCAACGGGATTCTGGACTACGTTGGTGGCGGAAAAGGAGGGGTTGTTGAGGTCGATGTTCTTGAGAAATTCTATCAAGCCACCAAGGATGCTCTTGAAGAAGCCAAGAATGAGGCAAGTTGACGACAGCTTCTCCGACGTATTACTTCAATTTTCGCAATAGCGTTTGTCGTTGAAAACGAATCTCAAGCTTGCCAAGCTATGGCTTGACCGCAAGGAGTTTACGCGCTTGTCAAAAGTATCCCTGGTTGTGATACCTCCCTATTCAGACTAACCCCCTGAACAGCTGATTCGCGATCTGCATCACGCCGCAAACCTCAACGTCGGCGATGATGACCAGTCGCAGCGCGGGACTCAGTTACTGGAGATATATGCTCTTGAAATTCAAATGTACAACGAGACAAAGAATTTCAAAAAGCTGAAGGTACGACGTCCCGATGTGTATTGACCACCCTCACGTATTACAGGAAATATACAATGCTACCAACAATGTTCGCTCAGCCATTCCTCATCCGCGGATCATGGGTGTTATAAAGGAGTGCGGAGGAAAGATGTGGATGGGAGAACGTACGCGTTTGCCGTGCTCGTAATATGCTCTTGAGTCAACTTTGAACAGGTCAGTGGAACAGAGCAAGCGAAGATTTCTTCGAGTCCTTCCGAAATTACGATGAGGCTGGATCGCCTCAGCGGATTCAGGTCCTCAAATATCTTGTGTTAGCGAATATGTTGACAGGATCCGAGGTTAATCCATTCGATAGTCAGGAAACTAAGCCGTAGGTTCAGTTCAATTCTCTCTTGAGATTGATTTCAGCCAGTTCCAAGATATAAGAATGATCCGCAAATCAAAGCCATGACTGATCTTGTTGATGCATACCAACGACGCGAAGTGCATCTCGCAGAAAGGATTTTGAAAGGTACGAGGTCGTCCATCTCAGTCATTTGACTTGACCGTTCACCATGTTATAGACAACCATGAAACAATCATGGCGGATCGCTTCATTCGATCTCATATAGGGGACCTTCTCCGCAGCCTCCGAACACAATATCTTATTGACCTCATTAAGCCATATACGCGGTTAGAACTTGCTTTCCTCGCCAAGGTTGTACGTTCAACACTACGGATCTACTCCTGCTGACAGATACGCTAGCAACTTAATGTCGATACGCACGAGGTTGAGGAATTATTAGTGGGCCTGATTCTAGAAGGTAAAGTAGATGGGCGGATTGACCAAGTTGGCATGAGACTAGAGTTGGACAGGAAGTAAGCTCTTGGTCATGCACCGCGGCCGTGCCCCTGATCTTAAACGTTTTGCAGGCAGAGTCTGGAAAAGAAGCGCTATGCGGCACTGAGCAGATGGACTGAATGCACTCGAAGCAATTCATGGGACAGTCATTGGGAAAACAGCCTCAATTGGTCGGAGTGAGCCGGGACTCATGGGTCCCGAGGGGTTGGGCATCTCTATCAGAGAAGGCTAGCCATTGCTCATATGCTATTCTGTACATTGTCATCGCATGCTTGTAAGATAGATAGCGCAGTAAACGGACTATATGCATATCTAATTGCGACGTGTCTGATAAGAATAGGTATGAGTTGATCTGTAGCATGTACAATGGCAAAACGAACCAACTACAGTGGACGAGGAAATGGTCTCCAATCGTAATTCCACCCATCTTTAGGCGGGGTGTCTGATGGTATCCGTAACTCGCGCGGGAAGAGCCCACGAACTCGAGCTTCTAGGGTTTCGTATCTCGGATGTTTTCAGCGTCCTGGACAGCCCAGCTTCAGCGGCACTTCTAGCTCGTGGATCCTCCTCCTTGTTGGCTGCCAGGTACAACGACTTGTCGACTCTCTCCAACTCTTCCATTGCCTTTTCCATACATGCAAACTTCCGGTCCAACTCAGCCTCCCTCTGTTTCCGTACGTGCCTTTTGTGAAGAAGCCAGGCACGTTCAATGGTATCGTGGGCCTGGACGGAAGGAATAGCATGCTGTACGGCCCGGCCAACATCTGGCCTCCATGTCCCCGTTGGAGACGCACGGTTTCCGGATGTTGGTGGGATACAGGGTTTTCCGAATTATGTCTTTCTTCGGGTCACCTGTAGCTTCGTTTCGCGCTGCATATGATCTAGCAGGTGATTTCGCACTGCGGACCGCCAACCGAAGTGAGCGAGGAGCGAGCAAACTGGACATAGCAAGCAAAATGGTGACTGGATTGCCTAACTGGGCAGTTGATCATAACTTTTCGTTCCCACGAACTGACAACATGAACAAGTTCAGTTCGAACTATCGTAGATTCAATGAATGGGTGCACTACTCAGTATCAGTAACAAATGTTTTAGAGAACCTGCTCAAGTTTGCTCGGTTCAACGTTTTTGTGGACTATACCACCGTCAAACACCGACAAGTGACAGATCTAGCGCATCATCTGGTGGAAAAGCGTACCAGATCAGAACAAACTTTAGCACGTTGAAGCCATGACTGCATGACACAACATATCGTCATGGTTCATGAGAATTTTTGGGAATACGATTTTTGGGGCTATGGAAACCACAAGGGGATGGCGCTTCTTTAAACAAGGAACAATCGGTTTGGAAATGCCAAATGGCAGAAGAACAGAAGTGAATTCACAACGCCCTGTATGATTGACGGTTTGTCCTTATCCAGGCCCCAAAAGATACCGGGACGGTGATTTTTCAGACGACCGTATTACACTTTCAGACTGGGGTGTTGGAGAGATGATGACCCGGCCATGTGAAACATTCCAAGTTATCATGATATGATATATCAATGTTCGACATCCAACTGTACCTTCCGTGGTATATCTCTGGAAGGTAGATGCATATCACTATACCAACTTCTGGTAAGGTATGGCCGCTGGGTCCTAATTTCTATGCTTGGCCGTGTATTCCCACGGTTCTTCTCCGAAATATGCTTGCTTCGCTATGTCACCACGCTTGGCATGCTAGACATGCCCTCACGGTACGACTTTGTGTTTCTATAGTTGATCATGATTACATAGTTAGCAGAGCGCGCGTTCCTTCTCAACAACCGCTATGCTCCTTTTAGCTCGCCGGGATAGGAAGTCGACGATTCGTGTCCCATCCAAGAAGGCGTTGGCTGCGAAAGCGAAAAGACGTGCTGCTAAGGCGGCCAAGTTAGATGAAGCTGCGGAAAAGTTGCCTCTCATGGATGCCATCTCCGTCCTTCGTGTCAGTTTACTTCACTAGGGTGCTCTATATATATTTACCGTCCATTAGGCAGTGGAGGTTGCGTCACAGAATGCGACGTATGAGCTGTATATCAAGACCGAAATCAAGAATGGTGTAGCTGTACCCAAAGGGCGCGTTAGTCTTCCGAGGGAACCCAAACCCAAATCAGAAGATAAAATACTAGTGTTCGCGGAAGGACGCCTGGCAGAGGAGGCAAAGAAAGCTGGGGCACATATTGTGGGCGGACCAGAACTAATTGAGGGTGTTCGTATGACCTTTCACTTCCCATCTGTCAACCTGCTGACGAGACTACCCGATAGGTCGCCAAAAATCAGTACAAGGCAACCACGATTCTATGTACTCCTGCCCTTATACGAGCGATTACGCCAAAGCTCGGTCGGATCCTAGGACCTCTGGGTTTGATGCCTTCAGAACGGCGAGGGACAGTAACGGAAGACTTCGCTGGTTATATCCGACGGATACAGGGCACAAGTGAATGGCGAGCGGACAAATCTGGGAATATTCACGTTCCCATAGCGAAGGTCGGCATCACCTGGGTAGCTCTTATGCTCTGTAACTTATCTCGGTTTAGATGCATTTCCCGGTAGACGACGTCGTCAGAAATATACGTCACTTTATGGCTTCCGTAAAACGTGTCACGGGTAACGCAAAAGACGAGGCGAGCCGCAGAGCCAAAAATGCAGGTGCAAAACCAGGTAAGAAGTTACGCGATCACTTGCAATTTCAATGCTCAGTTAAGTGTAGTTACTACCATTAGCAAAGTTATGCTCAGTTCAGGTCAGGGACCTGGCATACGAATCGCCGATATCTAGAAATCTGGGCAGTCATGGTCGAACATGCTACATGCTGGTTGGAAAATAGAACATGTATATGCGATTATAATAATACAAGGTATCTCCTATTCGGCATCTGATAGAAGTGCCTTGAGCTCCTGTTTCCTTGATTTCTTGTGATGTTCCTGTGGAAGGCGGATAGGTTTTTCATATCCTGGAACATCTCGCTTATCTTTCTTGCTGGTTCGATCCATTCCTTTGGATTTTGGGCCCAAATGGCGTTCTTGAGCTGGATTTTTCGGCTGGTGTGGGAAGAGATCACCCCAACTTGATTTTCGAGCGTCATAGTATGGTTGTTTGCCTTGAGACCTCGGTATAGTCATGCGCATGATTTTGCCTGTTAAGGTGTGAAATGTATGAAGCGTTGGAAATTTTTTCCGTACCTTCCGCAGTGCAACCATCCAGAATGATATGACCGCTGGGCTTTAAAGGAGGAAATATCAGACGCGTCCAACCAAAGGCTTCCTGGCGCAACGTGGCTTCAAGTTCTTTCTGATCTTGCATAACAAGGTCCGTTGAAAGCGCTGATTCCGTACGGTTTTCGGAATCGACAGGCGAAGGTTCTGCCGAATCATCGTGCAACGACAGCTCCTTGATCGGCATGTTTTTTAAAGCAGCTTGATGTAGCACCCGACGTCCTACTTCCCCAATCCTTCCGGCTTGAGTAGTCGCCGCTGGCGGTCTAGCGCCACGACGGATGACGACATACGAATATTCAACGTCCTCATGCCCGATTTTAGAGTGCTTGGTGCGTCGTACGAAATCGGGGCGTTGTATGCGCTGTGAAAACCCACAAGGAAGGCGGCTGAGACCGTCACGGAAAAGAGGACAAGTCCCATCGTGCGGACACTGGCGTGGTGTCAAAATTGGGAGTTAAAGTTATCGGGCTAGAACAAACAGACCGGGGCAATAACGTGCGATCCTTTTACAACGGAGTCGGTTTCGTCATGGTCTTGCGAATCTTCCAAGTCCTTCTTACCCAGTTTAAGTAGGTATTCCCGAGCTTCTGCGATTGCCTCGAAGCCGCCTGAGGTCTTATGATCAATCAATACCTTGGGCAATAATCAGCAGCGGTTGAGGGACAATATTTATTGTGCCAACCATCACTTCCGCTCCACTCTCCCATATCTCCTTCACCAGCTTCTTTCGTGCTATAGGAGTGGATAATGTTGAAAGAAAGAATGCGGACAACGCAATTGTCTGCTTATTATCGGAATACGACTCTTTCCGAAACGACTTCTGCCAGTGAATACGTAGCTTGCCGCAATCAATGCCTGCATGGTGTGATGAAGGATTGTAAATCTGCCCGAGTACTTTTACTTACCATCCACGAGACGTTCACCTATGAAGGCTAGACCCTCTCGTTTTTCTATTCCAGTGTAATTTAAAATGGTGGAATCTGACAGCTTAAAATCCTCGGGTTCCGTCGCATCCTGTTCAGATCCGCGCTCGTGAAAGAATGAACGGCTGCCCTAGATGCAATTTTAGTACCAATCAGAGAACCCGTTCCCGCTCGTACCAGAGCCCACTCCCAGCACCTGCGCCCCAATCGACAATGTTTTGAACGGACCATGAGGGTCCCAGCCGCCTTTTCACGTGATAAAGGACTGCCATTATGGCAGAATAGTGTGCAGGAAGGGCAACAGAAACAAACGCTGTGCCGTCACGCTCGGCATGGCGAGCACGTTGGTTTCTAGTGCGATAATGAATGTCATACTGAGCGTCCCAACCGTGTTCTCCATCATCTGTTCGGTCTTCGTTCAGAAAGAGCCGCTTGGCATCAACGTGCAGCAGTGCCTTATTTGATTCTTATATAAAAACAATCAGATATCGCCGGTGAGAAAGAAGCGGCACTCAACCTTGTATCAGCCGATTGATTGCCTTGGTCAATTGAGGGGGTAGAACGACTGCACCAATCTTCTGGCTTCCAAAATCTGCAGCCGGTGACTTTCTGCCCAATCCGAGATCCTCTTCAACTGGCTCGATCTGTTTGGAGACCGAAATCATATTCGGTTCCCCAGAACATACTTCAAGGACCCTATGAGTCGGCGCATTTTTATGATTAAGTAACGACATGTCGACATCTTTGAGCAGGGCCTCTAAGGTGGGGTCCAGGTGCAGAGGTGGGTTTGGTTGGTGACCTGCGGCGACAGCAGAGGTTGAAAAATTGGCAGCAACCCAGCGACGAAGAACGAAGGACGCGTAGCCGCGAGAGCAAGTTGTGATCATCATGCTGTAGTTTAAGTTAGCCAACCAGAGCGATTACGTAACACAGAACCACTTTGCAAGGATGGAAATCACAGGAAATGAGAGACCCTCTAAGCGACCAAGGCTCTCTGAGGAAACACGTAGTCGCGAGGTCACTGCATCCCCCAGCGTCGTGGACGATCATACAGATGACGAGGATGAAAGTGCGCTTCCGCAGGCAGAACAAGTGAAAGCGTCGGACTTGTACCTAGACACGGTTAGTACTCAACTTTTACTCGATTTCGATCTATTGACCTTTCCGTAGATCAAAAGAGCAGCTCTGGACTTCGATTTTGAAAAAGTATGCTCCGTCTCTTTGTCCAATATCAATGTATACGGGTGCCTCGTCTGTGGCAAATATTTTCGAGGAAGAGGTCGCAAATCGTACGCATATGCACACTCTATACACGATGACCACCATGTGTTCATCAACCTCGAGACCACCAAGGTCTGTGTATGAGCTGCCAGTCTACTAATTGGTTGAGTGATACATTACCTAGGTATACGTGCTTCCGGATGGATATCTTGTCTCCGATCCTTCCTTAGAGGATATATCTTTTGTTCTCGCTCCGTCATTTACAAGAAATTCCATAGCACAGCTTACTTCGCCACACAATATCGGAAAGCTTTCATATGACCTAAATCACAAGCCATATCTTCCCGGCTACATCGGCCTCAACAATATCAAGAAGAATGACCATATGAATGTAATCATTCACTCGCTTTTACATATTCCGACGCTACGAGACCATCTCTTGCTATCCAATTTCCGCGGTAAGGAGTCCGAGCTTCTGAAGCGGTTCGCCGGACTCGCTAAGAAACTCTGGAATCCCCGTCTTTTCAAGAGTCAAGTTAGCCCGCACGAATTTCTGCAAGAGGTTAATCGAGCTAGTGGTGGAAAGTTTCGCCTGGAGCAGCAAGGTGATCCGGTTGAGTTCCTGAGCTGGCTGTTAAATCGACTTCATAAGGATATGGGCGGCACCAAGAAGCGGAACTCCAGTATGTACGCCGTAATTGATCGACTAAAACTGCTAACGGGAAACGTGAAGGCATTATATTTTCCACGTTCCAAGGAGAATTACGTGCGGAAACACAACAGGTTCTGGATCCGACCAGATGCAGGAGGACATGAAAAGCCGCGCTTTGACATAGACAGAGGTAAACCTTCGGCTGGAACATAAGTCGCAGTTTGTTCACATTCTTGAAGATATCAAGACTACGGTTTCGCCCTTCCTGTTCCTCGCATTAGATCTTCCTCCTCCGCCTCTGTTTCAGGACGCCATTGAGAAGAACATAATACCTCAGGTCAACATACATACCGTTCTAGCAAAATACGACGGTAAAACAACGCAGGTCAGTTCTTTTTATAACTCCCAGGCATGCAGCGTGACGCATCTTATAGGAATTTGGAGGGCAACTGAGGCGATATAAATGCCAACGATTACCTCAGTATATTATTCTCCACTTCAAACGCTTCACCAAGAATGTCTTCGTGGAAGAGAAGAATCCTACTATCATTAACTTCCCCTTGCGCGGCCTGGACTTGATGGAATGTACGTGTGTCATCCATCTCAATTGATGGCGATCCTACTCTCTCATCAACAGACGTCGACCATCCACCGTCCGACACATCTACGTTATATGATTTGATAGCTAATGTCACTCATGAATCAGTAGCTGGAACGACACGGGATAAGGAAAACACGGCATGGAAAGTGTACCTTCGTGCTGCAGGAGGGGGAGGCGAGAGCGAACGGTGGTTTATAATCCAGGATTTGATTGTTGAAGAAACCAGGAAAGAGATGATCTTCCTCGGAGAGGCAGTGTTACAGGTGCGTAGAACGCCTGTTTTCGTACACTAAGCACTTACATCTGAATGAACCAGGTCTGGGAGCGACGAAATAAGGATGCCAAACCAGATGGGGTCCATGGGGAAAACAGAAAGAATATGGAAATAGATAGGTCATTATGATACACAATCTACCAGCGGAGTGCATAGAGTTGTTTATCCGTTCCTTGAACTCGATGGGACATGATCGGGCTTCGTTCCATTTGATTCCAAGGGGATGCCCGTAGACTTGTCATTTTCGGACGACGCCACACTGTCCAACATGGAGTCAGGTGATGCGGATGTGGCTACTCCAACAGCTTACTTGCCAGTCGCCTCTTTCAACAACGGTTCGAATGCATATATACCAGACACGACCCCTGTTGTTCAGTTAAACACTATGCGAGCACCCGAAAGCATGAGCGCACCCGTTGCTGCAGCAACAAAATATGGCAACAATTGGCGATAGCGTTGCATTAAGAACTACGAGATCAAACCAAAAATAATCAAACTCCGCAAGGGCCTGGGCGAACAGCTTTGACGCAAATCCATATTACATTTCATTTGTGCAAAGTTACCAAAAAAAATCTGTACAGGTTACTAGATACACGTAGACGAAAGCTCGAGACAGAATTCATTTGTTTTCAGCTTTAAGCCTCTGTTGTATGGGGTCAGAACTCCATGCTAAAACAGCGTTGTAAATAAACCCTACCAGTAAAGCCTCTTCAGCGGCGATCTGCTTTGCCGTGCTCTTTGTGCCCCCAGTACCAGTGCCTTTAACAACGCCGTTGACTTTTTACTTGTTAGCAAGCTGGACATATTTAGGTGAGGAGTCAGACCTTTGCACTCAACGTGCCATTGTACAGCGTGGCAGGCTCCGCTTTTCACCTCTCCCCAACTAAGCAGATGAACTTCTTGTCGGTCCTGGAGATCTTACACTCATGTCGGACAAAAACCCTCTGGAATGTACCAGCAAAACGACTCACAATTATTTAGGCGCGTGACGCTCGGTGCTACAAAATATAAGATGAGTTCGAATACAGCGGGTAGGGCTGAGAAAACTCACTCGATGACATGAATGAGTAGTAAGTGGGTGGGTGATGCTCTGGACTTCCCGCAGGTCTTTTAAACCTGGAGCACACACAGCTTTGAATTTTTTTGGGGGGCAGAAAAGAACAAAAGGCCATAAACCGCCAGATCTTCTGATACTTTTTGGCTGTCAAGGGGCCACTGATGTCAGTTGGAGATGACATATCTCCAATGAATGTTTTCAGAGTCTCTAGCAAGAATAGCGATAAAAGGATATATCAGGTTATGCTCGAAACGAATATTAAAAAACAAACATCCATTAGCGGCATGATCATGGCTCTAAGGATCGATGGGAATCTAATCTCGTGGCCCCTGAATGTGACATTGTTGAGCAATGAAACGTTGAACGGATCAAACAACAGACTTGGGAGTAAGACTTACCACGCTACAGGAACTTGATGGAATAGAATAGGAATTGCTATCATTCCGGGACCAACGTGAACGCCGCGATAAGAATGTGTAAAAACCCAGTTATAAACAGCACGGCTCTCCGCCGTACTCCAGCAAGGGCAGCTAGTCGTACCGCTGCAAGAAATAGGTGACCACTGCAGTAAAATGGTTGTTAGCCAGTACTTCCCTTAGACGATGCATAATTGAACTGACTATCCTCGTCGTGCAGATGATTAGTCTGTCGTCCGGTGCGTGAATTCGGCAAACACTACACTTCAGCTGACAGCGTGCATGAGTTCCGGGATCTTGAAAATTGGGGTCAGGAGGGGCCGAGACTTTCTGCTCCCGTTTAACCATCACTCTGTTTAGGTATATAGTCTTTTCGAGCAGAAATGTTCTGCGGACCCCACTCACCGTGGCTTTAGATATAGAATTAATAGTCACAATGTTGCCATCGGTGTCGCCCACACCAGCATCCTTTCTTTCGGATAGGGACATGACTGCTGATGCGGAAACCTGTGAATCACTGCGGGTGTCGTGGGGAGCCCCTTCTTCTGTTTAAAAATGATAACATTTAATTTCTGAGCGGTCCAACAATAGAACATTCTGGTATAAGACCCTTGTTGGCTCTTATAGGTTATTGAATGTTAATAAGTTTTTATGGAGCATTCGCACGTTTAACTTGAACCAATTCAGACCAGTTTGGCTCAACAATCGTCAATGGCCATCGCGCATGGAATTTCCGGGGGCGAGCTGGGCGCTAACCACGCAGTTATAGTTGCCTATTTTTTGAGCTCAAAGCAAACAGATGGTATCTCGAAACCAAGGTGCCTCGGCCCGCAAGCGATCATAAGTTCAAGTGACTGGTCCTGCAGATGGAAATCGTCACTTTTTCACTCGCGATGTGACTTGCCATATACCAGCATGCTGGTTACCGCATTGCGTACTTCCAACGGCTTGTTCGGACATCATTCCATTTCCACAATAGGGTTATGAACACTGGCTGCCAAAGACGGGCTCTAGCCGTTAATAACGGGCTCCCATAGAAGAAGCTAGTCTGGAATGGACGATATTTGCTACGGGAGCCAATAATAACGATTGAGATAAGACTCGCCCATTTCATCTGACTCCCAGTTTCTAGAACAGGATTGGTTTTGCTTGATTATCTCTGAAATTCTTGGAAACTATTTATCACGGAGCCTCGCAGTGCCGAAAACGGGGGAAAAATCAACAGCATGATTATTAGTATGCATTATTATCTTTGAAGAATTCCCCGAAGCTGAGAAATACCTCCAATTGTACACAAGAGGCACGCCCGACAAGCCGCCGCACCATGTCGCCCGCGAGGATCAGACCATACATTAATATGGACCTGTCACCAGACACAAGGAACGTTGGTCTGTCATGATAAGTCGCATGTCTGTGCTTCGATGTATTAAAAGGACTCTGCTGACGATTTGCCCAGCACGAGTCGTTTTGTGATTAACAAGGCAGCAACTTGACAAAGCGTCGGTATTCGTGTGAACGAGTACATTTCAACAGATGATATATAATATATTAATTTGTAAAAGATTTTCTGGAGCCAAATGCCATGGGACAGCGTAGAGACGTTCGTGAGCTCCTGCAGATAGATAGGAAGGAATGATAGTCGCACACTTGGTGACAGGGACCTCTTGGCTTCGATTATTGACAGTGACAACAATGATGCACGTTGGACGTTGATTTCACCACGAGAGCCACAGATTACGAAGGATCAACATGCGGAGATAACGCAGTAAGGTGAGAGATGTTCTATTTGCGGGTAGAAGCGACGTGAACTCATGAGGCACGCGACGATGAGAAAAAAACATATTTGTGGCCAAGCGTCACTGCAGCGAACTTCAATGAGGAGACTCGGTGCCACAAAGGCAAAAGAAAGAGCGGAGTTCGAAGCGGCAATTTGCGGGAGTGGCCGTGGTTCCCATCAGTAGCGCCCTGCGCTTGTTCGTCTATCCACTCACCACCTTCCCACCCTTCCCTCCGCCCTCTTTTCTTCTTTTGCTTGATTTCCTCTGCTTGTAAGTATTGCTTGTTTGCTCTTGCTCTCGTGGCTCACGTTCGCGCCGATTTCTTTTAAAGGCGCTCCATTTTACTTGACAATTATGTCGCAAAATCAGTCAGATATTCAGGAACGGATTGCCGCCGCCCGGCGCGAGGCAGAGAGTTTGAAGGAGAAAATTCGCGCCAAGAGAGAATCATCCGCGGACACAAGCCGTCAGTCTGTTTGCCGTGTGCACTCTTATTTAACTGATTTTAGAGTATCCCAGTGCGAGCTATGGCCGCGGAAGTTGATTCGCTTCCCCGTATTGTCATGCGCCAGAGACGTATCCTAAGGGGTCATCTCGCAAAAATTTACGCTATGCACTGGGCTGGTGACAGACGGCATCTCGTCTCGGCTTCACAAGACGGGAAGCTCATTGTTTGGGACGCGTATACAACAAACAAAGTTCATGCTATTCCCCTAAGATCAAGTTGGGTCATGACTTGCGCTTATTCTCCTTCCGGCAACTTCGTCGCTTGCGGTGGCCTGGACAATATTTGCTCTATCTATAGCTTGAATAACGCCAGCAATAGAGATGGTTCTAACACTAGAGGTGCTCGTGAATTGAGCGCACACTCTGGTTATCTCAGTTGTTGTCGTTTTTTGAATGACCGCCAGATAGTGACGAGTTCTGGTGACATGACATGCATGTTATGGGATATTGAAGCTGGAGTAAGAGTAGTAGAGTTCAGCGATCATACCGGCGATGTCATGAGGTCAGTTTTGTTCATATCTTTGCGGACCGTTGTCGCTGACAATCTACAGCCTTTCTCTTGGACCTAACCAAAACCTTTTTGTATCAGGTGCTTGTGACGCAACTGCAAAACTCTGGGATATCCGAAGTGGACGAGCCACGCAAACATTCACTGGACACGAATCCGACATTAATGCTGTCCAGTACGTGGCCAGGTTACTTTATGGTTTATCCATTATTAACAGGCACCAAGGTTTTTCCCAAATGGAGATGCGTTCGCAACAGGTTCGGATGACGCATCTTGCCGTCTGTTCGACATAAGAGCAGACAGGGAACTCAATTCCTTTACGCACGACAATATCTTGTGTGGTATAACATCCGTCGCCTTCTCTATCTCTGGCCGTATTCTTTTCGGCGGATACGACGATTGGACCTGCAATGTCTGGGATACTCTAAAGGGCGAGCGTGTTGGCGTATTGACCGGCCATGAAAACCGAGTCAGCTGTCTAGGAGTTAGTGTTGACGGTATGGCACTATGCACGGGAAGTTGGGATAGCACTCTTAGAGTAAGTCTGAGACGTTTGGAATTTGCTACATGTCTTGATCCTCTCCCTTCCAGGTATGGGCATAGTCAACATGCCTTGTTTTGTATACCACGGTTGTTATATCCTCTCTGACGCAGAATCGTCTGTTCTGTGGCTCCAGTGCCTGCCAGCGGGCGTACCACAGATCGTGGGATCCGTATATGGACGCTAAGAGTCGCTCATTTATTTTTTTCCTGACACATACCATTTCCCTGATCGTTCAGGCATTTTCGATGTCATTCCATTTTTTATCGTTGCCCGTTTTTCCTTCACTACTCTACTACCTTCCTTTTCCCGGTTAGTTTCCTGGTTCACGTATATATGTTGGCAAATGAAAATTCTCTGATCGTGCGGATGTTTATGTATATATCCCAATTTGGTAATCAATACGTTTCCTAATACTCTGGCCATGTCCGAAGACGATAGAGCTGCAAAGGCAGCCCGAGCGAAAGCCATGGTATAGCATCTTGTCTGTCTTGGTTATACCATTATTTTTACTATGGTCAGCTCAATCGCAGGCGGCAGCAGAAAGCAGGAGCACCCCAGACTGTTCCCGAGCCAATTAGCCAGATGCCCTCGCGAACACAATCACCTGCGCCGGTTGAACACGCTGACAGCAAGGAAGCCCGCGATGCAGCCGAATTGTGAGTCGTATATATGCTTCACTCTGGGTGTAGGACTTGATATTCGTGACAACAGATTCTCGAAGAAGGATGAAGATGCTTCTTGGGTTTCTTCATTGCCTCGACCAACGTCGCCACCTGCGCGTGTCACGCAAGTAACTCGTCGTCAATCTATAGTCCAAGCAATAAATGGTCAAGATAACTCGAACCATGGTCAGATTGATACCGTGAAACTTGGATCGGCTACATCACCCGCGCTTAGAGATGTGGAGTCGAGTGAGTGTAGGTTGCTGAGAAAGATAGGAATATTTATTTTGCGACTTTAGAACTGCGTGAAGCGGAAGTAGCATTAGAGGCAGCGCATTCACAATTTCAGCAATCCAAGGCCCAATATGAACAAGAGCGTCATAGACTCGAATCGGCACTCGACAATGAACGACAAACGGTGTCATTCCTTGTTTCGGAGAAATCTAATCTTGCTTCTGAATTACATCGCTTAGGAGACGCGGAGTCCAGTTAGTTCACAATTATTGTTACCTTGTGAGCTAACATAGTAATCAGGGTCCCATGAATTTGAGGGCTCTTTAATTGAGGAGAGGAAGAAAAGTAGCACATTAGAGACCCAAATGACAGGCCTTCGATCAAGCTATGAAAACGTGTCGGACCAGTTACGCCGCCTTGAAGCAAGAGAGAGAGAGCTTAATGAAAAATGCCGAGACCAGGTATGAGTATCTCTAATTATTAAGATGCATTTTAATGTGCACAACGTTAGGAACGGCAATTACAACTAACAAATGGCTCGATAGCCGAGTTGCGCAACGAGCTTGAAGATTACCACCGTCGCGTACGAGAACTTGAAGAACAAATCCAGAGTGACGATCGTGCCGAACGCCTAGAGGAATCTCTTAAGAATACCCAAGACCGAGCTGATGAATTGGAATTTCAGTTGTCAAAGTTAAGACAAGTACGTTGATATTCTCCGAGATCGATTTCTGCTAATCAGTCGACAAGTCCCAAACCACGCTAAAATCTGAATGTGACGAACTGGAACGGCAGTGTCACACGCTTCAAGAAAAAGAGTCTGATCTGGAACAAAGAAATGCAACTTTGCACGAAGAGTGCGCTCGAACGATGCAAGAACTGGCAGAAGTGACTTCAGAAAGAGACAGCCTGATTTCTGAGAAGTTTTCCCTTCAACATCAAGTGGAAAAGGCAGAGCATTCTAATCAGGAGCTACGAGGAATGCTCGATCAGGCATCCTCGGAATTGGCCGTTCACACGAGACAACGTCAAACTCTACAGGGTGACCTACGAAGTGCGACACGACGTGCGGACGAAGCGGAGAAGACACAGAAAGATTTACAGCTAGAGGGTACAAATTTGATGCGCTCTTTGGACGAAATGCGCCCAAAAATTGTTGAGCTCACGTCGGAAAAGCTAAACCTCACGGAGAAGGCCGAAAGTCTGCAACTGGCGCTGCGAGAGCGCGAAAATACGATAAACGAACTGACGTCTTCGCTGAATGATGCTCGTAGCGAAATCGACAAAACGAACGACCGCTGGCACCAGAAATTGTCTCAACATGAAAAGGAACACGCGCAAACGGCAGCTGCGTCATCAGAAATGCAGACAGCACATGCAGAGCTGCAGGATCAGCTCGACGATGCCTTGCAAAGTTTGCGTAATCTAGAGAGTCAAAGAGCCTCGCAGCGCCAAGAGCTCGTTCGGAACTCGAGCGAGGTTGAGAAGTTGAATGCGACGATTACAAGTCGGAAAGATGAACTTTCGGCTGTGAAAAGGGAGTTGGAAGATCAGAGAATATCTGAGGTATGTCTCTTCGTTTCTTCCACGGAGGTTTCAATGACAGGCATCTTTGCAGAACCAGCTGCGTAATGTCCTCGAGCAAGCTAAGCAGGAGATCGAAACACTGCGATACGAGTTACATGTCAAGGAAGAAGAATCTGAACAATTCCGAGGCAACGAAGGGACGAACGAAAATCGTCGCTCGCTCAATGATGAATTCGTTGCAACGCTCAGACAGCAACATGCGCTGGATCTCTCCGCAGCACAGTCCCAAATCCGAGCTCTTGAGGACTCTGTGTTCGATGCCGAGGGGAAAGCTCACTCGTTCCAGAAACAAATACTGTTTCTGGAGGAACAACTCAAGCATGCTCGCACTGCATCGCATGCCAATAGATCATTCTCTCCTGTCCCATCACGACCTGCGAGCAGAAATGAAATGGACATGCGCCGGTCTTCATTTGGTTCACATCGCAATGCTGCCCCATCGCCGCTTTCACGAGCCGTATTAGAGCAAGAGCTATCGCCGGAAACCTTACACAAACGTAAAGTCAGCCTGAGAATGTTGAAAGCTCGTATAGAAAGCGAGATGACACCTCCGTCACGAGCTCTATCTCCAGTGCACTCGCTTTCTGGCAGTAGCCGACCGGTCTCACCAACGGTCGGGCACCGTCGTCCACAATTTTTGGATGACTCCCATGTATTCTGGTGTAGCTCGTGCCGTGGAGACCTGGTTATACTGTGATAGGACTTGGCATTTATATCCTACATGTACATCGATGGTAATTTAACAGTGTCATCATTAAGGATGGGGGAGTAGAGTGATAGCATGCACCAGCCGTGAAATAACCCATATTTACACTATATTAGATCATATTAACAGATATCCTTACGTTTGATCCTTAATTCTCGAAGCTTTTGCAGCAAATCCTGTTGGTCCGATGAGTAAGGATCATAGCTTAAACATTACGCATACCTCAACTTCATCAGCCTCAAGTGCCCCGCGCTTACGTTCGTGCTCTAGCCCGCTTTCGATGCTTTCAAACACATCATTGACAAGTTCTCGGTAATCCACTCCGAAGAAATTCGTTAACTTTGCGGCCCTGCGCCGACGCAACTGAAAATCACTTATGTCCGGCTTGGGCGACGTAATGCTGGTTTCGGAAGCTATCGAAATGATGGATGTCCGATTAGGAAGGGACAGACGACGATCAGACTTGGCAGAGGATGCGTTAGAGGCACGCCGATCCCTTGTTTGAGAAAACTGAAAGACGGGAGAGGAAGGCGAAGTACTCGGTGAGTAATCATTGCCATTGAGATATTGATGCAGTTCAGCCAAAGAGGCCTTGTCATCCTGTTTAAGGTTGAATAAAAACGTACACGGTCAGGGTGACAGAACTCACTCTGTCGAGAATGTCGTGTAATGAATTTAAGGAATGTTGGTAATGTGAATAGACCTCGGATCTTCTTCCGCTTTTGGTAATTAATGCAGACCAAAGGGTGGCGGGATCCCGCAAAGCGTTGCTATGCTTGGGCAGCAGCTCTTGGCTCGATTCGGAGGACCCTGGCCTCGACTCTTTCTTAGCCTTGTTCTTCATATAAGCAGTCTTGTTGGGGTTCTGTTGTTGATGCAAGGCACTGAGGTCGACGACGGATGGCTCTGAAGGAGAGGGTACGTGTCTGGTGTGATAAAGGGTTTGTGGCGGCGCGACACCGAAGACCTTTGCATATCCTATTAGTCATAAACCGAAAAAAACGAGAATGGGGCAGACCAACCTTTTCCATCTTTTGCGCCCGCTTGACATTAATGGCCTTCTCCCTATTACCAAGATCCGCCTTGATCCTATCGAAATTATCAGCCCACGCAGGGGGATAATCCGATACGGAACTGCTTCTTCGCCTCACTCCAGCTTGGTGCAACGAGTGAAGGCCAGTGGGCGGAGGGGACATCTCAGGGGGCAGGGAGGAGTCTGGATCGTCGAGACCAACAAGAGAAGCAGGGACTCGGGACCCAAGAAAGCGGTGGAGCTTGGCAAGTTTCTCCCTTTTTCGTCTTCTCGCTTCCTCGGCGAGCACCTCCGGAGAGGGAATTTCGGAGGGGGATATGGACGAAATAGAACACCGATGACGTCCGGTTCTTGGCGGGGGGCTGATAGCCGAGAAACTGTCATCTTCATCTGACAGATCTATAAACGAGATGGGCGAACGCATTTTTGTAGCATCTGCTACTGCTGAATTAGCTGATTTCATAGCCGTACTGCAAAGTGAGAGGGGCAACGAATGTCTTCGGCTTGCTAGACTTGACAACCGTGGTGGCGTGGCAAGTGCAGGTGGCACTTGGGAATCCATGCCATGAAGCAGGGCTCCAGGTTCAGGTGTTTGACCAAACACATGGGCAAGTTTCCTAGACTTTCTGACAAGATCCGCGCGTTCGTTCATGTCGAGAAAATTGGTCGTGGGTGGCAAGGATGGGCTTGAAAATCCTCGAGCTGGAGAAGAAATACGATGACTTGTAAGCGGGCGGTCGAAGAGCGGTCTAGGCGTAGCCGAAGACTTCGATGAGCTAGAACGTGGGAGGCCAGACTTCATGGTTGGGGGATCGAGATCGTCAAGGTCACTAATGGGGCTCATTTGAGACGGCGATAAAAGATCAATAAAAGAATGACTGGGGCTTTTTCGGTCCGTCGGAGAAGAGAGATTGAGAAAGTCGAACATGGGCGACGATGGCAAGAGGCTGATTTGGAGACCTTGAGCCTGCACGTGGGAACGGCCATTTACGCCCTGGTCAAATGGGTGCTGTAACTCGTCGTTTTTGGACGTAAACTGTCCAGGAAACGCGCTAATCATGGTGTTCTTCCCTTCCTGCCCGGTTTCCGCACTTGGCTGAGTGCTAGTTACTACGCCATATTCGGTAAACCGCAGTTCCTCCAGAGTTGGTGCTGGGTTGATGAAAGGATTCGAAACGGACGAGCTCACGATCGTTGGAAGCTTTTCAAGTGTCCTCTTTGGGTCTCCTATGCCGTAAAGTGCCGTCAGCTCAGATGGAAGCGATTTGAATCCTTTTGGGGCTCGTGGTGGCGGCGGAAGGCTGGCAAGTGTCCTTGGGGGCATGTCATTGTCAGCTGTAGCTGGAGAGTCGCATGTGCTTATTACTCTGCGGTGTCGTTCTTCGAACTCAAGGAGCGCGTCCTGGTCGGGGGATATCACCAGTGGCCGGGAATGCTTGAGGTCCACCGAAGGCATTGGTATACGACTTGCCGATAGGCACATGTTATGAAAATTCCTCTGCAACGCAAATATAAGGACACATGCACTGCGGACGCTTTGACTATTAATTCACCTCCTGAGCCATCGGGGGGCGTTGATGGTTTGTGGTCGAGATGGCAATCGTGTTGAAGAACCAAATTAGTTCATGTCTATATGTTGCTCAGCGAGTATAGTAATGATGTTATTTTATTCGTTCCTAGTCGGACGGCGTCAAACGCGCCCTGAGATGGCAGAGCTTCGAATTCGCCACGTCTTTATATATATTACTTATGCTGGTTATATTTGACTGGGCTCATAGCAACCAAGGCTGTTTTGATCGGATGATCTGAACCGCAAACCATTGTGACTATTGACACCCCTGTAGGCTGTGGCTATAACCTTTAAAAAGTAAAACATGCACAATGCCAAACTATCCGTACCTGTGAAATAAATAGCGAGCTGTATACGTATAAGTACAACGTGCTGTTTGTGTACATGTAATGCAGATGAAAGATCCCGAGCTAAGCAGACGTCTGTATTCGGCGTGGAGGTAATGGGGGTGGAGTCGGAGCGGTAGAGGACAAAGAGGTAATAACCGGAGAAACACGAGCTTCAGGAACAGAAAGATCCTTATGCTCTTCCTTGGAACTTTCTGAAGATAAGAGCTCCGAGCGTTCTCCCTGAGGGAACGAGTCACCACCCTTCGAAGCCAAAAATGGAGTGCCCATGGAAGGGTTAATTGCTGGGTTAGGAATACTTGAGCGAGGCGGTAAAGGGGGCGGCATAGGGCGCGCCTGGTATGTCGCACCCGCCGTGGTTGACCCAAGAGTCAATGATCCAATATCCTCATCAGCGCCTGAAACTCCAGAGACAGAATCGAGCGGATCTTGAGAAGATTCACTCTTCAATAATCGGCGATAGAAAGAATGGTTCTTATTCTTGTCGGTCACCGTCATGGGAGGTGCAACATATCCTAACGCCATGACCTCACCCCGGTGACTAGCATGTATGCCTGGAATAGTCATGGTCTTGCCCTGGGGTTGGACAAGTATGGGAGTATGGGGACTTTCCACGGGTACATCGTCGATCTCAGTTGTGGTGCGGCCTCTGGATAAAGATCGCCTTAGAGTATTCTCTGGAGGGCTTGATGGAAGAGACAACGATGACGATACAATAGCATCTTTGTTGGCCGACGTATCTTCGGGCACCTCACTTCTGGCCGTCCCCGGGACCGTCATCTCTGTTGCGTCGCGCGACGCCGTCTTTTCCTTTTCCTTTCTTTCAGCAACGGCAGCTCTGACGTCCGCATAATTAGCGTGCATCACGCTGCTAGATCCATCCTGCGTAGCACGTGAATTATCCGTAGCAGGTTCCCTGCTAGCTGTGATCATGTTCCAATCTTTTCCGAAACCCCAGTTTACACGTATTTTGCGCGCCATTTCTTTTGCGGACTCTTTCAGAGCTTGTCTGTCTCTGGTTCGGAGCGTTGATAAAAGTGAGCTGGCTGGAGGTGATGAACTCATTGTTGATGCCGCGTCCGAAGTTCTGCGAGGAATAGGGGTAGACCGACCGGATATACTTTTCGTAGAATCTTCAGATTCGTTGCTGGCGTGAACATCACGCTGAGATTGTCGAGAGGATGAGCGTCGGGAGGGAGATGGGAAGAGCTGTGATTGTGCGGAATCTTCGGTATCTTGTCCAAGATCGCCTGAATTCACATCCGTCATCCCTCCTTTACTACTTGATGATCGTGAACCAGTCGACATAGCCTTGGGATGCGTTGTTCGGCCTCTCGCATCCTCATTCGCAATTTGATCGTCACTACTATCTAGTGGCTGATCCACGAGGACGGGAGCATCGTCTGCTACTGGGCCAGAAAACCACGAGCGGCGACGGGTTCCATTGGGTGTAGTGCCAGTAGCTGACAACTCCATCACGCTACCTTCTTTGGAACTTCGGGTTTCTGTTGGGGTTGGAGACTGGTCATCGGGAGGTTCAATAGCAGCAACACCTTCTGTGGGAATTGCATCATTTTGTGATGATGTCGAGGATGTGCCTTGCAAGTCTGGGTTGGGCGCAGAGGGTATGATTGGCTGTAACGTGCTTAACGTTGTCCTCTTCATGCGGCAAGCATCTGCCCAAATGCCGCCTCGATGAGCGTACGGTAAGCTCTCGAAGAACGAAATGTCATCCATGTTAGGCAGTACTACTGATTCTTGGATCTATGGGGAGTTATTCACTGTGGCTTCGAAGTTGTTATTAATACGTACAATTTCTTTTAAGCGTGACTCTATAGTGCCTAAAATCATGCTCCAGGTTATCTGGCGATCGCTCACCACTGGCTCGACGTCTAAAACGATCCTCGGCATCTGAGTAAAGGCATACCAAATGCGGTTACTTGGTGGTCTCTTGACTTTGATTAGCATATTCCCTTCGATTTCCCTAAGGATTGCGGCTAGAACGAGCTTGACGACATATGTCTTTAGTCTAACGCCTAGATTGATCGTTGCAGTAGCCTCCACTGTAATTCGCACTTCTCCCTTATACCGAGCATGTACCTCCATAGAAGCGTCACCCTCTTTGGTGAGCTCCTTTAGCATAGGTTTGCTAAACGTTGGAGCCTTGTCACCTACAGACACTTCTGTAACCACAATGTCGGATAGGAAGGTAGGGCGCTTAACCTTGGAAAGTTTCTTCATTAACTTTTTGATTATGAATGCTTCCAAGATATGCGTGCGATAATAGCTGAAGAAGATGCGCCCAATGAGAGCATTGAACCATCGCATAGGGATGACATCAGGTTGCTCATCCAACGTCGCTACAAGATATTCCATATCTGCAGGCTCAAAAACAGCCTCCAGCGGCTCCAAGGTTGGTGTTTGGGCCGGATGTTCAGAAGCATGGACGAGTGCGAGGTACCACTCCTCCATATCAAAGTTTGAGCGGACGAACATAAACCAGGATGCAGCAGCACCGACAGTCTCGCCGTCCCGTTTCTTTTCCAGATCAAGCGACTTATCTCTCGCCTTCTCCCTCTTTTTTAGACTAGCGCCCCCTTGCTCGGTCTTCGTTTCCGGGTCCTCTTTTTCTAGCTTAACGTCTTTCGGAGTGCCTGTTAGTGGCTTGTCCGACGAAGCTGATTTCGGCCTCAGGCAGATGGAATTGCGCCTTGCAAATAGCTCTCCGTCCAAGAGACCCTCCGGATATACGATCACGTCGTAACCGCTGAGCTCGATTGCGGCTTCGCATTCCGTCATTTCCTCGTCTTCATACAAATACAGTACTTTGGCCTTCAGGACGACATACCACATGTCTTTTGGCCTCGACTTTTTTGGGTCCTTCGTCCGCGAGTCTAAAAACGTGCGCATGAAGTTGACGTAACTCGAATCGCTAGGTAGCTCTTCAAATGTACGTCGTACAGTGAGCCATCCTTTCCGTGTGCGGGGTGCATCGTTTGTTTCGAGCAGCTTCTTTTCGTCTATTTCCTCAGCCCCCAGCCTGCGTTTGGACGGCTCGGCGGCATGGACAGGTACAGAGGTGCAGGCGGTGTAGAGCACAATGCCCACGACAACGAGGGGAATGAATGTGATACCTCCGAGAAAGTATGCATAAAGAAGAGCCAGGAGGGACATGAGAGGCCAACACTAAGCAAGCTCGAGGGGACTTGTCTCAATGGGGCGACGTGGAGGCCGAATAGAGCGTGTCTTCAATACAATGCCATATATAGTAATCTATAATCTATTACTGCAATCTAACATGAGCCGCTTACAACGCGCTCTACAAGTGTCTCTAGAGCATCAGAGGCATCGTTGGCCGGAAGTAACCGCAGGGCATCCCTTGCTCGACCAGCATATGCACGCGCGAGATCTCTTGTCTGATCTACTGTTGATGAGGCACGTACCGCATCAAGAACCTACGAGAACAAGATGGGGTCAGGGGAAAATGATAGGGTCTACAAGCATAAATCCTACGCGTTCAACGTCGCCATCTTGTGTCAAATGTCGACCGATGATGGGCAATAACTCGGGATGTTCTTCTAGCGCATACAATGCCGGTGCTGTAGCTATACCCGGTCGTACCCTGCCGAAACCAAATTCGTAATCATTCGCGTCATCCATGAGCTATGGAACGTACATTATGAATATCGCAAAAACAGAGAACAATAGGCAGAACGAACCTGTTTCGCAAAACCAATATTGCGACCGTAAACGTATGCTGCCTCTTTTAATACATCACCATCCTGGCACCCGCCCAGCACTACTGAAGCTCTTGCACCTTTGGCCATAAGACTTGCGGTTTTAAAGTATATCTTCTTCAGGTATCGCCCCCAAGCCTCAGAAACCGACGTTTGACCCTGGATCACGTCCAATTTAAGTGTTTTAACCGCCCCTCGTCGCAACATCTCCCCTTCCACCAGATTTGATATAATGCCCGAAACAAGTTCAACGACTTCGTTCTCTCCAAGCCGCGGCAATACCGCGCTGGCGCGCCCAAGTAAAAAATCCCCGCCGAGTATTGTCAAATTAATTCCTAGTCCGTTCGAAGCAAGATCGGGGGATTCAAGAGGACCATCATGCACTCCGTCGTGGAGCAATGATGCTACATGCACCATTTCCATGATTTGACCTAACCGGATTTGGGTTGGCAATATTGCGGGTGTCGCGTGAGGTGACAATGCAGGGGACTCCAGAGGAGCTTCATCCTGTCCAGTTGGCTTGTGTAGTTCGAATACGGAACTGAAAGACGCGGTATGATCTGGTATTGTTGGGTACCAATCACGCAGGGCACCAGGATCTTGCAACGCGTTCTCAATTCTGATTCCTCGGCCCATTATACGTTCGTAGTTCGCTTCCCATATCTTCCGCTGCCAACTCCCACCTCGCCCATTCGTTGCACGCGAAAATAAGAGTATTAACAGCGAACGCAGCTGCACCGACGGCTGTAGAAAGAAATATTCGGCCGTAGCGTGTAGGTCTGGATGCGCCGAGCCTAATAGACTAAGGAGGCGTTCCCGAATCTGGGTCAGCTCAGACGAAACGAGCGTAAAAGGATCTGAACGTGTATGGGTGACAGCGATTGGAATGTGTTCTGGCTCTTGTCGCGCTTGTTCAGTTCGGTGGGCAAAGACGCTGTATGTTCGCCGTTTAGGTTTAGGTAGAACTCTCCGCGAAACGCTCAACGAGCATCGCTGCATAGCGTTGAAGAGTTTCCCTTAGGCCTAAGCCGCGTCAGCGAGACGTTGGAAGGAAAGTATGGGTATAAAATTAATGGCGTAACCCTGCCGGTGCTGGTCACTAAAGGAGATATTGACTAGCCGTATATGTACTGTGTCAAACTCTAATGATACACAAAACATCGTTATCTCAATACTGCCATCGAATTCGCCGTTTGTCCTGATGTCAATGTCGCTATTCTTGGCTCAGCCAAAACTTCTCGGTATTTCCCAAGCGGTTTTGCAAGAAGATCGGCAAGTGTCATGCTCTGTAACAACAGTTCATCGTCAGTTACGGAGTAGAAAATGTCGTGGCCTACTCTTGTGTGAAGATCCCCCCAATCCATGCTATCCGTTGCGTTCAGAGCGACCAATAATACCGGTTGAGGATCATTCGTCTGATTGCGCTCCAGCGAAGCGTGATCGTCCAAACTTTCGCCCACAGGGACGACGACAATTCGTCCCAGCTGTTTTTGGAATTTGTAAGTCTGGGCCATAGAAATGCATTGGATTTGTACCTCACTATCAACCATACCGAAACCGTGGTGTCTAGTTTCCCGCCAAATCTCCCCGCTCAGTCCCACCAGTACCCGTATCTCATCCTTTGGCCTTTCAAAGGAACATGCAAAGGATACTAACTCTCCGGAAGGGGTCAGCAACACTGCTGTATGCAAATGCGGGCGGAAAAGGACTTGGGAAAGGAGCTGATGTAGCGTCGAAAGCACCAGCATGACAAGCTTTCCCACACCAACGCACAAACCACTTTTTAAGGTTTGTGTTAATAACTACCCATCCTGTCCTTGGGTCACAACTCGGGCGTAATATAACTAGTTACGCTCCAAAAAACCAGGATTTGGAAGAAGATTAAGCTCAAGCAGAAGAAAAAGATATAAAATCAAAGCTGTTGCACAGAAATGTACCTATCATAACGAGGTCAAAAAGAATGGAAGTAGTCAAAGAAACGGACCATATATTAACTGTTATTTACGTGTCATTGTTTTCCTGTGTTCTGCGACTGCTGTAACATTCATTAGCAGAACGTTCAACTTTAAAGGATTGGCGTGCTCACCAGGTAACTCATTAGTTGTTGGTACTGGGTACTGCTGCCCGCTGCCGGGGGAGGTGAGTTCATGATTTGGGGCGGAACCCCATACTGAGGCGTCATTGGCGCTTGCCGTTGGGCAGATTGTAGTAACGCTAATATATTAGGCGGTAATCCACTTGGTTGGCTACTTTGCGCACTTGGAAGTGGGAGCGGGGGCATAGCACCGTACGGATTATTCGGAGGAAATGGCGGCGCCGGTAAAGATGCCGTTCCAGGCTGTGGATAGTACGATCCACTTGGAGGTGGCATAGGAGGCATTCCTGGCATACCGGCTGCACCACCCGGCGGAGGCATAGGTGTGGGATGTGCTGGGACAGGCGCAGCTGGTGGCGGACCAGGCTGGGGCTGTTTCAGCGCCGCCAAAAGCTATATCAGCACATTAGTTTGAGGGCCCGTGTCTAGTAAGCTACATACTTGCTGAACCTTCCGGGCTTGCTCCAGACGATCATCCGTAACCTGTTTCAACTCTTTTTTAATGTTCATCAGAGCAGATAGACAACTTACGATAGCTGTACTAGGGGAGGTCTGCGGTACTGCTCCATAGCTTCCGGGCCCTGTATTGACTGTATATCCATTAGAAGCTGGTGTTGCATATGGGCCTCGACTCTCAAATCTCTCGTCAAATGTCGGGCCACCTCTCTGACGATTATTGGAATCATCTTCAAAACGACCCCTACCACGTCCATCGCGGTCGGCACGACCATACTCGCCACGTCGTTCATGGTCATCGTCGTATGCACGTCCTCGGCCGCGCGTTCTGCCGCGTCCACGCGTGCCTCCACGAAAACCGCCGCCACGAAAACCCTCGCCGCCGCCGCCACCATGACCACCACGATGATTGTTGTTTTCCCAGTTGCCATCCCTATTGTAACAGATTACATGCAATGTTCCGCCTCAGTTTGGCTACATACCGCTGGTTTGGAATGGGTCCCTCGTTTGTATCCCAAGCAAAGACGATATCCATGACACCATCCTGGAGACCTTGGTGACGCAGCCTGTCATACGCTTCGTCACATGCCTTGATCACAGTTAGACAAGCAATCGGTAGTAGAACAGAACATTCTTACCCTTGTATCATAAAACTCAACGTAACGGGAACTAAATCAATGAGATTAAAATCCGAACGAATTGATAAATAACTCACTCCGACCGATCCCCAACGGGAATAACAGATTTTACATCTCCAAATTGTTGGAATTTTCGACGAACTTCATTGTCGTCAATGAACTGTCCAGTTACCGAGTTTCTTAACGTGACTTGCAATGTACCCTGGAATTGCTGAAGTCGCGTGAGAAAAATATTTTTTGAAGTATCTTGTTACCACAAACTTGGTTCTTCTCCCGATCCCCACCCTTACCGTGATCGTCTCGCGGTAGGGAATAATGAACATCAATCTTTAGGACACGCCGAATTAGACACGTTCTTCGACCTTAGTAGGTTTAGCTGCCTCACCGGTCTTCCGCTTATTTCAGAACCTTGGAGCCGTTCTCTCGCCCTTTCGGCTGCGCGAAGGTCGAACTACAGAATTTAATATCGTGGCGTAATTCCGTTCGCTGCGTATACTCACGTAAGTCACAAATACCATGCCTCGTGTTGATATTAAATCAAAGAAGGTTTTGATGTCACCATGTTCCTCAAACATGCGCCGTACGTCTTCACTGTTCGTTTCATACTGTAGACCGGTAATGAACATTAACGGGGCATGCCCACTTGATTGTAATCCAAACGGAACTTGCCTTGATGTTGCGTATGAATAACGTACGACAGGGTCGCTCGCGTTGGATTCGCTCCTCAATGATAGAGTCATGTACTTTACCCTCCCTTTCTTTCCGAAATGGGCGCCGATGACCACGGCCGGGTTCCCCTTCTTCGTCACCGTAAATTGATGGTCCATGGCCGTCTGACATAAGACGAAATTTCAATAAGAAAATCCACCCAGCATGACAGGGATAGCAGGAGATTAAATAGACACAGGATTGTAGGTCAAACTGAGAACGCGGGAAGGCAACAGCCAGATAGGCGCCGTCCAGATAAATAGTGATAAAATGGCGATCATGGCTTTTCAGTGTCCCAGTTAGTCTCGTTCCTGAATACTGGACGAGAATGGTAGAACTTCACGACTCTGCTCTCGCTGGTAATAGCTGAAGTTCATATCAAGATGCCATTTTCGCGTGCCTCAACTCGCGATTCAGATGACTTGTGTGATTGAAAATCTTTTACGATATCCAATTTCAGTCTCAAGTTCAAGCGCACCTTCAAATTTAGCATAACCCTGACTGTAGCCATTCGGTGGAACTGGAGGAAATTGAGTAGGCACAGCAGCCCCATAATTGTTTGCATAAAACGCTTCTTGCGAGGCAGCTTGAGAATCATAATCATTGTAAGCGCCTATGTCGTTCTGAGAGGAGTCATAGGTAGTATGATGGCTCATGTTTCCATCATAACCTGAATAATTCCCACGTCCGCGGCCAAACCCCCTCCCGCGAGTGGGACCACCGCCTCTGTCTTGATGTCGATGCGGGCGATCTGGTCCCGGTCCAGAAAACCCACCGCGTCGAGAACCTGAACTTTCGAAGTTTCCACCATATGGATGGTGACGATTCATTACTTTCACTTGTACAAAAGGCTCTGACAGTTGATGTTACGAGGTAGACTCAGTGACGTGGCTGAGGATATGGAAGCAGAGAGGGTGTGCAGATACGTGTAGTCACAGAGATATAATCGGCAGCGAGCTTAACTCAGAATTGCAAGCGACGAGCGTATTGATGATGGATGTGGTAGGAAGAGAGGTGCGCCGCTGAAAATTGACACGGGGCAATGTCTATCTCGGCAAATGCCGGCCGGTCATGAGGCAGCCGCAGCGTAGTATTCTGAACAGCAACCATGGCGAATAAGCAATTCCAGTTCAAGCTCGTCCTTCTTGGTCCGTCCTTCTTCTCTATGTTTCTCAGTCGCTGATCACCATCCGAATCCTCAGGCGAATCCGCAGTAGGGAAGTCCAGGTTTGTGCCTTCCACAACCAACTAGCCGCTGTGCCTCACACGTCACGCCAGTCTGGTTTTACGGTTCGTCAAAGACCAGTTTGATGATTACAGGGAAAGCACAATTGGAGGTGATCTTTGATGTGCCCTAATCAATCGTTGCCACCGCATAATGACCCCCCTTCCTTAGCTGCATTCCTAACCCAGACTGTGACGCTGGAGGATCAAACGACTGTCAAGTTTGAAATATGGTGAATAAATTCAAATAATTCGAATACCTGTCTTCTGAGTCATTCTAATATAGGGATACGGCCGGACAAGAACGATACAAGGTGCGACAATTCGTCCTCAGCCAGCCATTTGCTAACTTGTTCACAGTCCCTTGTATGACCATACGACACCTCACTACGTGCATCTTTTAACCACATTTTACAGGCCCCCATGTATTACCGCAATGCCAACTGCGCAGTCGTTGTCTATGACATCACCCAAACTGCTTCGCTGGAAAAGGCTCGAACATGGATTCGGGAATTACAAAGACAGGCAGATCCATCGATCGTGATTGCGTTGTGCGGTAATAAACTGGACTTGGCTGCGCGCAGACAGGTGTCGCAGGAGGAGGCCAAGAAGTATGCGGAAGAAGAGGGTCTCATGTGGATGGAAACCAGTGCAAAGACAGGGGAAGGTGTCGCAGAAGTTTTTACTGCCATTGGTGCGTTTTCATCTGTTCATTAACGGTTATTCTGATGCGCCGACGTCATAGCCAAGAAGCTACCGCTGACAGCTCCACCGTCAGCTAGAGCAGGCCGGAGTGCAGCGGGAACCAGGACAGGTGTAGATTTGAACAAACAAGCCTCTTCTCAGGGGCAGAATGAACCCTGTAATTGCTGAGTACTTTTTCAATCGTGTCCTTTCTTTGTCTAGCCTTACCTTCTTTGAGACTTCGATTCTACCTCTTTTTCTGTAGTCTACTTTGACATTCTCGTATTGGACGCTAGGTTGCAATGAATATAATATCCCACAACATGACAATTGCTTCCTCCCCAAATTACACGTTACCTGTCCAAGGGTCAACACCCATCCGTCTCGGAGCTTTGCACCTCATTGCCTCCATGAACATTTCCCATTAGATCGGAAACTATATCAGTTGTTGGGACAGCGTCATCCTTTTTTATTGATCACAAATGTAGATTAAGTTAGTTCAGATGTGTCCCAATAAAGGGTCTTCAACTTTGGTCATGACCGTATTGTAGCCTTATATCAGAACCTAAAAGTGAAACTCTTGATGAGCGCTCCGGCAAACCGACCACGCCAAACTCAATCAAGATTTTCTCTGAGTTATGCTTTCAGAAATCGATGCGGTGAAGAGAAGACCCCGGACTCCGGAGTCAATCCATGCCTGAAATGATCCTGTGGTGGATATAGCTAGCGTTTAAAGAAATGGCAACTTCTTGGCCCCGTAGTCGGGTGACCGTGTCGTCATCTGTATTCCTGACTGTGAGAAGGTTTCGGCACGTACGATGACCTGAATGAGCACTGACTTGCTGTTTGACATATCTCAGTATCTCAGGCTGAATGCAAGTTATTTTGGTCACGGGTCGCACGCGCAGGACCCAGCGGCTGCGCTCTAAGCTACTCCGGAGTCGGACCAGATAAATGATTCCCTGGAATGCAACAAAGGCAAAAGTGAGCCCAGAGTCTGAGGAATGTCTCACGTCCTTGCTGAAGCAATTGCAGGTCCAGCTTCGGTAAAGCCGATCCGACCATTTTACGTATTTCTTGGCTGCTATCATATGATACAGGTTATCGGTCCAACGGTTAAGAACACTCCAACAAAAGAAAGAGGCGCAGGCTAAGGCAGCGCGTAGGGAGATTGCTACGCTATTGGAGAGATCAAAGATCGAAACGGCCAGAATCAAAGTGGAATCTTGTGGGTGTCGAGCCCACAGATTATCGATGCATTCATGACATGATCCTACCGCTAGTAATCAACGAGGACATTCATGCGGAGCTTCTTGAATTGTTGGAACTCTACTGTGAGCTCCTGCTCGCCAGATTCGGCCTCCTTGATCAAAAGTGCGTATCGCAATGGCCTACATTTACACACTCTCTCAGACTTGTAACTGTTACTATAGCGCGCGAGAGCCCGACCCTGGTACGTGATCGTGATCTGTATCGACTAGCCTTCATTTCGGAGAAACAGGTATCAGCGAGGGAGTGTGTAGCATTATCCATGCAGCCCCACGGACTGAGCTTAAAGGTAGGAATACCGAACAAATGGATGACGGTCAAACGGTCTGATTTCACAGAATTACATGTTCTCCGAGAAATCCTGATGCATAAATATGGCCGTGAATTCTCTCTGGCGGCCACCGAAAATCGGGATAAATGTGTTAGTGAACGTGTAAGTGGGAACAGCATGCACCAACTTTGTCGTGGATTTATTCACCCTGACTTGCGGATTCTCTTGCATTCACACGCCCAAAGGTACTTCGGAAACTTGTAATACAAACTCCATCATCCGAATTGGTTGATGCATACCTCACGGAAATAGCAAACGGATATGGGATCGAATGGACATCCCCTGATGCTGACACTGGGCCAAAGGACGCTACAAAGGTATGCTTTTGGATTTTATCGGAATACTTGAAGGTCTTACACAAGTTCTGCCATTAGGAGCTCCACGAGGAATATACAGAAAAGGACCCTGCTGGTGATGGTAATGAGCACATGGACGTGCGTAATACAAACGACCAAAGACAGCCCGAGCCAGCCGTACAGCCTCCGAAGACGACCAGTCAGGATCCAACGGAGGTCACGCAGGATGATTTCGATGCGCTTTTGAAGCGTTTCAATGCTTTGAAGCAACGCTGACTCTCTGACCAGGGTCAGTACAAGGGCCGGCAAATCGCTATCATGGTCTGTACATTGGAATCTGACAGATCGTGCGCGTTAGGTGCATCGAATGCATGGCGTAGCGGGCTTAAGGATATCAGGATGACAGTCGTATTTTTTGTGGATTGGGCAGCGAGTTTATAAGCAGTGACCGGATATGAGTATAGAAACCGCCGGCGGCGTGACGACATGTCAGCAGAATTGCCATTGTGGGAGAAGTCACCCTGGGCAAAACGCGGCACTCTATCGTGGTCGGCCACAGACATGAGATCCGCCGTGGTGTGCTGCTCTCACCGTTCCAATTCTATCTTCTCCGTTCCTTTGTATGACGAGAGATCACCTTGCCTCCCCTACATACCTTCCTTGCTCCGCGGCTGCAGAGTGACTTCCGCAACAGAATCGATGACGATGACGACGATGATGACGGCGGCGACGACGACGACAGAAGTTCAAACGCTTCTATGCTTGGCCCCTCTCTCAGCGCTGCGAACTTCCGTCACTTCCTACGATATTTCTATGCGTACCCCCTCTCCTGTTCCATCCGTTATTTCAATCTCAAGTTCCATGAGGGAAAACTTACTTAGGCAGGAGCATGGAAGAAGTCTCAATAACTATTCGGAAGTTTATGGTCTTCCTGCGGACGAGGAAGAATGGGTCCGACTGGGTGCGTTACGTCGATTCTGCATCCATCGAGCCTAATTGGTGCAGAGAAACAATATCTTCTTATGTCAAAGCTCATGGGGAAATACGCACCTCCATTAGATGAAATTATGCGTGACGAGGGAGATGGAACAGAGCAGAAAAGGTGCCTTGATCTAGGATGCGGGAACGGCTCATGGTGGGCGTTTACATCCCTTAGAGTCTCCTTCTTGAGCAACTGCAGGATTATAGAATTAGCACGGGATTATCCCAACTGTGAAGCAGTTGCAGTGGATCTCGTACCGATGCAATCAACGTAAGTCCCCTCGTTTGTTCAATGTCGGCTGTTCTTACCCTGCCAAGATCAATACCGCTTAACCTGCGGTAAGGTTTCATATGGCATTATTGCTCGGAAGTATGAATCAATTCTACCTCCACAGAAGCGAGGTTGATGATATTAATCTGGGGTTGGAACATTTCTACGGTGATTTTAACGTTGTACATGCATCGCTAGTAGGTTCAGGCGTGAGTTTCACAAGTTTCGTGTTTTTATTGTGTCGATTTCAACCCACATTTTGATTAGATAAAGAACTACGAGCGACTCGTTGATCAGATTAGCCATGTCCTTCGCCCTGGTGGCCTGATCGACGTAATGGAATGGGATTTCTGTATTTATGATGTCAATCGAAACAAGATCCCTCTATCACTAGAGCTGAGGCCGCCGTGGATGGCTAGGTTCATTGCTTTTGTACAATCTGCTGTCAGAGGCCGGGGCGGAGATGTTGACGGAATTGGGCAGATGGAAACTCTGATCCAAAATCATCCGTCATTTGAAGAAGTAGAGCATCGAGATGTCTGGTTTCCGGCAGTGCTCAGGCCGCAGACGGATACTAACCTCGTGGCAAGTGCGAAGGGAATAATGGAAAACAATCTCGTGCGATGTTTTATACCACAGGGGTTACCACTAACGTTTGCATAATTGCAGGAATTCATAAAATCAGCTGCACCATTGTTACTGAATAGCGGTCTTTCGCCGGAGCAGCTTGAAATGTTACAGAACAATGCAAGGCAAGAACTAATAGATGGTACGGCTTCGCATTGGGGCAGGTTGAAGCGGGTGTATGCTCGGAAAAGGCGATAGTTTTTATATATAGCGAGACTGATCGTGTGGCTGTGTAGTACTGATGGACACCGAAACTCACGTTGATCTTATTCGCCAAATCGTCAACCCTGACCCAAGCAATGCCGCTAAGTTGCTCCAGGACATGGGACTGGCAGGACCTCCCTCAACCGAGCGAGTCCATCGGGAAATAGAAGAAAGATTCTTATTGCCCAAACCGTCGCTACCAAAACACTGGCTTCCCCACTATCAAGTGTGCGATGAAACTTATTCAACCTTGGCTTTGGTTGATACATCTACAGGAACTGGGAGCCTAAATTCGATCCAACGTCATTTTTGTCATTGGAGCCCTCACCACCGTCAACTACTCTAGAGTTAGTTCGGACAGGTCTCGATGGACGAGTCACGGGCTTTGTAGAAGTACGTACCGATATACGCTGCGAAGCCTGCCCTGGTTAACTGGTCCCCATCATGCAGAGGCCCATCCAGCCGGCTCCTCGAGGCCTTACATCAACCTCCATGGATCGCGCTCCGGGTTCAAAGAAGGACTTTGTTCGCGGAAAGTCCGGGGGCGTACCGTTCTGGCCAGGCGGCTTGGATGACGTACTGAACAACAGTACTGGCGTCAAGCTAGATGAGGTGCCCCATAAAGGACTCAAGACTGTACCTCCTGGATTTAAACGAGGCCTCCGATTAGCTGGGGAGGAAACCGACGAGGCAGAAGTGTTGGCCTTCGATAGCATTTCAGTAAATGAACTTGAAGATCAGAAGGTGTGTTAGAAATGACTTTATGAGTTCCTTTTTCACAGCGCATCATCAGCGACATGATACTGGGATAGAGCAACACGAGCAAGAAAGCAGTGAACTGATCAATGAGAATACCGACATTGACGAATTCTTGCCAACGACTGTAAGACTACTGTGCACCAGCATTTTATGTTTTAACGCCCCTCACAGCGATCGCATTTAAGGCCAGTCACATCTGCGAGTGCTAAATCACGCCGTATGTTGGTCCAAAAGAAGGATTGGGCGCACGTCATTAATGTTAACGAGCCTTTGAAAAACTTCCGCGAACTCGTCCCGGATATGGCTCGCAAAGTAAGCGGTTAGAGTCACCTTTAATAAACACTTCCTGCCATGTATTTTCCAGTACTCTTTCGAACTCGACATATTCCAGAAGCAAGCTGTCTACCACTTGGAACAGGGGCACTCTGTGTTTGTTGCCGCACACACATCAGCGGGAAAAACGGTTGTTGCAGAGTATGCAATCGCGCTTGCCGAAAGACATCTGACACGGTAAGTGAGCATGTGGCCAACGTTTATCCTGACTCAATGGCTGCATCACAGAGCCATATATACTTCCCCCATAAAAGCACTTTCCAATCAAAAATATAGGGACTTCAAGCAAACATTTTCTTCTGCATCTGTAGGTATTTTGACCGGAGATGTGCAGATCAACCCAGAGGCAAGCTGCCTAGTCATGACAACCGAAATTTTGCGTAGCATGTTGTACAAAGGTGCGGATTTGATCCGCGATGTCGAATTCGTGATCTTCGATGAAGTGCACTACGTCAATGATGCCGAGGTGCGTATATATCTGCTCTGCCGGGCTGAACTAATGTTGAACAGAGAGGTGTGGTCTGGGAAGAGGTGATTATCATGCTGCCAGAGCATGTGAGCATAATCCTACTATCTGCTACCGTCCCAAACGCGAGGGAATTCGCGGATTGGGTTGGGTGAGTATTGTAATTCTTCCCCGCGTTCATTTCATTAACCCAAGCAGCCGAACGAAGAAAAAGGATATCTACGTGATATCGACACCCAAGAGACCCGTACCACTGGAACACTTTCTCTTCGCAGGACGGGACAAGTTCAAGATTGTCAGCGCGGATAGGGTATTCATTGCGAACGGGTGAGATGAGTGCTCAGGATTACAAAAAAAGCTGGGACTGACTTGCACATAGTTATAAAGATGCTGGAGAGGCTCTCAAACGGAAGCAGGACAAGGAAAGAGAAGCTGCTGGTCTCCCGCCTATTCATAGAGTAGGTGCACGTGGGGGAAGTGCTGCACAGAAAAATAACCAGCGCGGTGGATCAGTCCAAGGCCGAGGTAGAGGCTCCGCGCCAAGTCGTGGTGGCTCTTTCGTTTCGAGGACGATGCATACAGCCCTGGACAAGAACCTATATGTTCATTTGCTTGGTCGTCTAAAGGCAGACGGCCTCCTTCCAGTAGTTATTTTTACATTCTCGAAGAAGCGCTGCGAAGAGAACGCGGCCACGCTCGTCAATGCTGATTTAACCACAGCTGTCGAGAAGAGCAGAGTTCATGTCACGATCGAAAAGGCATTGGAAAGGCTGCAAGGTATGTGATAGTAGCCTTCAGAGATTATACAGCATTCTTAGTCGAGCAGGTTCCGACAAAAAGCTCCCTCAAATAGCGCGCATGAGGGATTTATTGAGTAGAGGTATCGGAGTTCACCATGGGGGACTCTTACCCCTTGTGAAAGAGGCTCGTTTTCTTGACGGTCCTGGTCATCCCCGACTAATTGTGCCCATAGGTAGTTGAAATACTATTTGCACAAGGTCTTGTAAAAGTCCTTTTTGCTACCGAAACATTCGCAATGGTACGCACTCATTCAAGATAATCTTCAATGGTTCTCAAATGTAACTTTTAGGGAGTCAATATGCCTGCGAAATGCGTTGTTTTCTCCAGCATCAGAAAGCACGACGGTCGTAGTTTTCGTGATATACTCCCTGGGGAGTATACACAAATGGCAGGCCGTGCGGGTCGTCGTGGTCTTGACACGACAGGGACAGTGATCATTATAGCTGGCGACAAATTCCCAGAGGTAAATCCTGACTATCGATGCCCCGTTCACATAGTCTTATCTTCCTTACGTTGTAGCAAGGGACCCTCTCCTCAATGATTCTCGGGGAACCTGGGAAACTTTCATCTCAATTCCGGCTTACATATAATATGATCTTGAACTTGCTTCGGGTTGAGGCCCTCAAAGTAGAGGAGATGATCAAAAGAAGCTTCTCTGAGAACACCTCGCAACGATTATTGCCCGAGAGTCAAAGAGAGGTGCAGGAGGTGAAGCGATCACATTTTTCATCCATGTCTTGATACTCATAAATAAGTTTAGCAACAACGGCGCCTGGAATCGCTCCAAAAACTCAGCTGTGGGATCTGTTTGCAAGACATTGAAGCGTTTTATGATGACTCTTTCGAGGTCGTCGAACTGAATCAACAACTGCTGAATATGGCAGTCCGACACCCTCAGGCAAGCAAGATGCTAACAACAGGCAGGGTGGTTGTCCTTAAGGATGGTGTAAGCAGGTTCTGTCACTGCTTGGATGACTTTGATTCGATTTTCTTGTAGCATTTCAAGACAGGCAACATTGGAGTTTTGCTAAAACAAACCTCGAGCCTCGTATCCGAAGCCGGCAAATTGGAGAATATGACAAGTTACTTTGTCCTAGCCCTTGTGCATCCGGACACAAGAAACGGTAAAGATGGTAGGGTAGCGACGTAACTATCTGCATAATTGGCTCATTTCTACGTAGATATTGATCCTCAGCAAATTCCGCCTCTGTGGCTACCCAAAACTATGGATGTACAAGTAGAGGCAGGCGTTTACGACCTGAAGGCAGTACCTATCACGAGCATATGTCTCGTCACCAATAAGATGATCAAAGTTAGTCTTATTTTTTTATTCCTTTCTCATATCCCGTCTTATTACTATTTTTGTAAGATCGACGCTGATCGGATTATTGAGCGACGGATCAATCAAATGGTTGAAGCTCTCGAGATGTTGAAAAGATTGGCTGAGGAATGGAAAACAGAACCAAGATTACCGGAGATCGATTGGAGTAGGATACGGGCTTTAGATTTCCAAGATACTTTACAGTCACGAAATTCCCTCGCTCAGCGCCTCACAGACCGGGTTTGCTTACAATGCCCAGATTTCGCAACACACGTACGTTGTGATTTGTTTTTCATCGTTAATGATCCTGACGTCATATAGTACTCGATTATGCATGGTGAAAAGATACTCCGTGCTAGAATAGCGGATCTGAAGATGCGCATATCGGACCAAAATCTTGAACTTATTCCAGATTACGAACAGCGCATTGAGGTCCTGAAAACACTTAAGTTTATCGATGAGAATTCGACCGTTCTGCTCAAAGGCAGAGTTGCGTGCGAGGTATGTAGCCCGCCGCTAAACGATTTTTCCCATTTGACGGGAGAGATTTCCAGATAAACTCGGTGAATGAACTTGTCTTGACCGAACTCATTCTGGAGAATACACTGGCGAAGTATACGCCAGAAGAGACGGTTGCTTTACTCTCTTGCTTCGTATTTCAAGAAAAAGCGGAAGTAGAGCACGTCGTATCATTGAAATTGGAAGAAGGCAGGGACGCCATAATGGCAATAAGCGACCGTATAGAAAGCATACAAGATGCCCACAAAGTTTCTGGAGGGGAATACCGTTCATCTGTCAATCCAGGGCTCATGGAAGTCGTATATGAGTGGGCAAGCGGAATGGTAAAAATGAAATAACGTCCGCGAAGTGCCTATCTGATCACGAGAAATTAGCCATTCGAGGAAATAACTGCGCTGACGGATGTACCCGAAGGTACGATCGTACGCGTCATTACTAGATTAGATGAGACATGTCGCGAGGTTCGAGATGCGGCACGAGTCATTGGCGATGCTGAGCTATTCCGGAAGATGGAAGAATGTCAGGTGAAGATAAAACGGGACAGTAAGTTCTTAGTGCTCCTGCCAGCGACGACGCTCAATCCGTCCTGCAGTCATATTTGCAGCTAGCTTGTATTTTTAGGCATGATCAATACACAGTGTGACGTCATGGCTTGCATATATAGGTCGTTTGCGCTTCGACTGCTGCTCATTCTTCCCTCTTCTTTACATTAACATGTCCAGCAGCGAAACACCCCTCATCGGTTCTCCAGACGTTAGACCACCCACATCCAGAGCGCGTTCAAATGGTAGTCATCTCAAGAGACCCAGAGATCAATCAACCGATAGCATACGCGATACTGTTGATGACGCTCGACCAAAGACGCGAAGAGTAAATCCTGAGCGTTTGGCTACCCGTCTTGATCCTAGACTTGTAGCTGAAATGGACGCATTCATAGTCCCGGGCGCAAAAATGCCTAATTTTGCAATTAGGAAAGACTTTCAAGAACGTTATTGCGTAGATCGACGGCACATCTACGACTACTTCCATTCCCGAGGTTTGCCATACAATGTGACTGGTCTCAAATATCTTTTGACAATATTATTGTCATAGGTCTGCGCGTCGCGAAAGAGGATAAGCATAATAATTTATTGAAAGGACGATTGCTCAAAGCGCGATCTCGAGCAGCCGTAGCTGTCGATGGCAATGAAGAGGTGAGTGTTCACGACAATCCCATGTTCTATCACACCAACTCATAAAAATCAGGTTACCGGCAAACGACAAGACGAAAAGCTCCCCAAAGTACGTCTGCCAGGCGTTGCGAAAACAGAGGACGCGAAGCTCCAAAGGCGCCGGATAACTGATCGTTCTTCTGGAACTCAGGTGGCTCAACTCCTTCCCGAGAGCTCATCTTTGTCACCTACGTCTTGTGATTCCGAAGAGCAGACGTCTGCAACCGATTCTCCCGAACCCGAGTTTACAACGACAAATGGAATTTTGGATAGCTTGTCTATTTCTATTCGCGCATATACAGACGCCGATCCCTTGGACTCATCGTTCGACAATCCTTACAGTTCCTACGGTCAATTCCACAATCAATCTCACGAAACCACAGTGTCCTTATCATCGAACATCCTCGGAGTTCAAGAGTTTTCATCTGTCATACAAGAGTACACACCCTTTGTCCTAGGAGAAAATCTTGATTGCTATGACCAGTACTTCTTTGGGCAGGACGGCTCCTTCGTACCTTTCGTCGAGGGTCTTAAAGTGCATAATAAACCCTCCGAACTACGCCTAACGACGACAGGTGCACACTTAGGTCATGCAACGAATGGAAATGGATGCTCCGAGGCGAATCGTGGATCATCAAGGCGACATGACGGCATGACAACAGATTTCATCATGGGAGACAATGTGGATGTTGATTTCAGCAAGTGGCTCCTTACAGTCGAAGCGCAAGATGGTAAGGATGACTCTGTTGCCACGCAAGCGGAGTCTACGCTTGGAGGTCCCAGAGTCACTGTACAACATTCCGAGTATCCTGGTGAACGGTCTGGGCTGACTTGCCCTGGAACAATGCGAAAATCTCTTTGAAAGTCGAACGTACTATGGTTTCCTATGCCCTACCCAACTCTTACGACAGCGACTCGGTGAAATGGTACCCAAAGAATCATTGCAGGCGAAATACCAGGAGCGAGGTTACGGTGTAGCCAGAGTTTTTCGTAAACTATTCTGAATGATAAAATACTGGAGGTTTATTTAACCCACGGGCGATACATATTCCGCACTTGTTATAGAACCATTATTATAAGGGTATCCACTATGTGCAGAGTGCCGTCCGAAATCAGCCAAGATTGCATGTTTACTTTCATTGCACCAAGATGCGAACCCCCCTGGCGCAGATAGTAGTTAACATCGCGCCAGGGGTCGTTGACAGTATGTACTTGAAGAACAGTGCCATCGACATGCCCTTCATAATATGATCCCAACCGTCGCCCCCCACAAGGCGCATTTCAATCTGCAGACTGAATCTAGGGTCAGCAACTGAGGATCCAGGTAGGATTTGTACGTACTATATTTACACGAGTCCAGCTCCATAGATGCTCAACCATAAATGTAATTCCCCATGCAGCCGCATGGGCAAAGAATAGTCCTGTTGGTAGCCTTTGCCAGTGTCGTCGGGGATTTATATGCATTGCAGAGTCCAGATGGTGAAAGATAGGGGAATATTTGGGGTTGACGAATGCCGGCTGAAGGCGGTTCGATGTTAAAATCAAGGTATTCGAAAGGTAATGGTGAAAGTGCAGTTTGTTTAGGTGATGGCTTGGTGGCGATATCATCGCATGCTGAGGCAAGTTGTGAAAGGGATATGATGGGAATGCGGCGATAGGGACGTGGCTGATGTATTATTAGCGGCCGCTGCGCAGCCACATTCGGCGAGGGTAATGAAGGTGATGGCGATGATGTTGTATCGGATGACAGGCTGGGTGATGCGTTGTTAAGCGGTGATAACACCCAGTTCATCGATGTCTCCATTTCTGCGTCGCCACTCGGGAGAGAATAATTGGATATTGGAGAATAGTCCATATCTGTCATGGAGATGGTGTTCTCTACGGACACCCGCGATAATCGCGGCGCGTTTGATGGTGGCTGCTGGTTGATACCCGATAGCTGTTGTTGACCGTAGGAACGTTCTGCCGCAGATGACCGCACCTGGGAAGAATGTGTCTGGGGATAATGCTTCTTCCAAGCAGCTGAGTGACCATATGAGTTTAGGCTGTGAGAAGCATCGAAGCCATCTCCAATGAAAGAGCTTTTCCTTGACTGGTTCATGTATGAGTTGAGAAAAGTGGAAGATCCGGGGGAAGACAGGGGATAATATAGGTCGTCAAAGTCTTGCATAAGTGGCACGGTGGTGGAGGAATGGACAGGGAAGTAGGGTTGGTTTCGGGTATGGATTGGAATTTATTGACAACGGTACTGAGCGGAGCTTCCAATTGCGGTATGCAAGGGGCCTAGGACCTGTGGCTGTCAGAACAAAAAGGGTCAGTTACCGTTCCTGGGATGAAGGCGAATACGCACTCTGGGATATAATGCGTGATCCAATACAGTAGAGGGCCAGGGTGTGGCGAGAGGTGCAAATGCTAGTAGCGGCAGGGAAGCGAATCGCGAAGGGCAACGTAAGAGTCCCCTTATATCTGCCAACGCTGTTGAGGGTAATAAATATGAGTGGGGCCTATTGCGGCTTCGTTTCTCGAAATGGTCCATTTAATTGGACACATTTGTTGCAGTCAAAGGCTAATTTAATAAAACCACGCCTATGCTGAACAATGGTGATCAGGAACGCCGAGACGCCACGCTGTTGTGATGGTGGAACCATTTTTTCTTTCTCCTTGGTGGTAGGTATGTAGCCTGTGCTGATGACACATGCCACGGATGAGAATACGCATGCCGACCCAATTCATCATACGCGCAGCAGAATGACTTCTAGGGGCAACCGGTGACAGTAGTGTAACTTGTGATTGCGGGCGCTGTGGCATAAAAATGATAGATACAACGAAAAGCCATATCAGGGAAATCAGCGGCGGCTGGCTAGCTTGATGCATACCATCGAAGCGATGCTAGGCCATACGAGAAGAGATGCCGTCGCACGCGAAGCTGAGAACGTGTGCACCCTTGATCCTCGTGGAAAGCCTTACTTGCTCTGGGTCGTCCATTTTGTCTAGGTAATAATAATAAGGCGTTCTCGACAACAAAGGGACCGTGAGGATGCAGCGTGTCCCATGCTTTATTCTCTCACACAGCAATTATATTTGATCACGCCTAGTAACGCCATAGGGAATGTCTAATTGCCGCCCCTACTACGGCCTGCGCGCTATCACGAGGCGATATCGGGCGCCAATGATGCCAAGGAGACAGGGTCACTCAAAACTGGATCCAAGTGAAATATGACACTACATTATTTATACTTTGCTATTTCAAAAAGAAACCGCTACGAGAGAGGGAGAGACACGGGAATGAACGTATGGCAGAAGAACCCTGGTCTTTGCTAGATGAAACAATGGCAACAAATCTGTAACACGAGAATAAGTAGAAAAAAGGCCTACACAATACACCGGCTGTACCCGACAATATACACGGGGCTCAAACGAAAAAGGAATAGAAGGAGGTTGTTCACTCTGCGAACACAAGACCACCCATGGCCCTCTGAACTTCGCGCAGAGTGTGGCCAACGTTGCTTCCTTGAGAAGGATGGGTCGAATTAGCATTGCTACCGTTCAGCATCCTCGGTCCAAGCGAAGGATGTCTGACACCTAGAGCCGCACCCAACATTCTCTTTCCAGGGTCCCCGATTCTCGGACCTCCGACTGGTCCCACCAGTTCCACTGGATGCGGACTTGTCGCCAAAATAGCGGGATCGGATGGGGGAGCTTCTGTGGATGATGTCACAACTTCTCCGAGTGAGGAGGTGATGAGAGAATTCAGCGTCGGATGCGATGGGATAGATGGAAGGACCGGGGATGATTCCCGCACGATTATGGGTCCTTGATGCTCAGGGATGGACAGGTGATGCACCTGTCCATTGGTCGAGCTATTATTGCGGAAGCTGTTTGACGCATGGATAATAGAGGACGTGGATGCGCTGCGGGAAGTGGGGAATACGGAAATAGAAGCTGCCCGGGCGGTATGCGAACGGGAATGGACTAGGATTGTGTTGGGAGCGGGCATTGACATTTTGAATTATGCCTTGAGCATCTGGACCGTCATATGGCCTGATAGTAGCCGAGGCACCATTGGAAGAAGTCAAAACGGCGGGGGGGAAGGCTAATGTGTGAAGATAGGCGCGCTTGGCTGGAAGAACGAGTGAGTAAAAGGTCAAAATGGCAGAAGAGCCGATCAGCACGCACCCACGGCAGCATCTTGAAAGACAATCATCAGACTAGTGTCGTCCCTCCATTTTATCTTGAAACCACCGCTCATGGTCTCATACTCGGCAAAGGCCAGGTGAATGTCCTTTGTCTTGAGTTCTTTTGGAAAACCGGTGAGATAGAGGATACGGGTAACGGAGGCCGATAGACCGGACAAAGAAGCCGCCATTTGATGATTGGAGTGCGAAGGCGAGGAGAGAGGAGGGGCAGGGATGATGAATGAATGAGTCAAAGAGTTAAAATGTGGATGAGAGTAGTGCAGCCGGCGCTCGTCTTGTTGCCAAAACCAAATTGCTCTCCACACTTTCTCACGCTCATCAGAAACAGAAAATCAATGGGCGCATTCCAATCATACATCTCGTACACTACTCCTATAGCTTGTCATAGTACGTGTCAATGGATGGAATTTCAGGCTATTACAATTCAGTTAGTTCCTTTCAAAACCACGGAAATACTATTCCACCAACCTTGAGTCCCTTGCGGGTGCGGATCTTCGTGACAATTTCTTCCAGCTTGCTGCCCTTCTCAATTGGTGCTGTAAAGTATTAATGAGAACTACCACTTAAACTCAGATCATTCCCACGTACTTCCGGGCATGATGTCCCAATGGTCGAACACACACTGGGGGAAGGCTTGCCCGGCAGTGTGCGATCGCAGTTCACCATTGAAGCCGAAGGATTCGGAGACAGGGAGGTAGGCCTTGACAGTGAACATTGGCGTTCCCGGCCTTTGCTCCTCGCTGAACACCTGACCACGTCGCTTGTTGAGGACACTGTAAATCCCACCAATGGCGTTTTCAGGACATTGGATTTCAACTATCAAACATGTCAGCCGTTGCAAAAATTCGGCGTCCGGCGCGACATACCGAGATAGATGGGCTCTTGAAGACCAGGTGTTGCAAGCAGGCAAGCAGCGTAACAGACACGACGCATTGTCGGAATGATTTGACCGCCACCACGGTGAATTGCATCAGCATGCAACTACACACGGTCCTTAGCCTTCAAACGGTGTCTTTGAAAACATGCGACTTACCGTCACATCAAGAACGTTGAAACGGACTCCACGCATATTTTCTTCGGCGCACGCACCTTCCTTCGTCGCCCACTGCAGCGCAGCAATGCAAGAATCTTTGATTTCGTTCAGGTACTGCACTCCTTTAGTAACATCGACCAACAAGTTGGGACCTGTTGTGTCGGGACCGAAACACCAAATCTTCCTGGCGTCGGTGACGTCCCATCCGAATTCATCGGCAAGTATACGAGCTCGGACCTTGAAATCGTCACGAGAACTAATCTTGCCATTTTCAATGGCCTTGGTAAGCTCTTCATCCAAAGGCATGGCTTTACGAAAAGACGATTGTGCTTGTTGGGTGATTTTGACAAGGCAACTATACTTGATTCCGCCTTCACTGTCTCACGATAGGGAACTACAGGGTCAGAGATCTTGAGGGGGACACCGGCATGGTCTTCTTGCAAGTCCTGGATATCGACATGAGCCTCGAAACAGAGCGAAATGCGAAATCACTGACTTTCAAGCAAATTTCCAAATGAAGTTCACCGGCACCTGCAACGATGTGCTCTCCTGTCTCAGAAATCCATGCTTGAACACACGGGTCAGATTTCGACAGACGCTTCAGGCCTTCAACAAGCTTGGGAAGATCGGCGGCATTCTTTACTTCAACTGCGACCTGGACGACCGGAGATACGGAGAACCTCATGACTTTCATGTTGTGAGCGGTTTCCGACGTCGTAAGAGTTCCGCTCTTGAGCAAGAACTGATCGATACCGACAAGACCGCAAATGTTACCTGAAGGGCAATCTTCGATAGGTTCAACGTAACGGCCCATCATGAGAACGGTACGTTGAATTGCTTTGACAAACAGGTCCTCTTTCTTTCCTGGAATGTAGTTGGGTCCCTGTATGCGGATCTTGGGTCCTGCCCTGACGGTTCCTGAAAAGATACGACCAAAGGCGTAGAAACGTCCCTTATCGGTCGTGGGCACCATCTTCGACACATAAAGGACGAGGGGACCCTTGGGGTTGCAGTCTCGGATACCGATGGCGGATTCGTCGTCCATAGGACCCTCATACAGAGTCTCGACACGATAGCGTTGAGCTGTTGCGGGTGATGGGAGGTTGATGACAATCATCTCCAGCAGAGAGTCACCGGCGGGCAGGAATTTACGCATGAAGACTTTGAGGAGAGCTTTGCCTTCCAGGTCGCGTTCTTCCTGAGTCAGTTTGACCTCCAGTTTCTCAAGCATCGTGTTGATAGCGTCCTTCTTAAAGTTCATCACGGCATCGAAAATCCTGAAAATTGGGTCAAGGACAAATTGGTTGAAGGCGCGCTCAAGAGGTTTGCCATCCGCGCCGATCGAGTTGGTGGTCCACTTGCGTGTTGCGCCGTTGAAGTAATTGTCGCCCCATAGCTTGGCCATCATCTTTTCTTTGTCTACACCAAACTTCTTGGCGTACCGCGCTGCGAATTGACGGAGAGAGAAAGCCCATCCGTGGAGACCCGAACCGAAAGCGACGGTACCCTTGTCAGGGTAGACTTGGACATCACCGAGAGCAGTATCGTGATACGTTGACACAATGACGTTGACACTCTCAATTGTTCGCAGGAAAGACTGGTATAACGATTCCTTGTTGACTTGCAATTCGAGGAGAGCACGGTCCACCTTGTTGATGATGACAACCGGCTTGATACGCTCCGTCAGGGCCTGACGAAGGACGGTCTCTGTCTGCACGCAAACACCTTCCACACAGTCGACAACAACCAGGGCACCATCTGTGACGCGAAGGGCAGCAGTAACCTCGGATGAGAAATCGACGTGTCCTGGGGAATCGATAAGATTAATCAAGAACTCGCTTCCTGAGATAAGATATGAGCATCTTAATCTTAGAAAGATAAGATACGATTGACCTTCAGTTTTTTGCTTGATGGCAGATATTTCTTCCTTGTCTACCTCAAAATACATGGATATTGCTGTTGATTTGATGGTGATACCACGTTCTTTTTCATCTTCTCGCGTATCTGTAAAGCGCACATCACCGGCTTTGGCTGCCGCAATGATACCAGCTTTCGAGACCAATGAATCCGTCAGGGTAGACTTTCCGTGGTCGACTGGTAGGAGATAAGATCACTATCGTAAAGAAAACTGGCTAACGTACCATGAGCAATGACACTCATGTTACGGATATTGGTGGGCTTGTCCATAAGGGCCCGAATCTGGTCTTGAGGGTCATATCAGCGACGCGGCCAAGTGCAATGTCTCAGTTTCGTACCTACTGTGAAGTTACTAGAAGCAAACTGTAAGCATACCGGTAAAAAAAGCATGATGACAATGACTTACACCATGGTGTTTAGATTTTACGGGCAACGGCCTTTGAATGAGATTGGATGTAACAGCTCGATGCTGTTGATTGTTGGGCAGATAAGGTTTCGGATTTTTACCTTATCGATCCCGCTTTAAGGCAGGTCTTAGCCAGCGATCACGTGTCCTGCCGCTGGAGCGCCGAGCAATCGGACCCTCTCGAAGTCATCTTCGTAGCCGTATCTGTGAGCGTGAATCATGTTGCGTTCAACGGACATGTTCCGCATGCTTGGTAAAATCGATTGATTGCGTCATGCGGATGTATTCTGAAACAATCGTAAAATGGACATTGAATACAGACTCTAATACCAGTTGGTGTCCTACCGGATGTCCCAAATGAGGAAAAAATCGGGCCGCGAGCTAAGTCCTGTCAGGAGGCGAGATAAAAGGGGCTGCGATGGTTTGCTGGCAAAATTAACCGTCTGAATAAACCCAATAAAAGGAGCTGCGATGGTTCGCTGGCAAAATTAAACCGTCTGAATGAACCCACAACTGTACCCTCTCGAAGTGAATCCTACCACCGGTGAACCCTTTCTGCGCCTCAAACAGCACAGAAACATTATTATAACGCCACCTCGGACTGAGGATGCGCAACACATGCTTGGGCCTATGAACGATGAACGAGTCCACATCTGGCTAGCTAATCCACCCTACCCCTATTTACCTGGTATGCAACTCCGGAACGTTGGTAACATCAACTGAATCATGTCGGTAGAGCATGCAGAAAAGTGGATTACGACAGTGAAAAGAAAAGCTGACTCGATTCTGGAGGAACTGGAGTCAGCGCGGGATAAACCAGAGTTGATAGTTACGGATGGGTGTCCTGTCAGGTTTCTGCGAGAGATCAAGGAAGACGGCACCGAGTTGTTCATCGGAGAGATAGGGATATATCGGTGCAATCATGGAGAACTGATGGGTCCCAATGGGTTGGACTGGGATAGCAAGGCCAAGTATGAAGAAGAGAATAACAAGCTGACGGTGGGTGATGGGAGGATTGTTTGGAGCATTGGAGGTAAGAATTGGATAGTGGAAAATGCAAAGCAAGGACTAAGAGCGGTAGATTTTCTAATTGGCAGTCATCACGGACGGGGGATTATGACGGACGCGGTTGGAACGGTGATTGAGTCATGGGCGATGAAACGAATGAATTGTCGACGGATTGAGGTGGCGTCATATTGGGAGAACATTGCGAGTCAACGGGTGTTTGAAAAGAATGGATTCTTGGAGACGCGACGGGTGGCTGGTTATTACTCAACGGCAAAGAGTTTCGAGCGCGGACTTGTCTTGCTCGAGTGGAGGCGCGTGTGATTCCAAATTTGTACTTGCTTCAAACCATGCCGCCTCGCGGAAATGAAGCTCTCGACTTCACACCAATCCTCACTCATTATCTTTTCCTCTTCACTTCTATCCTCAGCGTCGTACGTAGTCATTTTAACCTCTTAAATCCTATTAAACAATCTTTCAGCTCGGCTGGCTCATAGCTTTCATATCCCAAATCATCGCCTACCTGCTCGATGTACGCGTCTTACCAGCCTTCTCTTCTCCATCTCATCCCTTCCTTAGATGGTCATATCACTGTCGGCACTCTATGGTTCGCCATCTTTCTCCAGCTCTTCTTAATCATTGGCGTCCTCTATACCCTCGCCAGCGACTCCATCGCCTATGCACCGGTTCCAAATAGCTGTGTTCGGTGTTGCTGCCATGATCTACGCCGTTTATGGCGTCAACCAGGGCATTTTTGCTCCCACCCAAGCTGCTCTGAATGCCATGTCCGCTGGATGGCTCGTCCTCGCTTTCGTCGATATCCTCTGGGTCCTCTATTTCACCGCGGAAGAAGATTCACTCATGCTATACCTCTTCAACTCCATGGGTACCGGTGGACTCACCCCTCCTAGTCGTCGCAGGCGCACACGTCCCCAATCAACCATGCACACCATAGGAGGAAACGGCTATGCCAATTATGCGTCCGGAATCGGTTCCCAAGATGCGCAACCGTATGATTCCAATATGGGAGATGTCAGGAGTCAGCGCAGTTTCATTCCACCGGGAAGTGTGAACGACAACACAGCCGCCAATAGAAGTATCGCTGCACAAAGCACCCACACCCAGGAGCCGGTAGGGGACAATAACACCAGCTTCACCCCAAAATCGCCCTTGATCACAGGGGTTGGCGCTGGTAACTCTTCAATCGCGTCGGGAAATGACGTAGCCTCGCAACCCGAGTCCTATCAATACAAAGCCAAAGCACAATACGCATGTGCGTTGATTCAGCCGTTTCTGTGCTAAATTCATTCACTCAACACCATTTTAAGATACGGCATCTGCCGAGGATCCGAGTGAACTGTCCTTTGCTAAAGGGGAGGTTCTTGATGTCCTAGACAAACAAGGAAAGTGGTGGCAGGCAAAGAAGTCAGATGGAACAACAGGAAGTAAGTTCTTTATTGGACACAGCATGATGAACCATGGCGTCTCACCTGTCATTTATAGTTGCCCCATCAAACTACCTTCAGATCATTTAAAAATCGTGGATACCGCTTGCCATCTATCATTGGGTTCCTTGCGCGTGTCAGTGACAGTTTCAATATATCTATACCGTCTACTCCCACTGTATTGTTGATACCGTTATTCTTTCTTTTCCGACGATTAGGCTTTATGGATACCGTTTTGATTATTATACTAGTCGTGTTCGCTTGTACTGTTGCTACATCAGGTGTAAAGCTCAATATAGAATGAACAAGGATTCCCCATCTCAACGACGTCTACCGCTACCTCCGCTCCCTAAAACAAGTTTGGTAGCACCCCGCTTCTTCTTTCCACCCGAGTTGACGCTGCGTTCCAACTCGTGCCATGCGATCTCATCCCAGTAGTCATCATCCTCGCGTCTAGTTGCAGGTGCTGGACGGGGCTGTAACACAGGGGTATGTAATGCGGAGGCAAAACTGCGAGTACCCCACGCGCCCGTTACGGCCTGCGGCTCTGGTGAAATCGCTGATGGAAAAGATTCTGACACGTCCGACTCCTGCGGGCGCGTCGCTCGGCAGAATCTGCACTGCCGCCTGAGATGCCGCACTGGGCGTCGAAACAGTTCTCTCCTTCTCGCGTTCCTTCTCTTCAGCGCGTGCCTTGGCCCTGTCTTCCTTGCGTTCTTTCTCCTTTCGTCGCGCCGAACGCGTCTTTAGCGCATTCTCAAAATTCTTCATACCCTCCGATCCTACAACGTCTGAAACGTCTGCTTCAATGAACACGACATCGGCGCCTTCCGGTAGATGTGCGAGGTATTTGCAACGCTTCCGAAGGTCATCGTTCACCGTTCCTTCAGAGTAAGCTTCTACTCGGACTGAAATACTGTCCGGAAATGAAGAATAGCTGCCAAAGCGAGAAAGCAAGATCTTGATGTCCAATGGATGGAGAAAGATGAGTAAACCAGAAGCAGCCTGGTAGTAAAAGTAGGTATTTGTAGATGGAGGTGGAGGGTTGAGATTCTTCCTGTGCTTAGGTGTATTGCGGACGCCAGTCGGGGGTGGTGGGGTCGGAGCTGGAGAAGAGCGGGCACTCGTACTAATCCCCTGTGCTTTCAAAGCAAGGAACTCCGTTGGAACGTCTTCCACTACCTCTGCAACAGGTTCCTGTCGACGCTGGCTATTGTCAATCCTCCCTTCTAGTTCATGCAGGTCGCGCATCGCCTTTTCAATCTGTTCCTGCAGTTGTCGGGAGTCCAAGGCAGCTACCTTTGCGATCTCATGACGAATCTTCTGGTCAGCCCCGTCAACAAACGACATGGCCAGCGTATCTTTGAGACCCGCGAGAACGCGACGTTCGGCAGCTAGATCGTCAAGATCCTTCGTCAGATCAGCGATCAAGTACGAGGGAGTCGCCAGCATGAACTTGGAAAATACAAAGACATCTGGAAGAAGATGAAAAGGGGCCTGGTGGGGTGGTATGAGGTCGGACGGCCAGGTACTCGAACGGGGCAGAGCAAGGGTCGTAATCTGCGGGCGCTGTATGAGCCTCATTCGCAGGATAGATCCAGCCTTTGGGACCGTAACGACCGATCCGGTTTCGGCTGCCAAGGGCGTTGGTTCCTCATCCTCTTGCGTGGTGGGTGCATCGTACCATTTCACGCATTTGAGTTGCTTCTCGTTGACGGAATCAAAGCAAATCGGACACCGAGCCCACTTGTTGTCCGACATGTTCAGATATTGTAGTATGCAAGGGAAGCAATACACCTGTAAATCAGTTGATGCCAACGACTTTGGAAAAGAGTGTACACGACTTACGTGTCCGCACTTTGTCATTCTAGGGGCAACAGGAAATGACAGACAGATTGGGCATGTCATCAGTCCTTCACACTGTGTAGGAGCATCTCCGGTAGCTGCAGCGTGTGCCAAGGCAGACGAGCGGGGGATAATGACTTGCATGATGTCTTGCCATTGAAAATAGCTGTAGATACATAAGTACGTCCGTGCGTCAACGGAGTATGGATACGTGCATGTCTGGGTCCGCGAAATGCACGGTGTAGTCACCGGTTGGGTTCATGACAAATCGGTACTGTGCATTGACGAAGCCTGCATAACACAGTGAGGATAAGAGAAACAGAAAAGAGGGTGAACACTGACGTTCTTTGTTCCAAACACCATGGGTATTCGCGGTCTTCCTGCTTCTCCGGGGAAGACTTTGAATGGGCCTGGACTGTCTAGGGGGAAGTGTGAAGTTGAGAAGGTGAGAAAGGTCCATGACCTGAGGTTTGTAGGCTTGCGAGCGCGGCAGGCCTGACATTGAGGCGAGAGGGCGAGAGAGGCCCGCCTCACCACGGAAACGATAAACCGATCCGGTTTATTACTGACTCAACGCCACTCCCACGTGCGTCAAATGGCAAAAGGCAAGAACCTCAATCCCGCCGACGCTTATCGTATGTTCCCAGCTCTCTCTCTCTCTCTCTCTCGATTTACACTCACTTTTGTCCAGGAAAGGCACAGAGAAAGAAGGAAGTGAAAAAGGCCCGTGCTTTTTTAAAAAATCCACCGACCCACATTTGACATTGACCTTGCAGTAGAACAAGACAGAGCGTCAGAAGAACCGCGGTCTCGCTCTCGTCAAGAAAGACACCACAGGTGCTATGCCCACTGATCATCGCATGTACTACTTCTGATTACCGCTGTAGAGATCGAAGATGAAATAAAGAGCCTCGAGGAGAAGACCGAACCGTCCTCGGGGGACAAATCCCGGCTCACCGAACTCAAGGCTGAATTGGAAAAGATAAACAAGAAAAAGGAAGAATATGTCGCAGAACACCCAGAAAAGCGAAATCTTGTCTACAGGAAGAGAAGAACAGAGGAAGAGAAGGCCCAGGCGAACGCCGTGCCTGCTCAGAGGACTGCGTTCAACAAGAAAGGATTGCCTCGTCATCCCGAGCGGAGCGTTTATTATGATCCAGTGATGAATCCTTATGGCGTTCCTCCTCCTGGTATGCCCTATATGGAGCGACGTAGGTACACATTGTGAGCGTATCTACATTTGTTTATGTTTTCTATAGCGTTGCAACCTGGTGAAGTCGACCCTGACCACGGTGAACATGAAGGCATGCATTTACTATCCTATTCCACGCAACCCTCACGAGCTGATTTATAGACGAGCCCAACGCCATTCTTCCTGGTCCTTACGACGAACCAGTTGGAAGCGATGACGACATACATATGCCAGATGGACCACCACCAGGTCAAGGTGCGCTGATCTTTTTCTATATCAGACAAGCCTTATATTGACCATGTGGTCTAGCCCCAATTATGGGGGCACCTTTTGTTCCCCCACTGCCTGCGCCAGGAACAGCACCGCAGTTTGCAGGTTTCCTGGGAGCTATGCCTTTACCGCCTCCGCCGCCACCATCTGGTTTCCCCCCTGTCGCCTTTCCTCACGCCTTTCCAAATTTCCCTCCAACTAGTTTACCAGGACCACCTCTACCACAGCCTCCGCCGGGGTTCCTTCCGCGCCAGCAATCAGTTTCGTCATTGCAGGATCCACTGGCTGGAATTCCTCACACCACATATCAAGCACATCAAGGAACTCGTTCTTCCTTACCCTCTCATCCTTCCTTACCAGAAAAACCTGTCGCGGCGATAACCGCTGCTGCTACCGTGTCCGCTGAACCACAACTGCGTGACCTAAAGAAAGAAGCAACCTCATTTGTACCATATACACTAAAGCGGAAACGCCAGGCCGCATCTGGGGTCTCTTCCGCTAAAGTCAACGCAGCCCCTGCCCTAACTGATGATCAGGAGACTCCAGAGCCTAGCCTGGCTCGGCCTGACCTTCTGAGCACACTAAGAGATCAGTTCGGAGCCCCGCCCATGGCCAAGACGGATACCAGCAAAAGCATTCCACCCATCCCAGCCAAGAAAAACGACGACTATGACAAGTTTGTGGAGGAAATAGGCGACATTTTAGGCTCCGGCCCGTATGATATAGAGTCGGCGTAATGATGATGCGTCTTTATTTGAACTTTAAATAAAAATGCTGTTAGCCTGTTATTATTTATAAATGTCTTCAGGATTCTCAAAGTATGTCTGTTCAATGATCACAGATATCACCCTGCTTCAACCCAGGCTATATGCCCGATTGCCTGGGAGGCTCTTACTCCTGCCCCTCCTACCTCTGAGGAAGCCGTTCAAACATCTTCCGGCTGAGCTATGGCACCATATTTTCGCGCTAGCATTGCTCGATGACGACAACACTATTCTTGCTCGGTCTCTGCTGACTGTGTGCAAGGCATTCAAGGTAAACTTGCGTGTTTCTGTTAGCAGAATCGACTCACGACTCGATACCACCAGGAGATAGCTCTACCCTTGTTGTACTTGAATGTCATCGTCACCAAAATGACGGTCTTGGGAAAGTTCTATGGCGTCCTGCTCGCCGCTGACCAGAAATGGGACTCCCTTCGCCGTATTCCTTATTCAACTCCAGGCCGGTGGGTGCATACCCTCGACCTCTCCAGGCTCGAATTTATTGGGCAAGCCCAATCCCTCGAGCTTGACTCCACTTTGGTCCACCTATTTCCTCTGGTACCCAACCTCTCTCGCCTGTCCATCAACCCCTCTTTCATCATAAGCCGAAGAGTATTATATGCCCTCGCCGACAAGGACGGTATCGAAAATCTTCGCCATCTGGAAGGCCTCAGTTACGTCCTACCGCCGTCCCGCCTGGTGGAGGATGACCCATTTGTACGGCTCCTGAGACGTTGTCCTTCACTAGAAGTCTTCGAGTTGATTGGACAAGGTCCAGGTCCCGCCGAACTCGAATTCTCTTTCGGGAATGCGCCTGAGCTACCGCAACACTTCTCGCCGCTGAACCTACCCAAGCTGAACACGCTATGCGTCGTCTCTATGCACTCGTCCCCATTCTTGCTGGCTCTACTCAACTCTCCGCTTCCTTCGCTGAAGAAACTTACCATCACTCCCTATAACGACATACCATACCCTGCATCGATGACTTCGCGCTTCATCGAGGTTCACGGCAAACATCTACGTTCTCTCAGCCTCCTGACTCTAAGATCCTGGCCAACGCGTCTACACCCATCTCCACCTACGATTTTACCTTCCTGTCCAAACTTGCACCATCTATCCTTGGAAAGACCATTGACGACACAAGTTCTATACGAGGAACACCCCCTTGAAATTCTTTCTATCCCGCGTCCAGATGCAGAATCCTGGACACTCGTGCAACAGCTGCTGCCGAGATTGCCTAAACTCGGGGTGGTGAGGATAAGAGATGTACGCTGGTTGAGAGATGGTATCTCATTGGGTGCCCAAGCCACTGGGGTCCAAGGTGAAATGCGAGAATGGGCACGACGTCTAGGTAGGAACGGTGTGCATCTCCTTGATGCCGATTGGAAAGGACTCAGACACTAACTGCTCCCATATATGTCAACTATCTTATCCCATCATTTCCATACTTTCCGTTGATCCCCACTTATGATTGTACTTGTATTAAACTTTGTGACGAGATGCCATGCCATGCCGAATATCGGTACCAATATAATTTGTTTGGAATGACTCAGTGTGCTTTCCAGCTCCCTATAAGCTCGTCAGTGTATAACCGATGCCACCAGCTGAAGCAGAGGTCATCTCATTTGCCCTCGCAGTCGCTTTCTCTAGTAACCCTTTTGGGGGGAATCCGGCTGCTGTTGTCTTCATGGACCTTACACAACCAGATGAAGTCTATGAGGCCATCGCAAAGAATTTGAAGCAACCAATGACTGCCTTCGTAGATGCAAAAGAGGTCCAGATGCCACGAACAGCTGCATTTGGTATCCGGTTCTTCCTTCCTTACAATGCAGAGGTTCCGGTTAGCGGCCATGCGTTACTTGCCACCGCCGAAGTGGTCTTCAAAAATACCAGTACCACTTCCTGATGTCAACATGCTGGAATTTGAGACACAGAACGGTAAGATACTCTCAGCGCGGAAAGGGGATGACGGATCGCTTGAGGTCCGTTTACCTTCCGGCGTGCCCGAAGAGGTTTCTGGCAAGGAGAGGGCCAGGCTGATCCCATATATAAACAAGGCTTTCGACCGCGAAGTCGGCTATTCGTTACATTGGCAAAGGGAGCAAGAACGGTTGCTATAGAGACTGTAAGATATGTCCAATACCACTGAAATCGAGAAGAATGAACCCGTCCAAAATAGATCTCGTGGTGGAAATAGATGCGAAAGAAGACTTGAAAAACAGTCTGGTGGACGTAGAAGCCTTGGTCAGATCTCTGGCACTCTCGTAAGATTTCTGAATCAATTAACGTCTCTTCAGCGGGGCACAGGATATCTTGTTCATATGATAACAAGTGCGTCGACCACTGGACAGGAGCTGTTTGTCTCTCGCATGTTCTGCCCTGCGATCGCGTTGGAAGGCGAAGTTATGGCAAGCGGGACGGGGCATTGTCTTGTGGGTCCGTACTGGTACAGGAAGTGTGATGTGCCTGGGGGAGACGAAATCGAAAGCCACGCAAGTCAGCCCGAGAGGAGGTGACCTAAAGTTAGTGTGGTTAGAAGACGAAGGGACGATGGTGTTGCGGGGCGTGTCAACGGTGGTTGCTCGAGGAGAACTTTATGTCTAGAGATAAACTGTCCATACAGCAGTGCTATGTAGTGCCTACAGATGATGATCAGGGGTTTAGCTACGCCTTGTCAAAAGATATATATCAATGATCACTGACCTGCATCCTCTACATCTCCTGGGGTGTGTTCCTTTTTCACAGCAGGATTCGGCACGGGTTCTTTCCTCCGCGAGCCGTAAAGATTGGGCATAGAGACCCATAGTAAAATCGCGAATAGACTGAGAGTAGAGGGCGAGGGCAGTCCTCCTGTGTAGTCCTGGAGTTCGGCATCGTTGGAATTGAGTGGACGCGTCATTGGTCAAAACGCATGTGGCCGTCCTTTGTTTCGGACTCAGATTCGATGCCGTAATGCGATGACATCAATCTAGTCTTCTGATCAGTATACATTCCAAATCCCAAGAATACATAATATATAATGTCCAAAACATGAAAGTCTATTTCACGGATCACCGACGCCCTGATGATAGTGCTCGCCGAAGACGGTTTGTATCTTCACATACATCAATTGTCGCGTGGAGATCGTGGTACTTCCGCAGATCTGCAGCTTCCGATCGTGCAACGCCTGCTGAATCATTCGGCAACCAAATCATGGGAGGTGGTGCGATTAGTTCAGGCGCGTACAAAACTCCTGCCATATCATCCACGTGCCCAGTAAACAGTAGAGGAGGGAGGTGCGGTGGAGCATCTGGATGCGTTCTTGCTGCTCTTTCAGTGGCTGTCAGATCGTCTATGGTTTCGGTGCCTAATTCAGAGTTATTGCACTGGCAGGAGAGAAAAGATTCGTTGCACGTACGAAGGGGGACTGCTCCTTGGAATTGAGCCGGCGAAACTGCCAACGTTATGCTCATCATGTCTAATACCGAAGCCATTGATTCTCGCATTCTGGTACCCCGACCACTGGTATCTCCTGTTGTTTCCTGTCCATCCAAGTAGGTTCGGTTTAGTACATCAGTTGCGGTCCCTTCAAACCGATTCAATGAATCTTGCGTGATGGCACTGAGAGAACTTCTCGGTCTTCTTCTTGTTTTCTGATGGGCATAGATTTCTATGAACAGAGCGACAGATATAGCTATCGCGAGTAGAATGCTTCCTTCGATCCACAGTTTCCGACTGAGGAATATAAGTCCTAAAAGGATAGGCTGCAGGGATAGGATAGTTCCAAGGCGTTTGACAAGCCAGAGTTGTAACAAACCCCCCGTTTGGGAGTGAGTACGCGCATATACGTAGCCGACGAGATAACGGTGTGCTGCGTGCGCGGATGAAATGAGTGTCACCCCAAGGTAAGGATAAAACAACACTACCAATGAGAGTGAGGAACAATAAAGCCATCACCACAGGCCCAATCAATGGAAATATCAACCAAAACGTAGATCCGATAACTGAAGCGAATATGCAGGCACCGAGAGAGAAGGAGGGTTCATATGTGAGTGGGTAAAGAGCTGTTGAGTGTCAGCTAATACTTAACGCAGCAGTACATGAAATTGACCTCGGAATCTTTGTCTTGGGGTAACAGCGTCACGCTGTGCATGGGTTGTTTGCAATGCGTGCTTCGGCTGAAGCAATAAGAGACCTGGGGAAATGACAACAAAACTAGTTACGATGGCCAGCATCAAAACACTCGAAGAAATGGAACCATCAGCCACAGACATGGCATCCGTTTCGTTAACGCTGAAAGCTTGTAAAGAGTACAGAAGTCCTCCGATAACTACCAACCAGATGGTGGTCATTATTGATGACAAGAAGGTGAATTTCAAAACGAAGAATTGGCCAGCGGAGATACTAATATACCCATATACATTGGCAGCCCCTGCATAGTTGCATCATGAGTTGAGATGCAAAAGGCTTGTATAAGACACTTACAATAGACCACCGTGAGAGCAATTATCATGAAGACGATGATGGCAAATGCGGGGGCAAGGACCGTGGCAATACCAGACGCCAATGGGTCTGCCTTAAGTAGTGACGCCAAGAAAGGCAAGTAATGAGCTACATCAGGTGCCGTTGCTAGCGATAAGCCGGTTGCAGCGGTGACTAGACGAGTGGAACATGAGCGTTTAGTTTGCAAAACGACGGGGTAAAGGGGAATACTCACGGGCAGCAGCGAGTAACACTATGACCACTCCTATCAATGCCCACACTACGGCTGTATCAATTGGAACAGGCTCGTTTTGAAGTACATCCCACCGGATATCTTCCTTTGCCCGTCCTTCGACCAGTTCAATGCCGGGAATATAGTCAAGTCCCCTCCCAACCATTAGCCATCCTTTGATTCTGGCCCCATCAGCAATGTCATTATAACACTCTCTTTGAAGATCCTCAATCTCGGAATTGATCGCCTTGAGCTTGGACCGCCAGAGAGTGATGTTTGCATAAACTTTACCAAGCTCATTGAAACTGACCCCATCGAGCGGTCGTACGAAGGGCTGCACGGGTTGCAAGCGCATGTGTGGCGGTGGTATGGACTCAGGAGCTTCCTTCTGCCTAAGAGGAAACGTTTCTCGGCGTGATTCTGGCTGTGGTATTGGTGGTTGAGGTTTGTGTATTCTTGGTCTCCTGTGAGTAGGAGCTAATAGAGCAGCCGCACCCGAGGCATGACTTGAAGGACCTGCGCCAGTCTCCTGAGTTGCGGGTATCTGGTAATAATCTACGCCAAAGTCCGCAGGTGCTGTTCTGGCGATGTCCACCCAACCATTATCAGCATTGTCGTCGGTTTCTGCGCTCACTCCTGCATAGCTTTCTCTCGGCTGCAAGCCCAATTGTTGAGCAATTCGACCATCCCAGGAGTCCGTATCCGGGACATAGTTGGGACCATACAGTCTAGGATCAGGAATTGTATCTAAATGGTCGTCTCGTGACGGCGCCAACTGGCCTGTTTCATCGACAGATAAGGGACTCCCTATGGGTATGTGGCCATTGATAATCGAATTGCGGTTGACTTCAAAGAACCGGCTACCAACTATGCGGGAATTAAAGGCATCGGAGAAGCTCGGCTCAGGACGTCGCCGGGGAGGCATTTCCCTTTCTTTCTCGTTTGATCTCGGGTCCGTCAAATCCTCATGAAGTCCTTGTAGATTCCGTAGCTTGTAATATTGGGAGGGGGCAACGAAAGATATTGGAGCGAGTGAGGATGAAGCCAATGCTCGATTAATGGCACGCCGGCCGCGAGGACGCTTGATCGCTCCTAAGCATCCGTACCAAGGTGTCAGATTCCACTTACTCGTCTGTGGCCAAGAGGTTGGGGCGGACTGATGTAAGGTCGATCAGGATTGGGCGGTGGCACATTTAACTCAAAGTCGAGGACAGAAGGGTCGGGGGTAGTGATTCTGAACGACTTTATATATTTGCTTTCTGCGATCTCAAGGTTTTCCAAATAACCATCGCGTTCGAATATGAGCTCGGCCAAGCGCCGGGTATCCCTACACGCGTGATAAGTCACCAACAGGTTAAAAACGGAGAAAGAAGTACTGAACCCGATGGAAAAAAGCATTTGAATATCCACTCCCAAATCTGCTTGTTCTGTGTAATTGAGAGCGCGTTCTTGTAAACGTCTTCTCCTGCTGCCGCCTCGTCTTCGAGCTGAACGGATTCCATTACTTTGTTCAGTTGCATCCAGAGAAGAGGTCAAGCCTAAGGATATGATAAACTGTTTCATTTGCTTTTCACCCCAGCCAACGAACCCAGGGGCCCGCGATGCACTGAGCCAACCCAGTTCGTTTCCATGGCATTTCACTTCTGTCCATCGCATGCGATATTTGAGCAACTTGTTGAATTCCCTCAGTACCAGGTAAACGGCCGGAAACAATCCTCCGGCCAAAGCCAGAACAGTTATCACAATCACCCGTATCCGCGCATGCAATGGATCACCGGCGGTGCCTTGAATGTGGGTATCAATATTCTCTGCTGAGACTAGGCCAGTGTCAAAGACGCGCAGCAATCGAAGAATACTCAATTCTAATAGAAGAGGGGCAGTCCCGCCATAGAATCCCGTTGAATTGGTCAGAGAGCAGGAGATGTTGACAAGATAGACAGGTAATGCACCACAGAGGCTGATAAATGACCAGCCAGACGCGATGACAAAGGCAAGCCAGAGGAATCTCTGCGATAGCTGTTCGTCCGAAGGAAAGAGCCGAGCATCTTCCGCGTCTGAGCGCATTGCTCCGGAGAAGTCAGTTGGAAGACTAGGAAACAATGGAATCTGAGGGTTTAGAAATGCGAGAAACGAAGAAGGAAGAGGCCTTGGTCTGAGACTTTGCAAAATGTTAGTGTTTATTGTAACGAAAGAAATATACTATATTTACGCTGGATGTACGAACCACTCTCGCAACGCATATATGGACCTAAACCGTGGACGGATAATGGCGAACAACACCTGAAAGAATGATCAAGACTGAAAAGAACAGGATAGTTGTTGGACCGCACCCAAGACACGAGACCGATGGCACAAGACAGGACAGCAGTCGCAAGGAGGCCATCTGCAGAGACGTCTAGCCGTTTTCCGACACATATGTTCGATGAAGAACTGGAATTAAGATATGTAGGGCCTGTAAGGATAGCTGGATTTCTAGCAAGTATAGATGACAGCAAGGAAGGAACAGAAGAGGAGAACGAGGGGATTTGCGTCGTGGATATCGTAGTCGGCATCACGGTCGTAAATGAAGAAGTGGGTATCAGAAGCAACAGCTCCAGGCTTCGCGGGTCGTTGCAGGGGCCTGTTCGTCGGTTGAACGGAATAAATCACTTGCCTAAAATGGCATCCCTGAGATTAAAATAGAATTACCACGTGGCCGTGTGCATCACCCAACAGCAGCAGCAGTGGGCCTCTAGACTCGCTAATGGCAAGCGCAACAAAAAGTGTTCGTTGTTCCCTTCTCCCCGTGGCCTCGCCTGACTTCTTGGATAGACACAGGCCCACCTACTGTTGCAGCAGGCACAGACTGCTTGCCATACTTACACTTCTCAATCTTAATGATTCCGTCGATAATACAAAGGAAACAGCAAAGTCCACTACAGCTTCGAAAGCACAGCCCGCCTCTGGTCCGCCCGTCTGGAAAATCCTTGTCTTGGACCAGCGCACGAAGGATGTTCTTGCCACCGTATTACGTGTACAGGACCTGCGAGACGTCGGCGTGACGCTACACGTGTAGGTCTTCTAACGCGTTGTGGAATCTGCGATAATTTATGTTAATAGTCAACTACATTCTCTTCGGCCCCCACTACCCGACGTTCCAGCCGTGTATTTTGTGTCTCCGACGCTAGCTAATATCCGTAGGATTGCAGAAGACCTTCGGAAAGGCCTTTACGAGTCTTTTCATCTTAATTTTGTTGAACCTCTTCCTCGCGCACTTTTAGAAGAGCTCGCCGCGTTCGTTGCTCAAGATGGGACCGGAGACCTTATAGAACAGGCAAGCACCATTGTTTACATTCAAGGATGAAATTCATCTCCCTCGTCAATAGGTTCTTGACCAGTACCTGTCATGCATTGTACCTGCTCCATCATTTTTTTCATTGTTACCTCCTTCTCCGGCTGCCTCACCAGCTGATGGATCAATACAAGCCCCCCACATGTCATATACGCTCTTGAACTCTCCATCTGCAACAGAACAACTCATTGAAGAAGAGATTGAACGCATTGCAAATGGTCTGTTTAGCGTTGTCGCAATTATGGGTCAGTTGCTTTTACTTGCTACCATGCTTGAGACTATATTGGAACATCATCAGGTCACGTACCTTTCATCCGTGCACCCAGGGGCAACGCAGCAGAGATGGTCGCAAAAAAACTCGAGACCAAGATTCGCGATGCCATTTTGATGGCAACCCGTGGACAAAGTGGTACTTCGAACCTTTTTGCATCAGATGCAACAGGCCTGTCCAACCTTCAACGTCCACGTGAGTAATCTACTCGATTCCTCTACGGATTGTTATTATGGAGACAGCTTAGTTCTCTTGATACTGGACCGCAATGTGGATCTTACTTCAATGGTATCTCATGGTTGGACTTACCAGTCTCTGGTTTCGGATTGTCTCAATTTCAAATTGAACCGGGTCATCGTTCCTCAAGGTCCTGGATCTGAGCAGAAACGATCTTATGATCTTGATTCAAAAGATTATTTCTGGGCGCGCAACGCTCCAATCCCCTTCCCACAAGTGGCGGAAGACATTGACGCTGAATTGAACAAGTACAAGCAGGATGCAGCCGAAATAACGCGCAGCACGGGTGTGAGCAACGTGAACGACATATCTCAAATGTAAGCAGCTTACTTCTTTATCTTGCGTATTGAAATCATTGCCGCATTTCAGAGACTTATCTGCGAATGCTACGCACCTGAAGACAGCTATCACACAGCTTCCTGAACTAACAGCGCGCAAGGCTACGCTAGATACGCATATGAACATTGCTACAACGCTATTAGAGCAAATCAAACAACGCGGACTAGACGAGTTATTCGGCACAGAGGAGTCAATAAGTAAACAGACAGTAAACTCCATTCTCGAAACGATCCGCAATCCTAGGTCGGACGGTACTCATTATAAGCCTGAAGATAAGCTCCGCTTAGTTCTCATTTATTATCTTACTGCGCCCGATAATGCGATCTCCAAGGAAGACTTTGCTGAATTAGAAAAGGCATTGCAAGCTTCTGAAGCCGAAGTTGCAGCTCTTCAATACGTACGACGTACACGTGAAATATCACGCATGTCCGTTGCGGCGGCTGGATTTGGTTCAGCAATGGGTGGGTCAGGAGCAGGAACCGGGAGTGCGACACCCACCCTTGGCGGAAGCGGGCAAGGCGGAGAGTTATTCAAGGGCTTCAGCGCGCTTGGAAACAAGGTAAAGCGCTAACGTCATTGCTGTTGACTCTTATAATGACGAAGATCTCTTCATTAGCTAACTGACCGCCTGAAAGAGGGCGGCCTGGAAAACCTGATTTCCGGCGTTCGTAACTTTCTCCCAACGAATAAACTTCTTCCCGTTACACGGCTTACTGAAGCTCTCATGGATTCGTCGTCCGCGTCAAATCAATCCTTGCAGGAAACGGATGACTACCTGTTCCTGGATCCTCGTGCTCCTCGTCACGGACATGGCAATGTGCCTGGAGCAGCCGGAACCAGCGGTGCAGCTCGAGGGCGCCGGATGGCATTTGCGGAAGGAACTGTGTTCATGGTAGGAGGTGCGGGATATGTCGAATTCGGCAACCTAGAAGAATGGGCTGCAAGGGCCGGAAAGAAGGTCACATATGGCGGAACAGAAATTATTGATCCAGGTGCATTTGTCAAAATCCTGGGGGATCTTGGAAAGCTGGGTGCGATGTAATCAAAGTTCCACTAAGGTTAATAAATTATAAATTGAGTGGAGGAATATTGATACTGTAGTATACACTGCGAGACAAAAATAACCCCCTTCATCTTTATCAGCGCTTCCGGTTGTTGCCTTGCATTGCTAATATTTGAACGAGACGAATGCTGAACGAGGTCATAAGCTACGATAACCTATTGTAAGCACACGGATACTCACAATATATTGATCATATCAAGCTCAAGACTAATTGACTCGTTGATTGGATCGCGTTTCATGACACCATTTTCGGCCATGCGGGCATGTTGTAGGATTTTCTGAGTACTGTTCTTTCATCAGCCTTCATGTCATGGCAAATAATGCAGACAACTACTCACTCGTAAAGAACAAAGCCACCAAAGACAGCCAAACCGCCGTACAACGAGATTGCTTCAGAGATAGCCAGTCCGCGCAAGCCCATTGGAAGGACCATTGGAGCTATGGAACTCAGAGCGACGACAGTTACGCCGGCTAACAGGGGTCCACCGAGATGAAGATATTTGTCATTCCTGGACAGGATATGAGCAGCCTGTAAGCGACCAACCTGTACAACTTACGTTGCCGTTGCACCAACATAACAAATGGAACCAACAACACCAAGAGTGTACAGGGCAGCGCGAGAAAGAATGGCGGGACTGAAGAAGAACAAAGGGCTAAGCGTGGCAGCTTGGCATCCATTGAAAGCCTAATCCACGAGTTAACATAGGACAGTATCGTACAATCTCGCAACGTACCAGCCAGAATGCATGCTTTTGAAAAGTCTTTTCCGGAGGAGTGAAGTACGTGCCCATCATGGTGCCAATGCTGCCTACAAGGCTTACTCCAAGTACCATCCCTTATAAATAGTTTCAGCGTACGGTCGATCATCGAGGATTGGCTCAGCACTCACAGGGATTAGCCGCCATGATCCTGAACGCAAAGCCAGACCGGAACATCGATCGTGCAGCCAACGCTGTCAATAAGAGCCCTGTACCAGTGTACTTGAATGTGTCATTAAGAAGCGATCTCTCGGTGGCCGAAAGGGGATCTCTTGTTTGTCTGTTGAGGAACCCATCGGTGACCACTGCGACTCCCGCCACGCCACCTGCAATGATGGCGATGCGCTTCCAAGACACAGGTTGGCTCTCTTGAACAACCTTGTCAGTCATGAAAGTCCGGTTCCGGAAACCTGATCCAAAGAATGTCGAAGGCCGCTTGGCAAGACTGGCTTGTTGAGAGAGTCCATTTTGCCTAAATGCTCCAGGTCTAAGCGTACTGAACAGACGTGTAGATAGCGCTGAATGACGAGCTGGGATTGCTAACAACGGCCGTAGCTGAAAGGTTGCCAATCGTTGTGGTAGCATGTCAAGTCGGGTGGACGCAGACGTCACGCTACGGCATGCTATAAATACATGGTACATCCATAATTAGAAGCTCATTCTCGCAAGGCAGGAATTGCCAATGCATCAATAACTGCCACCTGTCGGCATTCCAAAGCAACTGCCAGTCGACTGATACCTTCGTGCTCCTGCCAGTCGATCTCAAATACACCCGGTTTCTCTGCACCTGCATACCACGACCACCGTTTCAATCGCGACTAAGAAAGTTGTCAAACGTAGTGATCAGAAAATATTATGAGAACATTACCTCGACACTATAAATATGCAGCCAGCCATCTCCACTTCCAGTAGCCAGCCATTTGCCGTTTGGACTGAACGTCATAGAGAAAAGAGGCCGCTTATGGTCTGCAAGTACTTTCAAGCATTCGCCAGTGACCGAATCCCAGATGCGAGCAGTTCCGTCGAATGATGATCTAAAAAAAATGAGCACAAGAAAATTGAGGATTAATGGGTCGTACGTGGCTATCAGTTGATTGGTCCCTGGAGGATGGTCCGGACACCAGCATATTGTAGTGACCGCATGACTATGTCCCCTCAAGACGATAACATCCGAAGCCATCAAGCCCGGTATTGACTCTGCAGAACTGGAAATGTTTTCGATATTCCATACTCGGGCCGTCGTATCATCCGAACATGATGCAAGCCGTGTGCCAGTTGAGTTGCATCGGATCTCGTTTATTTCGTTCTCGTGTCCTCTAAATGGAACTCTAGGAGAAGGTCATAGGCGCTAGCACTCACTTACGAGAGTGTTTTGATCGATTCCCCACCATCTACTTGCATTATGTATATTTGGCTGTCCGCGCCACAACTCGCGAATGTCCAGTCATCTAGCCAGGCAACATCCAAGCAGCAATCTAATCTAGCATAAATAATTACAACCAGACGTCGCGATAACACTCTTCTTACCTGTATGACAATGATATTGCCGTTGTAATCGCTTTTCCGAGACATTCCACAAACATGTCGTTCCATCCAGACTCGCTGTAAGGAGCCAATGTCCGGTCTTTGAGAATCTCGTAGCAAATATGGGCCCCTTCTCAATCAGATACATAATGTAAAGAGAAGAGCATAGAAAAGATAATAGAGCTTACATTATGCTGGGAATGGGTAAAATACAGTTCTCCATTGGGTTTAGATACTCGCAATATTGAATCATATGAGCCAATAGCCAGTAATTGTCCGTCCGGACTCCAATTTAGGGATGTCAAATCGGCAGACCCCGCTTTTGAAAAGTGGTGAAGCGATACAGGAGGGAAAGGGTCGGAAGTGGAGGGGACTGTTGAACTTGAAGGGTCGGGCAGAGTCCAAAAGTTCACGACGGCGTCCTTGGACCTATTTACGCGAGGTGAATGGTAGATTTAATACGATGAAGGCGCGCACTGACCCACTGGCAAGCGTCGGATGGTTCTTTGGATTCCAAGCACACACGAACACCTGTATACGTTTTTGAACAGGGGCAAATGGGAAAGGACAGTATTCCGTACCTCTGTCGTATGACCTGGAAGCATGGTGACAGCGCTGGCTGTTGACTCATCAAGGGGACCTTGGGTGTGCTTCTCTTTACGTTTGGATTTCCTGGGAAGTAATTCCGGTGTCATGGTTCGTGATATCGTCGATTCTGCATCTTGGTTTTTTGACTTATATGCTAACATTCTTTGTTAACAAGACGTATTATTAAACAGCACGACTACACACACATTCGGACGATGAATCAGCATGCATATCTTCACTTTCGCGTTTCGCTCTTTTCTCGGACGGTTCATCCAGAGCCATTGGTGACTCCTTCCTTTTATTGACTGTTTCAGATACAGTTGGAACGCCATTTTGATACACAGCCCGTTCCTGTGTCACAGGCAATTGAGAAAGAGACATCATTTTTGCGCCAGCATCTGTAGAACATTGATGTGAATCCAGCAGTGAGAACTCTGCTGTGCAGTTCAACGTGACTTGACTATTCTTCCAGTGATGCTCGACTTCCAAATACAAAAGCGCTTTACAAAGGAGCTCAACTAGCTGTCCGCGGATGATATGTTTGTGGAACAAGGGAGAGCGATCCAGTTGTGCCTCAGCGCGTAGGGTGAAAGCAGAGTGAGCAAAGCCTGGATGAGACGGTTAGCGACGCGAAAGGTGCCGAAAGCAATGTATTTTACCCGAGTCGATGAGGAATGCATAGACGAGACAATTTATCTCATCGGCAGTTACTCTTATCTGGTCTGCCATATTGGCAGGAAGCTTCACCTAGTCGCAGCTAATGCAGCATGTTTGCATCAGTTTTGCTTTCCCAATCTAGAAATAATTGATGGGATCTCAGAAACGATCTTACCAATACCGTCGGATTCCAAGTTGCCGGTGCTTATAAATTGAAATACGGCGTATATCTTAGCTGTAGCCTCTTCTCATCCCAACCCATGCAGGCCGACTGGGACCAGGAAAGCTCCGATGAGGAAGCTAACCCTCGCCCTCAAGAGCAAACCCCCCGTTGGCGATCTGTTCGTCGAGGCAATAGCATTTTGCCCCTTCTAAGCAGTCAGTGCCTTACTACCCGTGTATACCATTGTCGGTCCACTTATTGATTTCGCAGCCTTATTTTCAATGCAAAATGGAGGGGGTCCATTAGGGAATCGTACTGTTAATGTGACAACCAGGGATCTCTCGCAACTACTAGAAGGTATAACTCCTATTAGGCTATTTGATGACGGCGACGAGGATGAAGATGAAGATTATTATGGAGAAGATAACGGTGCCCAACAGTGGTATCCCCCACATGATGAACCTCAACCAGCAGGTGTGGAATTACTTGCTAGTGGCGATTTCGGTCGCGTTTCCATGAAAGATCGAGCAAATAATCGCAACGTCGCTAAACGACTGTTCACACGAGTCTTACAGCCTCCATCCAGTCTACACAAGGAGGACATAACGAGTGTAAGTTCGCATTAACGCATGACGCATGATGTTCTGCCAGTGGATTGAGCATGTGACAGAATCTGGTACCCAATACCAATGGCACTGCTGTAGCGAAACTTGCTGCAAACATCTACAGTGGTCAATACTCAGCTGGCAAGTGCTGATACACATTTGGTATAGATGGCAATGCAATGCCAACCCATTATGTTTTGTAGATTCATCCTTCTACTACACTTGCTCGCAAGGTGACGACATTGACTACGATCGTGCCTTAAGCTAAACATGACCTCTTCAATCTAGATTTTCGCATGCACATTTTTGATACCACCAAACCCCCGTACTCCAAGCAAACCGAACGGGCAGGAATCTCCACAAAGTTGCCGATCAAAAAGTCAATTCAGGGAGAATGTGGAAGATGGACGATTACTGATGCCAACTTATCACCGGATAATGAAAGGTAGATTGTCGCTGTTCATTTGCTGGCGCAGCTAATGGGTGTTAGATTGATATATTCGTCGATAGTAGGCCAGATCTACTTCCAATTATTCCTGTTTGCGACCGTCTCATTGCTTAGACACCAACTGCATACATGACTAACGTCTCGGACGACTCAGCACGACAGATTCCCATCCATTTCGGCGACCGTGGGCCATACGGCTTCGGTATATGGAGCTGTCGATTCTCCGCCGACGGTAATGAGGTTGTGGCTGGCGGAAGTGAACATATTTTTGGTAAGCAATGATGAATTTGTATCTTTTGACAATATATTCACGTATACAGTTTATGATCTTGTTTCGGATCGACGTACTGTGAAAATTAGAGCCCATGATAACGATGTCAATAGCTGCTGTTGGGCCGATACTGCATCCGGAAATGTACTTATCAGCGCTTCAGACGATACCTTTTTGAAAGTCTGGTACGTGCTATTCCATGAGAAACCGACGGAGGTTCATGTACACCAGGGATCGACGTTCGCTGGGTTCATCCCAGAAGCCTTCTGGTGTCTTAATTGGACATACGGAGGGCCTAACTTACGTATCAGCGAAGGGAGATGGTCGCTATGTCATTTCCAATGGTAAAGACCAAGCGATGCGTTTGTGGGATCTTCGCAAAATGCGTTCTAACAATGATTATGAGAGTGTCAAGGACGATTCCTACGGCATACCCAATTTTGACTATAGGTATGAGGCTTCGCAACGCCGACTGTTGACCGAAAGCATAACGCCATCACAGATATTCTACCCAGCACAAACCTCGCTTTGCTGCTCATCCCAAGGACTGTAGCGTCATGACATATCGTGGTCACTCCGTGTTAAGGACTTTGATTCGCTGTCACTTCAGTCCTGCCGAAACGACAGGGAGTCAGTATCTTTATTCTGGCTCTGCAGATGGCAGAATACATGTTCGTATGTTTCATGAACACACATCATGTGTACTGATTTTCATACCTGTAGATTTGGTCCTTGGATGGCACGATAGTACAGGTCTTGGACCGTTCAAAAACACTGCCAATCTTTGTTGATCCCTCTGGAACTGAACGCACGACCGAAGGGCATGGACGGACCGATCTGTGTGTGCGTGATGTGAGCTGGCACTCTCAGGTATCCACCATCTGCCCTGTGCGAGACAAAGTCACGGTTACTTACCGCATTCTTTTCCTCCAAAGGAACCCGTTTTAATGAGTGCCGCTTGGGAGAGCCGACGCGATGGAAGTGTCGTGGCTAGGCATGAGTGGAAAGGGTTGATGAAGATGCGAGGTGCCTTGGAAGACTGGAACGAAAAAACGCGGTTAGAAAGAGAAGATCGCTCAGGATGTCAACGAGCTGTGACTCGCCGTGTCCCAGGCGCTTTTGATGACGACGAAGAAGATTACGATGAGGATGAATGAACTCGAAGAATAGCGACTCTGAGACTGCTGTATTGTGGCGACTACGTGGATTACTGTTGTACTGCTACATATGATGTACTACTAGTCCTTTTCAATCACTATACTAGGTTAACATGCTCTAATAATACATTAGCGTCATCTGTCTCTTACTATGACTACACAAGGTTTCCCCCCAGGGTATTTCGTTATCAAATCGGTCGCTAGTGACAGGGTCTTGGACATCACAGGGGATGAGGTCGAAGATGGAACTGAGACGATACTATGGGTAGAGACTGAGAAATCATTGGTTGAAAGTAAGGATCGGCTCTCCAAGTCACTTGACGCCCGGCTCAACTACCATAGCCTTACGCAATCCCAATTCCAACAACCAGGTGCGTCTGATGATAATTGCCATGACCGTTTGCAGAAGGACCATTTCAGGTATTCTTCGTTGATACTTCAGGTGCATTATGCTCGAGGTCATCGGGCCACGCAATTGATGTCGAGGGTAAGTTCAATCCTTGCATACAGGACACGCTCTTCATGGCATAGATCAGATGGAAAACTAGTTCTACGACACAGAAGACCTGTTTCGTACCCATACCCGAACTTGTATTCGCATCCTCTGCCCCGTTTTTCCTACTCTCAGACCACAGGCGAAATCACGGTGACATTTGAAAGCGATCCAACGTATCCTCCGCCGAGTCCCCAGCCATCTGAGGCTTGGAAAAACAAGCGTTACTTGCTCACCTCGGTTCCGTTGCGCAAGCCACGAACTATCATAGATGACGCATCCGAATTCATCTCTACCTCGATCGCAGCACCATTGATGGAATTGTCGAACATATTTTCCGTTGGTGGTGCAAACACAAGAGGACACGCAGATGAACGACTACCAACGCGACCGGAGGAGGTGTTTGATGGTGAAATTGACTTGAGGGAGAACGATGTAATCGAGGAAGAACGAGGGGAGGAAGGTGAGGTGGATGATTCGCCCGAATTGGGAAGGAAAGTTGTTGTAGTTGGGATATCAGCGGATGAGCGTGAGGGCCGCGTGTCGAGGCTGGCAAAGGCGAGGAGAACTTGGACCATCCATCCGTTGAGGCGCTTAAACGCGAGGACATCCCATTCTGTCACACTATAGTCACGTCACATCTTTTTTTCTTGAATGTTTGCTTGCACACGGCTTGCACGACGACGCGTGTGCTGTCCACGTCTCTTATGGCAGTCCACGCCCTGTGCTGCTCGCTTGCCTCTAAACCGCCATAATTCTTCTCATGCTTCAGACCCTCCTACACACGATGAAGCAGATGCAGACACTTCGGAACAACTCGAGTCGGAAATTTTCACGGATCCCCAACCCAACGCTGTCGGATATCAAGAGGAGTCGCGGCCTGAATCTTACGACCAATTCATGAACACCATTGGCAAGGATTTCCGTTATCCCTCAACGAGGAAGTGGCTTGGTGGCGCAGTAGTTGAGTTCGTCTTTACTTGCTGTCATCGGTGCTCTTACCGAAGTATGCTAGCCTTTTCCGATGAACCCTTCGTTCTTGCCTCCAGCGCCACTATCCGACGCGCTGCGAACAAAAATTTACAAAGAATTCATGCGTGATCCCAAAGAAAACAGTGTAAGAGCGCTATCCCAGAAATATCACATCAGTTTGAAGCGGGTCGACGCTATCTTGAGATTAAAAGGACTAGAAAGCGCTTGGATAAAGGTATGTTGTTTTTTCCTCGTCAACTCCACGACGGTGGAGATGATGCTTTTACGATTAGTCTTTAAGACGTTTCCCTATGGTTCCATTTTTCATGAATTAACTGATTTTTGTCCTCTTGTGTCTTTCGAACTAGACTGACCTTTGAATATAGGTAATTCTATCAAGTGTCTTGCTTGTGATATGTCATGCTCATTTTCGTCATCGACGTACTTGCATATAGAAAGTGAGTAGCAACACCATTTTCTCTCTATACGATGATACAATGTATCATTCGCGAACTAAAAGACTGTCGTGGTGTCTTACATCACCCGAAATCTGGTTATAATTTACAACCCCATCTGATCATTTTGCACATTTCCTGAAATACAATTTGATACTCATTTATTACTTAGGGCAAGGAATTACAAACAGGTTTTCAGCAGGGTATGGAGGAGCTATTGGGTGTAGAAGACCAAGAGATACAGAACCTTGAGCAAGATCGGGATGACCCGGCGCGACGCGATGTTCACGAGGCTGATGTTCTTGAACTAGAAGAAAACCGAGATGCAGTCAGACAACGGTATCAAAGATTTTATTGGGAGTCTATTCCGGAATCCCGGGGCGTGAGTATCTTTGTTTTCTATTAGACATGTTGATCTGAAATATAATTTCAGGAGCCCATTGTTCCTGGAGTTCTTGAACTTGCGAAACAGCGAGCCCAACAATTTGCTAATCGTGTAGAGAGTAAACGCGCGCCTCGAATCAAGGACACAGAGTACATGAAGACACCGCGGGAGAAGGTACAAGTCGTCACTAAGACTGGCCGTCCTACCTTTGAATTCCATGACGTCGGAAGTAAGTTTATTGACCGCAAAGAGCAGCTGCATCGCACAGTTGTTGCAGAGCGGAGGGCGAGAGTGAAAAGGGAAAAGAGAGAGAGGACGGTCCGAGTCGCGACATCTAATTAATATCATATATTACATTCTGGGGCTTAATGATGATCAACATATATCTCTACCTACACAATGCACCCCTCTAGCTTCAGATCGTATATCGTGATTCTTCCAAAGAAATCAGAACTTTCTTCGAAGATCAGCTTCAGGCTTGTCACACCGCTGGCAAGTAGATCTGCATCAGATGGTAATAAATCAAAAGACTGTCTTCTGTTGACATCTTCTGGGTATACATATGTCAAGAACTTCCACTCTTGTTGATTAGATGGCAGGACATGAACAGAGCAGCGAGTGCCCACAAAGCCTCCTTGAAATGTGAGGGAAAGCTTTTGTGGTACTACACGTTCGATGAAGGTGAAATGGATGTATTGAGGTAGTCCCTGTGTAGCGTATTTGAAAATGATGGCAAGTGATATATTGGAAGTACCTGTTGAGATGTCCAACACGTTTCTGGATCATCATCAATGAGATGCTTCTTCCCAGAAGTTTTGTCGAGCGTTGAGCTGACTCTGAGATGACGATGATTAGCGCAGAAAGCAGATGGGCAATGAAAACAAACTTGATAAGAGTGTCGGGCTTGAGAAGGCTGACAAGCATAGCGTGGGAATTGCCATCATTTGTCTTGCAACATGCGTTGCATCCCAGGAGAGCGACCTTACGCAGCGCATTCATGAACTCAGCTATCAGTGCCGTGCCAGACTGGCTGAGCGCTGCAAAGTCCTTCCCATATCTCTTTTCTGTTCTCAAAATCCTCGCAGAACGTGAGGCAACCCGTGACCATGCCCGTTCCCTCGCACGTCAAGTCTTAGCAAACAAGAGGGTACCCGCAAAGTCGGACGGTCTTGCGTCCCACTATTCTGTCTGCGTTGGGTGCAGCTCTGAGAATGCCCCCCGCAATCGCTACATCCAACTCGAACCTTATGATAGGACCCGTGTTATCGCGTCGGCACAGGGGTTGGAAAGTCGTTACCTTAACGCCAATTGGGTTTTGGAGCGATTTGGTCACAAGTGGTGGATTTCGACGCAAGCACCCCTCCCCAACACAGTATATACATTTCTGAGCCTAATCGTGTATCCCTCAGCAAGCTCTGCACCAGAGTTCACGATTCAAACAGATCCACAGATCCGTTTACCTTTCCAGAGCAGGGTACGCACAGTGGTGCAATTAACTCGGAACTTCGAGAGCGGCCGGCGGAAGGCGCACGCGTACTTCCCAAGTGAAGTCGGAAAATCGGACGTGATAACACCCGAAGAAGGTTGTACGACACCTGCATTCAAGGTTACTCTCTTAGAATCGCGTTCGTTCCCTGAGGCGCGTTGCATTCAAAGCACTGTATCAGTCACTCTCGTCGATGGCCAGGGCGGAGAAACCAAAACAGGCCGTGTCGTCTTCCGACACTATGCTTTACACCTCCTGGCCTGATCATGGCGTGCCTAGCAGGGAAGAACAAGCCAGGCGTAATCTCATTCGCTCAACTCGTCGACAGCGTCAATAAGGATACTACCTATGTGTCCGAAACAGAAGGTTCAATCAATCCCGATCCCCCAATTATAGTTGGGTGTTCTGCAGGAATTGGAAGAACAGGTTCATTCATTGCCTCTCAGTTCACTTCTCCGGTCCTTCGGTCGGCTACCTGCAACCTCTTTCCCAACCCCTATCTCATCGTTGCCTCCTTCTCCTCTCGGTCCTCTGCCAGCATCGTTGGCGAACGATCTTATCGCACAAGAGGTGGATTCGTTGAGAGAGCAGAGACCACGTATGGTTGAGCGCGATGAACAGGTTTTATTTATTTACGAAACTTTGACTGCCGTGCTGAGTAAATCATGAAGCCTGATTCTGTCACTGTATTGCTAGTCAACATCAAAGCTTCATGCTCAAATTACATATATCATATCAATCCGCTTGTCCTAATCTAAGCAGCGGCCCGAGGTATGTTTTCTGGTCACAAGGTCAGATCAGTGACGCGTGACGTAAGCAATGCCTAAAATATTTGCAACATCCGTGCAAGGACAAGGGTTCCAAATTTTCAAAACGTTCAACGTTCACCGTTGACTAGCCGAGCGCGCTGTAAACCAGTCTCATACTCTGCCAACCCAATTCTACACGTGCCAGGGCAGAACGCGCTCTACCGCCGACTGTCACTGGGACAGGTACAGAATTGAACTCCAGACAGAGGTCATATCAGTGTTTAAAGGTCCCGCCTTGGTCACAAATAGGAACCGAGTCCTTATCTACTCCGCGATGGCACGTGCACAGGCGCGAATTCATGAGTTTATCCCTCAGATTCATTCAGCGCCGATTCAGCCTACTTCAGCACCACTTCGCCCCAAGAAGAATGTCCCTTCCGTCCTTTGTAGAAGCGATCACTATTGCCAAGGTATACACAGTATTCGTTAATCGGGTCGCTTACAAGTTACAACCTTTCTATAGACCGGAGGCCTTGATGTGATTGAGAAGACTAGGCAGCCATTCCCAAAAGTCAACCTTGACGACATTGTCATCAAGGTACGACGCAACCCCGCCTGATTTTCTCAGATTAATTAACATATCACCCCAGGTCGAATATGCCGGCGTCAATTTCATTGACACGTACCACAGGTAATATAGCTGTCTGGACCTGATTTATCCCGTGATTCTATCATCTTGTGTAGGAGTGGGCTATACCCGGTTAAAGAACTTCCTACAATCTTGGGCAAAGAAACTGCTGGTACCGTAGTCGCTTTGCCAACCGACGAAAGTGTCCTGAAGAACGAAATATTCAAGAAGTATGGTTTTCGGGTTGGTGGCAAGGTAGGCAGCTGTAGGTGGCATACAGTAATTAACATTCAACGTTTGCTCAGCGTGATCACAGGACTACTTTGGAACGCACGCCACCTACATCTGCGTCCCTTGGAAATCTGTTTATCCAGTTCACGAACCCGTATCGACACTAACTGCTGCTGCTGCTACACTACAGGGACTAACTGCGACGTCATTTGTCGAAGAAGCCTACAACATTCAGGCAGGGGAACATCATCCTTATCCACACCGTCGCTGGGGGACTTGGTCTCTTGCTCTGTCAGCTGGCTAAACTTAGGGGAGCTACTGTCATTGGTACTACCTCTACAGAGGAGAAACGACGGCTTGCGATAGAGAACGGAGCAGATCACGTCATACTTTATCGTCAAGAGGATACTGTTCAGAGAGTGTTAGAAATAACGAAAGGTGAAGGCGTTCATGCAGTTTACGATGGAGTGGGAAAGGATACGTGAGATGAATTTGAATTTAATGTTTTCAAGCATTTGACACTGGACCTTCTAGTTTTCGACAACAATTTCAAGCTCATTAGACGCAAAGGAACGATTGTTGCACTGGGAAATGCATCTGGTCCGGTCCCACCATTCTCTATCTTCAGATTAATAGAGAAGAATATTAAGCTTCTACGACCAACGTGAGCCCAAGTGACTTGTTTTTGCCCATTTTCATGAACTTGGGGATGCCAGGATGACCAATTACACTTACACTCCCGAAGAGGCATACTATTACGGCACCAAACTCTTCGATCTCCTTGCCAAAGGATCGCTCAAGATAAACACGATTACAGAGTATCCTTTTACCGCGGAGGGCGTTCAACGTGCTCATAGTGATCTGGCTGGTGGAAAGACGACGGGGAAGCTAGTGATCAAAGTAGTAGAATGAGTATTACGTAATTGAAAGTCTTCGACTTTGCAGCGACGAGTCCGACTACCCAGCATCCTCAGACGTCGTTCGGTGAGCGAACGTTCTGCCATTGTCGCAGCAGAGTCGAGCTTATCACTACCATCAGTGGCAGGAGGGAGAGCCTGTACATTGTCTTTTATAACATGTATGTTATCGCTTCGAGTAAGATCATCGACATTGACTAGGCACTAGCTTGTCATGGACAAGAAGGATAATCCTCAGAAAATCAGACGACCTCTGCCTACTCCGGGCGCTCCTCAGAGACCCAACACCCCCGTTCAACCTCTTACACCTGTAGCTCCCAACACCTTTTACGGCACCTCTTCCCAGAAGTCTGCAGTCCCTACGAATCAACCATATTCTGGCTCAGGATACACGACTTATGTACCGCCAACAGATCCCCCAAGCTATACGTCCACTTCGCACAGTAGTGGTGGTATGTTAGACGCTATGGCCATCACAGAAGAGTTAAAAGGCGGTGATCTACCCGGCTTAATCCCTACGGAAGCTACGCATACAGCGGTGGATGACGATAGTAATTGGTCAAATTCCTGGACAGACATCACCAAGGATTGGCCCAGCGACAACCCTCTTTGGACAAACTATGGACCTCCGGCGTCCGCCTGGACGGACCCAACTAACAGTACCCTGGGCTTAGAGAGTCTAGATTATATGTCGCCTGCAAAAAGCTCGGAAGTTCAGATTAATGTGAGGTCTACTTACGAAGAGCTGAACTGGTGGGATCCGTCTGTACGCCAGAAGTTTCTCCGACCAGGACCCGGGATGCTACCACCTGTGCTGGCAGAGGATCTACACGATCCAGAACATTCAGTTTTCTCCGTCACTGTTACTTCACCTAATATCCCGTTTCCTAGCCCCATGACTGCGCAATTGTCAAATTCTAGTGAAACGAAATTGCCAATCTCCGCTTCGTCCTCGCGCACTGAGCTTTCAAGCACTTCACTTCCTCCCCAACCAACAGAAGAAGACGTACGCACTGCTGTACCTCATCCTAATGCGTATTACTGCCCCAAGGAGAACGGCTGGGTTATCCTCAGTTGGAAGTCATCCTCAGTGGCGCCCCCTTTGGCTCAGTCATTCGTGGACTCTTCTCATCCGCCTTTACCTGATCAAATGAGGAGAAAACGCACGAGCTCATGCATCGGCGAAACCAATCAACCCTTTGATCAACCTAACAAGACCCATCATTTTCACAAATACGAGAGAGCAGTTGATGCCCATAAACTGACGCCGCCATACAGACGAGACGAATGGGACTTGGAACCAATAAAGACGAAGAGACGAGTGCAAAGGGTTATAAATGTAGACATGAACGACCTGAAGAATTTCGAGGACGCTGATGGAACAGAAGAGCCTGAGGAGGGCAGGTTGCTAGATCTTTACGTTTGCTGCCAATGCTCGTTTTATTGCGTCGCTTCCGGAACTATTCCCGGTGTTATACCACGAAAACATTTTGAAGAATTTGTACGAGACAAAAGGGAAAATCCACCCCCAGGCAAAACTGGAGAACAGGCTATTGTACAAGCGTTTGAGACCATACTACTGTGCGTTCATTGATGTGCAATATTGTTCTGAATGACAACGTCTCAAACCAGTGCGATTGAAAACAAACTGTGGAGAGCAGAGAGTCGAATGCTCAGAGCCGCCCGCTCATCTTTTCAGAACAAAATAGGATGGAATGCTAACATGTATGTTGGACCTTTCTGTGATATGTTTAACACCTTATTTTTTCTCGTCATTAGCAAGCGAGTGTTCGAAACTCTGGGCTTCACTGAAGAAGTACACGAGAACGATCTTGCATTGAAACCGCCTGCGACAGATACAGTAAGTCCGCAAGGTAAGCTGAATCGCAAGAAGCTTCTTCGAGCGTGGGTGGAGATTGGAGCATGGGTTACGGACTACCGGCGCAAATATTGTAAGTGATCGCTCGGCTCGATTTTAATGCAATCCGTCTGCAATGACAAGGCCACAGCCGCGCAGTTGAAGGACATGAGAACCCACAAACTGAATGTTAAGATCGAAAGTGCCAGAGAGATGTATCAAAGTGCCATAGGTGCCCATCCAGACCAAAGTATGCGAAACCCTTTAATACTAGCTATGATATTAAATGGTATATGCATCCAGTTACTCGCGGAGAGCTTCATGGTACTCTCTTATCGAGCTTGCAATGTCACGAGAGGGCTTGGCGTGAACTCGGATTGACACCAACAAGCTATTCTGCCGGTAATTGATGTCCGAGTTTGCCCTTTTACCATGTTGACAGGAAACAGACCTACTTGCATTCGGATACTTCGCCCAGTGTCGCTGCGATCCCGCGGGAACTGTAACTTACTTTACGCATATATGCAACCTGATCAAAGTCATGCAGGAGATGGGTAGTTGCCCGTCGTCATTGCAAGACTTGGTTGCGGTGGAACGTTCCCGGGACAGATTTGTTATAGAGGATGTGGCTAATGCTGCTGCAGTACTCGGTTTTGGCACAGATGGCCTACTGCGCGTCGAGTACGGTGAGGCGGACATTCCGGACGATTTTATAGAGAATGCGTGGAAGGAGTGTATCAAACGTTCCTGGAGCGATCCAGTTGGTGGATCTACTACACAACGCGAAGCTACCGAAGCTTTCAGAATCCTTGCCGAATCAAGGGGTAGCACGCAACTGAGGAAGGCTTGGGAGTCGGGTAAAAATACAGTGATGACTCCGGAGCGGGCATATGATACCCTGGAGATTCCCAAAGATGTGGATGACAATATGTTAATCACCGTATACAGTATGAGAGTGCGTCGATCATTTATGTGTTTTTAACAGGACTAATTAGAGGCATTTTAGCTGGAAGAACAGCCAATGCAAATGGAGAAAATGCGAGAAGCTCTGCAAGGTCATCGCGGAAGTAAGAAATAGTGAACGTTTGCGCCAATTCTTGTCAACTGGATCGGATCGTATGTCATGAATCATCCCGCCACCCAGATGCGATGGCTGATAGGTTTACAGCTGGCGAAATCACGGCATCTACTCCTCCGGACATGCCTCGGGGTCTCAATCAACTGGGCAACACATGTTACCTCAATTCTCTGCTACAGGTAAACATCAATATCTTTGCAATTAATCACACGTCAACAGCATATTTAGTATTTCTATACCATTAAAGATCTCCGGGAAGCTGTCATTCCCATGTCGAAATGGGATCTTTCTGCGTTAGAGGATGAAAAGTTGACAGATGATGACTTGAAACGCCACCGCGTAGGCGGTAGACTGGTCACTCGCCGAGAAATCCAACGGTCTAAGAGATGTATTGAACCGTTTTTCTATTTCACTTTACCTCGCTCATAAGATGACAGTCATACATCAACTTGCAGAGCTATTCTTCAACATGGAGTTTTGTGAAGCCGCAGCTGTCACGCCGACCGTCGAGCTAGCTAAGCTGGCGTTGGTCACCTCTCGTGATGAAGAAGATGACGAAGTTGACAGGGGTGGGACAGATTCATCCAATGATACAGAAGCAACATTAGTCGACGACGGTCCGTCCAGGCCGGGCGTGACAGAACCTTCATCGTATCCACCAGAACGGGTGACCAGTACAGTACTTGGAAAGCGTACCAGAGATGTGGCTCCTCGGAGCAACACCGATATGGAAGTCGATAGTCCAATACCAGGATCGCCAAAGGATAGCGGGAGCTTTACCACTGAATCGTCGGCCAACGCTTCGGTATCTCCTCCTCCTCCTAGCGTAGCAAGTTCATCAAAACATCCACACACAGCGAAAAGTGATGACGGCGATGTCGACATGGAACCCACGCCTGCACCCCAGAAGCCACCCCCTCTGCCCCCGCGAAAGCTCGCTGTGAAGTCTGAGTCCGTCATGATGTTTGGTATGTTAATAGCTATTCACTGTCAATTCCTAAACTTTCGACAGGCAAGCAACATGACGTTGCTGAATGCATGGACAACTGTATGTTCCAAATTGAGACAGCTTTGCTCAATTTCAGTGATAAGAGTGGTACTGCAGCTGATGGTGACAAAACGAGTGTCGTCAAAAGGTTGTTCTCTTTTTTTATTTCTGATCACGGCCTTAACGAAAGTCAACTTAAAGACTCTTCTATGGGAAGATTCTCCAGCGCTTAACGGATGCCATGGATCATAAGGCATCCACACACGAGAAGGAAGACCTTTTCTCTCATTTGCCCGTCAATGTGATGCACGAAGAGGTGGACATCTACGACGGGCTTAGCGCATATTTTGATGACATCGTGGAATATGAGGGTAAAAGGGTACGCATGGAAGTGAACCTCGTAGATATCCCACCTGTGCTACAAATACAACTCCAGGTACGTCTTCACGCACATCATTCATCACGTCTAATCGACTTTGCACTAGAGAGTTCAGTTCAACCGTGATACACTCCAACCATACAAATCTCAGGCCTATGTTAAATTCGGCGAGACAATTTACCTGGATCGCTTCACGTCTGATGCCAATCCCGAAAAGAAGGCGCGCTCAAAGGTTGTGCAAGCCGAGCTAAACTCTTGCAGAGACAGGTTGCGCTTACTAGAGGAAGGAAAGGTACGTAAAGCAGAGGTTATGACTTGGGTCAAGCTCACTTCCTCGACTTGCTAGAACGGTGGTTCTTACTGGACAACAATCGACCACACCCATTCTTTCTTGTCAAAATTGGATGGTATTCCGGTTCCCGGACTTGATACTGGGTTGTTGTACCAAGTTGCGGACGAACGCGAGTTGCTAAAATCTGAAATTGAACGTCTACGTGTGCGAGCAAGAATGTTGAAAGGAGAACTAGAAAATATCTGGCAGGATGAGACCGAGGTCGCATATGAACTTACATCCGTGTTCATTCATCGCGGCTCTTCACCATCATGGGGACACTACTTCTTCTACTCTCGACACTTGCCAGGCTCACCTGATTCGTGGTTCAAATATAACGATTCTGACGTCACCGTCGTGTCAAAGGACGAGGTCTTAGGGGACACAACGGGCTCAACAGCTAATCCTTATCTGGTATGTCACCCCTCGTCTTCCTGCCGATCGACACCGATCAAAATGTACCACCGCCAGCTTGTGTATACCCGGAAGGGTTCTGAAGTTGTCGATACAGTGAAACGATTCGACCCGGACTCTTGAACAATACAAAACGGGCTTTACTTTGTTAAGTAGGGTCTGGTTGAGTGTACCATACTCTGTCATCAACAATTCGTATCATGCCTACACTGAAGTACTGACTAGTTGACACGTAAAATTTAATAGTATACAATCAATGCTCGCTATTGGGATAAAAGTACATGTAGATAATGGATGCAACTCCGTTGCACATGCTGAAAAGGGGAATTATGATGAGACGCCGATGGCAGTGTCAGCACTACTCACGATGCAGTATCGAAAACAGGGAAGCATGCGACAAAGCAAAGAATTGGGCTGGGAACGAAAACAGTCAGACCATGTGAAGGTAAGCATGATTGTAATTAACCGTACATGAAATCTAGGTTTTGACGACTTTGGAGGCGACAAAGCGGGGTGGGATAGGGTTCTGTGTTCCCACTGATTCTAATAGTCGATCGAGGTCCTCTAGTATTTCATCTAGTCTGCCCTCCACACCCTTCGCCATCCCGTCCGCGCGTTCTAGGCGGGTGAGCAGTTCTGAGACGTCCACCTCGTCGTTACTGTCACTTATGCCATGCTGATCCATGAGAGAAGAAATTGCATCGGCACTGGATAATATCTGGCTGGCTACCTTGTTATCAGGCATGGTGGATCGTTGCATGGTATCGTCGGCAAAGTCCAGCGCTGCTAATGAGGTTATCACGCATACGCAAACACCTACATACACAGGCATGACGGTGTCCTTACAACCTGCCTTCACATCTCTCCTCGACTCTCTACCTCCTCATCCCTATGGCCCACATGAACTCGGCAGTCTAGTTAGAAAGACTCTTGACGGAATTAAATCCAAGTTGTCTCCGGATATCAGGAAGAGTCAATGGGAGTATCTGCTTAGGGATGATATATTTAGACTGGCGGTAAATCCTCACCCTCTCGCTGTTCTCATCACCACTTACCATGAGTAGGCTACTGAAGGTACTGCGCTTGAAAATGAAGACAATACCTACTATGACAAACTCCGGGACAAGCTTGACCTTACTCTCACTTTCACGGAACATGGTATTCCGATACGCTACCACTTGCGCGTTCATTTACATCCGGTCGTATAGATGCATGTGAACAGACATTCCCGTTGAGCGTACTACAAGATTTACTCGAAACCCAAACCGTTGCTTCGTGTGACCACATATTCTCGTGGATTGAATGCCGCGCCGCAAGACTCACAGAGGGAATGGTCCCTCAAAAGGGCAAAGCACTTGTCCTTCTGCGAACGTTGAATGACCTGCTACGGCGCTTGTCCAAGATGGGATCAACAACCATATTCTGTGGCCGGATACTTACTTTCTTGAGTGATGTATTTCCATTGGGCGAACGTAGTGGCGTCAACTTGAGAGGAGAGTATGGACCTACTTGGGAGGGCGTTGTTGACCTAACGAAAGGCGAGAAAAAAGAAGAGAACGAGAAAAGAGGATTAGCCGAGGAAAAGACCAAGTCTGACGACGAAAGCAATAAAATGCAAGTAGATTCTTCGTCATCAAAAGAAGGTTAGCTAAATTTGTTGGTTATTTTTCCACCTAACACCCTCGCGCTTTAGAATTTTACCAGACTTTTTGGTCGCTACAGCTTCCGTTCTCGAAGCCTACCATATTTGTTAAAAAAGATGCCTTGTCAGAGTTTCGCGAGGCCGTGGATAAAGTTCTACCTGTTATAAAGGAGGCTACAGCCAAGGAACGAGCTATGATGGGTAGCCGGGCAGGGCCCAGTTCTTCAACGCTTAAACGCAAAAGGGAACCAGAAGTTGAAGAGACAAGCAGTGGCGACTACTTCTTTGCCAAATTCCTGACAAGTCCGGACCTTTTAGATCTCGAGGTATCATGGATCTTTAATATATGTTTACTTGCTGAAATTATTATAGATCGCTGACACGCACTTCCGTCGACAATTCCTATATCAGCTATTAATCCTTCTCAACCATCTCTTGACATTCACAAAAGCAGCGAAAACTGCGTGGTCTTCAGTGCGCAATCGTTCGCTCCAGATGGAATTCACCTTGGAGCCGGCAGACGCTCAGTGGGTGCAAGATACCATGAACAAAGCAATGGAAGAGCTGCGTCAAACTACCCCGAATGGTAGAGCGTTCGCTGATACGGTCGGCATGATTCTGGAAAGAGAGAAGAATTGGGTGAAGTGGAAGAATGAACTTTGTGCACCTTTTGACAAGACTCCCTGGTCTACTGACATGCAGGGAAGGAGCGTTGGATTACTGGATGCCACGGCGGAAGCTCGCAGAAAGATGATTGAATCACCAGAAGATTGGCCGTGGTCTCTTGGGTCGGAACCGCTTACTGATGTATGGGAGATGGGATATAGGGACTTGCAGGATCTGCAGATGCCCTTCCGGTGGGTGACACTGGCGGGTAAAATCATCATGGCTGACTATAAAATACAGAGCTGGCGAGGTCAAGGACTTTGTTAAAAAGGTGAAACAAGAAGATGCTAGGATTGCCATGAGGAAGAAGGCCCTAGCCAGGGCAGCAGAACGAATTGCGCAGGCCCGTTCTAAAACGGCGGCGGCGTCCGCAGATGTGCCAATGGCAGCTCCAGATGCAAATGCCCAGACAACGGTCACAAGCCAAGGAGAAGCTGCAGCACCGCCTGTTGAGCAGCCTAAGCAACCCGTTCCAGGTTCGACGGGTCCCACACCTGAAAGTGCAGTTTCGCTCATCGTGCCCCACCCATCACTGCCTCCAAGGCCCGGTTCGGTACCTTCCAAACCTGGGGAGACTCCGGCATTACCATCTAGTCCCCCCCTGAGTGGTCAAACATCGGCCCCTGCACCAGCTCCACCGCCTGATCCATGGGCGAACGATGAACAAATTGCTAAGTTTGAAGAGGTAGAGTATTTCCCTTCTGATGTGCATGCACGACAAATTAAAACTGTTCATAGAGTAAGCAACGTTGGTCGTGGCTAGCACTTCGGACTGCGCGCGACCAGTATCTGCAATTGTTTGGCAGGATTGGAACGGGAGATGTAGAGATGTTGGCTCAGGAGATTGAAAAGGAACTTGAGAAGGAGAAGATCAGAAGCGATGAAGCCGTTGGGAGTGGTGGGGGAGGGGGAGAAGAGCAAACGGGGGCAGCGAAGAGCGGTGAGGGAGGTGATGTGAAGATGGAAGAGGCTCGGTAGTAGTTTTAGCGACTGATTCAACATGATTCAATTTCTGATAAATCAATCTTGTCCCTTCCTACTCCACTACCATCATGTCCTGTACCCAGCCCACCCTCAAGGTATGCTAGACACCCTCGCTCCCTTCCTGTTCTCACTGCTTGCCTCAGAACGTCCTTGTTACGGGCGGCGCTGGCTACATTGGATCACATGTCATCTATGCTCTGCAAAAAACCAGGCGCTACAAAGTTATATCATTGGATAATTACCATAACTCCCAGCCAGCTGCCCTAGCACGAATTTCGCAGCTTTCCTGGAGCGAGTTGCCCAAGAACCCAACGCCACTAGAAATTCAAAGCACAGAAATAGACTCAATATGCTGTGATCTCACGAAACCCGACGCAATTAGGAACGTGTTTGAAAAATATGGAAAAGGCGAAATTTGGGGTGTGGTTCATATTGCCGTACGTTCTTTCGCTATTTTTGGTATGCAATGAGTCTTACGTGTTGAAAGGCATACAAAGCCGTCGGTGAATCGACGGAGATTCCACTGACTTATTACCAAAATAATGTCTCTGCGACCATCTCCCTTTTGCAGACCATGGCCGAGTATGATTGCACGCGAATAGTTTATTCCTCGTCGGCAACAGTATACGGCACTCCTCCTGTTATACCCATCCCAGAATCAACTAGATTACAAGCCGATAGCCCGTACGGAAAGACAAAAGTCATGGCGGAAACCATTATTGATGATCTTTGCCATGGTACGACATTACGATCAAGGTGACGGCTTATCTCAATATCTGGACAGCGGACCAAAGGTGGAGAGCCATATCTCTTCGATACTTCAAGTAAGTTGGTGCTACTGTCCGATTGTCTGGCACTCAACCATGTGAAAGCCCTGCTGGTGCTCATCCGTCTGGCATGATCGGTGAGGATCCCAAAGGCAGGCCGGGTAATCTTTTGCCACTACTTGCCCACATGGCCATTGGACGTGTCAAAGACTCGACCCTCGAGGTTTTTGGAAATGATTACCCAACACCGTACGTCCAGTAATACGTATAACGCCGAACTTTCTGACGTTTAGAAAAAAATCAGGGACGGCACATGTGTTCGTGATTATCTGCATGTTCTTGATCTCGCGTCTGGCCACCTCCTGGCACTCGATGCTCTATCGGAAGGCTCGAGAATTCTCGATGGAAAATTTGGTGCACACTTACAAAGCTTATAACCTTGGAAAGGGTCGAGGCATGAGTGTGCTCCAGATCGTCGAAGCGATGCGGAAAGCTACTGGCTTTGACTACAAAGTACGAGATAATCGGTCGACGGTAAGTCCATACATGAACTGAGCCGATTCTTCTTCCTCAACAACCGTGCACCGCGCTTACAGACGGGGCGATGTTCCCGACCTGACGGCTGATCCTTCTCTCGCCGAGAAGGAATTAGGCTTCAAAGCGAGGCAGGATTTGGAGACTATGTGCAGAGATCTTTGGAATTGGCAATCCAAAAACCCACTTGGCTACGGAGAGTAGAAGATATTATACTTCAAAGTCTTCCATTCATTTAGGAACGGTATTCTTATTCTGCTAGTTGTATATAGCAGTTAATTACACTGATCTTTTTGTGGTTCATCCCTCTCTCGTTCAGGAATGAATGATATTTTGATTACTTCCCTAACACGTGGGTCAACACAGCTCTACTCCACATCATCATGTCGACGCCGGTGTGTACTAGACCGATAATGTGCACCTATCTCGTCCTCCTGACACGAGCGATAGTGGGAAGTACGATTCTCTAGATCGAAAGTCGACTACCCTACTACTACAATACCGAGACCGGGGTGTCAACCTGGGACCGCCCGGAAGACCTCACTGATGAACAGATCGAAAAGCTTCCAGGAGCAGAGCACCTCAAATCTCCACCTGGACAGATCCGTGCTAGCCACATCTTGGTGAAGCACAAGGATAGCAGACGACCTTCGAGTTGGAAAGAGGTGAAGGGAATGTTGTAGCATTTGAGTTGCTCATCCCATTTATATTACAAAGGCGACCATCACACGCTCGAAGGAGGAAGCTATCAAGATTCTCCGAGGCTATCAATCGCAAATCGACGGATCGCATGAAAAGTTCGCGGAGCTCGCTAAAGTTCACTCCGATTGCTCCTCTCACGACAAAGGCGGAGACCTGGGTCCATTTGGACGTGGACAGATGCAGAAGCCATTTGAGGATGCGGCGCTCGGGTTGAAAGTAGGAGAGATTAGTGATGTTGTGAGCACTGACAGCGGAGTGCATCTAATTTTGCGAACCGCCTAAGACATTGGCATGTGCGGGAATTCTGTCCAGACTCCACCTGTATCCCTGTTTTGTACGCCTCCACTATGACAATCACAGATAACGAAGTGCGTGTCTCCCAGATTTTGGTACACCCAATCAAGGTCTGCCCATTCATCCCGCACATACTAGTCCGACCATGAGTGATAATCGATCTTCGTTAGAGCTGCAGAGGTACATCTGTACAATCTGCCAAGTACACTCCAGAGGGCATCGAGGTACACAGATAAAGAATATATCCATAGTATACTCCACTTCTTGATACACTGTCAAGTTTGATAGAAGATGGTGTATCATCGATGTGGAAGCCAAGCGTGTTATCACTGCGGGAGCTGCACCGAAGGTAATGGGAACCTATGCACTCTGAAGCTTGAAGTCTCACAGGACCATAGATGATTCTAATTACTCCGCAGATTGAACGAGACGATTCTTCGCCATACGGTGGTGTATTGACCTTAACGTTTCCCTCAGACTCGGGCTGTGAGCCCTTCTCCATACCGCTCACACCGACAGACGAGATGCTTGGCAAATGGACCATGTGAGCGACCGGAAATATCAGTCATCTAATACTTATTTTGGCCATAAGTTTACCGGAGATAATATTGTTTCCTGGTATGGGACCTGTTGACGGTTACATCTGCGAGTCGCTCGGCCCCGCGCCTGCGGCTGCGGATACTCCGGCGACGACACTATCGAAATACCTGGGGAAGTCTGTGCAATTAATGTATAAAGGGCCGCGACCACGGCCCGTTCTCCCGTCATCAACATTTCCTGATTTGCAAGGGACAGCTACATATCAGGATCTTTATCCGTTGCTTATTCTATCGGAAGAAAGTATGGATGAAATTAACGATAAAACGCGAGATTATGTAGGTGTACAAGGCGTAGAAGAAAGATGGAAGGCAGATAAAGTCAAGATCGAGCAGTAAGTATATTCCAGCCACAATTCAGCCGCGGAGTTGGGGAGTGCTCCGAATTTCCCCACACTTGACTGAGGTAATGATAGATTCCGACCCAATATAGTAACGCAGGGCGGTGGGGCCTTTGCTGAAGACAACTGGGAAGAGATTACAATTGGTGATGGGCCAAGTCTGACATTCGTAGCAAAGTGTGGGCGCTGTCTGGTGAGTGTTGCAAAAGACGCGTTTATGAGCGCTAATTCGTAATAAATCAGCTCCCTAACGTTAGCCCGGAAACGGGAATAAGAGATAATGCTGTTCCTTTCAAGATCTTGACAAAGTTCCGCACTGGCCTGGATCCAGCGCAAAAGCTGACGCCATGCGTCGGGTGCTATGCTATCCCTGCGACGGATGGTGTATTTCGTGTTGGAGATGTAGTGGTAGTGAAGCGAGCTATTCTTTAGTCGATTCGGCAAGGGCCGGCAGAAGCCACATGCTACTGTAGGCACAGGCACACTGTTTAGGTTGAGAACTGTTTACGAGATCAGCCTGAGTGAGCTGGAAAGCCGCATCCTGATTCCTGACATATACCACGTGACTAACCTCGGACGTAACCTCATCTCGTCTCTTACCATCACGTCTCCCGCTCCGACGTCATGACCAGAGCTAGATGGCGTTTTGGGAATCCCCCGCTCCCACTACCTCAAGACCCTACAACTCCTAACGCTCCGGTCGCCTTTTCAGCTGATGCAAAGAAGTTCGGCATCGAGAATGTACGTAGCTCCATTCCTCTCCATGTTGCTTGCTTATCCTTACATGGTCTAGTTTGGCAACACTTGGTACGTTCGTCATCTAACTTTCATGCTGCGCCACCGTAACGGTTGAGTCCCGATTCAGTTACGCCAATTCCGTAATCCAAGCTCTTTACTTTTGCTCGCCGTTCCGCGACCTTGTGTTGCAGGAAGCAGACAAGTCGAATCCGCAGGAATACGTTGCACACCCTTCTCCTGCCATATCGAAATCTACCAATCTGCAGCCACCTGTTACCCCGACCCGTCGCAAGCCGGAACGAAAGCTATCGGTATCCGGAACCTCTACGGAGAATGCGGAATCCACCCCCTGCTCTACATATGTCATTCCTTCTACTCCACCCACTCTTTTCTCTGCCCTGCGTTCCCTTTTTGCCTATATCGCCTATCATCCCTTGCAGAAGGGTACAATAGCTCCCCGTGCATTTATCGAAAAGTTAAAAGAGCTCAACGAACTGTTCCGTTCAAGCATGCATCAGGACGCGCACGAGTTCCTAATGTTTTTATTAAACAGAGTTGTGGAGGAAATTGAAGAGGAAAGGAAACGCGCGCAGCGTGCCATCGAAGACTGTGAGTTAAATGCATGTCTACATTACACTGGTTTATGCTGGATTAGTGTCAAATTCTATCACTACCTTGTCCCCCCCTCCAACGATCGTGACAGCACAGACAGCTAAGTTCCAATTCGGGCACGTCACCTCAAAATGCCACGCTCGTGCACAAACTATTCGAGGGCGTACTAACTAGTGAAACCAGGTGCTTGACCTGTGAAATTGTATCTCTTTTCATGATCAAATTTCTGAGAGGTGCTGATGCTCTGCCTAGGTCTCATCTCGCGACGAGTCTTTTCTCGACTTGTCCATTGACATTGAGAGGAATTCGAGTGTCACTGCCTGTCTTCGCCAGTTTAGTGCTAGTGAGATGTTGTCTCAAAGAAACAAGTTTTTCTGCGACTCGTGTTGTAGCTTACAAGAGGCCGAGAAACGGTTGGTTATTTCCCCCTTTCGACGACATTTATGTATAACGAATGCGTTGCTTAGTATGAAGATCAAAAAGCTCCCTAATGTCCTAACACTTCACTTGAAAAGATTCAAATACCAAGAAGACGTTCAAAAGTACATTAAACTAACGTATCGGGTCGCATTTCCAATTGAACTGCGACTATTCAACACTGTTGATGGCATGGAGGATGCTGATCGGTTGTATAACTTATACGCAATTGTAGTTCATATTGGAAAGTACGTCAACCCATCACGGCTTCAAGCGTTATCTAATCACGAGCTAGTGGCCCGCACCACGGCCATTATATCACCATTATCAAAACACGCGGACAGTGGATTGTTTTCGATGATGATAATGTGTACTCAATACCCGAGCAAGAGATATCCAAATACTTTGGCGACTCAAACGCGGGGGCCGCGTACTTGCTCTATTACCAAGCAGCTGACATCGATCGTGCCGCCCTTGGCTTGCACATGCCGTCTCCTGTGGAGGAACTGAAGGATGTTCTAACTACAAATCACACTTCATCGCGATCCACATCCCCAGTGCAGGATATACAACTAATATTGCCTCCTGGCCTCTCAGATACATCGATCGAGTTCGTGGCGAGAACGAAGATCGAGGACACTCCACTTGTTCTCCCTCTCCGGTCAGAAGAGAAGCAACCTTTAAGTGACAATCATACAGCCACTTCTTCGCCTGTCAACGTAGAATCAGACTCGAGTCCCTCATCAACCCATTTAAATGGTACTATTTCGCGAACGCCCTCTATTGGGATGATTCTCACGGGAATACGACGACCAAAATCATTTTCAAAGCCAAAGACTCCTAATCACCACGACTCCAAGAAAAAGGCTGACGTCCAGGAACGGATGCCACCCTTTAGCTCCCACTTAGACGCTGGCAAGCGGCAACCTTCGCCTCCGAGATCACCGAAACGGCCTGCAACTAGCGCAGGATCTTTTGCACGTCCAAACGAGAAGGAAAAGGATGGGGAGAAGGGCAAGACCTACGAAGACACCGACTCCAGACCTAATTGGTTCCGAAGGAGGAGCTCTAGAGGGAGCAACAAAGCTAGGCCCATGAGCGTCGAATCATTGATCACCCCGCCATTGCCAACCTCCTCAAATACATCTGGGCCAACATTTGCGTCGTCCCCCTCCCGAGAACCTATCGCGACGCCTGAACCAGTTGATAAGGCGGAACAAAAGCCATCTGCAGTTTTTTGTGAACCTTCTGCTACCAGCGGAAAAAATGGCGCGACACGACCGCACTCGAGCGCAGGTATTTTGAACATGGGGTCCCATGCCCACAATCACCACTTGCAGTGTCAACATAATACAAAGGAACACGAAAGCTGTTCGACTGGAAATTCAGATTCCTCTTACGGATCGTCACTATCACATCCGCCATTGCCCTCTACTTCAGCACATTCATCGTCGTCGAACCCCACAACACCATCATCACTCTCATCTCATCACCAACCATTACGTACTCAATCTCAATCCCAGATACCCAACTCACTACGAGTGCTAGAACACACAAAATCTATGCCTGAATCCCATAAAAGCAAACGAAAAGACCACTTAAGACCTTTACCGCCGATCCCTCCCTCTTCCCTTGCCAACTCTCATGATACCGCGCCAGTAATTAATGGCAACGTCCGTGAGCCAGCGCCAGGGAGCCCCGCGCGAAGTACTGCAACTACAATGTCGACTTCCTCCCATGCCAAGGAATCAAGTTCCCATCATACATTTGGACCCGGCTTCGGCCTTGGTGAAACCAAGGATGGCTTCAGCGCAGCGGCCAAACAAATTAGACGGGCTGGTAGGAAGTTGAGTCTCACGGCGCCTTTCCTTCACTTTGGTCGAAAGGATAAAGACAAGCACCGTGAAAAGGAGGTGTCTTCGCAGGTTCCATCTGTAACGAAACATTAATCTGCCGTTAGTCGTACCATCCATCTTTCGACGATAATTTGTTTGGTATGTATCACTCGTTTATTAAGTTAACCATGTCACATTCTTAACGTCGCTCATGTTGTAATGCTACAATTCTCTTCGATTACTCCACGTTCAGCGTCGCTGAGAGTGGTATTTGTACATCTTTTTAACGTAATTACTACAGGATATATATTCATACCAAGGGTAGAAACAGCAAGTGTAATAACATGTCCAGCATATTTGACATCAAGGATCCGAGTTTGTTTGAAAATAATTATGGGTTCTGACCCATTTGGACAAACGCTCGTCAGGCTGAACTGCATTTGCAAAGTCCATGACTCTGATTTTTTTATCATGAGCAGCAGCTACGCATAGTCGACCGATACTCTCGTCCCATGCAACGGCCGCCATACCTGTCGCGTCCAATTGTGCTCTTGCGTTGATCGTGAGGTCTATTGAAGCGTAGACATTGGAAGGAACGAGATACCGTGGGCTCCGTAAGACGGGTCCGACGGAATCTGGGTCCGCCTTGGGATAATCCCAAGCGACATTCCCAGGGTTGACATAACGACGAAAGTTGACGACGCGCAAAGCGTCTCGCCTGTCATCCTCTCTGACAGTGTACATCATGGCGCGGTATGCGCCGGGCAAGACGTGAATGTCGTAAGGCGAGCTGACGTGGCTTGTCTGCACGGAAGCCTGGGAGAGGTCGTAGAACCAGACGCGGCGAGATGCAGAACTGGATGCGGTCGTGGCGGCCTGGGGCTGGTCTAAGAAGGAGGGCCATAAGCAATGGTGGAGGACGCCTGATGGGTTTGAGGTACGGATGTACAAGGAGATGGGAGGTGGAGGGCCTAAGGACGGTAGCAATTGCGGTTGATCTCCAGTCGTGGTGGGAATGCCATAGTCAGAGATTTGTACGGATGCCACGAGCTTCCCAGAGACAGTGTACGAATCGATACAGGTGTATTCGTAGGATCCCGCATAAATCGGAGCGGTGTAGAGTTCTACTATCACGAGATCTGATGTTGGCGAAACGGAGATCGTGCGGACAACGAGCAGTTCCTTTTGACCAGGAAGGACGCGGAAAGCTCTTATATGATGTAGCTACAAGACCATGAGCCGCCGGTTAATAAACAATTGGTTGTGACCTACCTGGCCGATGTGGTCAGGATGGTCGGCGCATGTCATGATGAATATTTGCCTGGTAGCTGGGTCAACTAGGACGATCTTCCCTTCGGCTTGGACGAAACCAAAGAACGAGGATCGATTGAACTCGAACAAGGTTAAACCGGTAACGACATGGTCAAGCTCAATAAATTCGACTTCTGTGAATGGAGGACCGCACTCCATTCGAAGAGAGTAGTATTCCTCCGAGATGGGGTCAAGTCGAGGATGGATCATGTGTTCCAAAGTGTCGAGATCGATATGAAGGCATTTGATTTCGTATGCAAAAGGTGCCGGGGGATCTATCTCTGTTCTGCAGCTGTAGTCGGAGGGGTCGATTCTAACGCTCGGATATCAGTCAAGAACAAGGGCAAGATTACATCCATCCTACCCGTTCCGGCTGTGATTTTGAAATCGTCTTCGGCAATAAGCAATCATGATACCGCGCTTGCCTTTCCATTCGCCATATTTTGCTTGCAGAAAGTAGGCTTTTGAGCGAGTCGGAACTCTGGCTAATGCGCGATGGCCCTTGGGATGGTCCATAGCGTAGAGAAAAAGATAGAAACGGTGGCCGGGTTCATCTCTGACAGAAGCTATTAGAAACTTGCCGCCGGGCACCATGACCATGTCTAAAATTTGGTGGTGAGTTGTGATTATTTTGTTACTCTGTATCCATGTTCTCCCCCGTCTCCAGTTGTCGTCGAGAGATATGGCCCGCGTAACGATGTGTTCAATCTCATAGTCTGTCGCGTCGCTCGTGTACCGGAACGAGGGGCGCAAAGGCGGTAAGGGAATGTTCATACGCAACAGAAAACGTTTCCATATGATAGGTTCGTGCGTGACGATGAAAAATGCTTTATTGACCTGAGGACGTTTAATTTATTTGAGTTACTGTTCAAAAGAGGAACATACCCTCCGCAAAGTCATGATGTCTTCTATACAGAGATACTGGGAAAATGCCATCGATGAGCAAGTCTGGAGGTAACTTGAAAATGCTACATTTTGTGCATCTTGTAAGGCGAGGAAATCTGTCAAAGGTGGAGGTGAAAAGCCCCAAGCGTTGAATGGCCAAGGTTGGCATTGTGTTCTGTAGTGTGGGGAGACATTGTGGAAGTGAATATAAGTAGGAGAGACGCTCTTGTGCCAGATATAGGCAAAGTTGCTTGTTGTGTAGTAGATATTACAAGACCAGAAGTACATGACAACAGACGTAGCGCGATATCAGTACGAAAATATAAAGTCTAAACCAGAGTTTCCCCGACTGTAAAGTGAACATGGTCACCCTCTCCCAGTGTGAGTCTGACGGGCAGACGTGGGTCGATACGAACGGGTGCACTGCTGCCCACAAAAAAGTCTCCTCGGCTAAAATTTCTAGTGATGGCAGCGGCCTCCTCTTCCGTGAGATTGCGTGGCCGCTTGTTCGGCCGGAAGGTGGAGGTCGATGCGCCAGTAAAGGTGCCGTTGTAGTCGTAATAATGTTGGTGGGAGAGATTTGGGGGGCCTTGGAGAGTGGCGTACATGGGAGGAGGGGCGAAAGCCGCTTGTACGGCGGCCGGGGTGTGATGGGGCTGGTGGTCCTGGGCATCGGGGTCTGGATAGGCGCAAGTGGCGCCGAGACCCCGTTTGAGGCAACTCTGTGGGGAAGTGAGCTGATGCGGAGAGAGAAAGGGGAACGTATAATACCTGGCAAGGTAGAACTTCACTACATCTTGTCTTTCCGGTGTGACAGGCTACGCAAGCGCGCCTTACGGAGGGCGCCTTGGCTGTAGATGAAGTGAGAGGGAGCAAGCGGGGAAGGGATGAAGGGACGGACGTTTACGGGCGGCGTCGGCGGGTTGCGGTGGCTGAAGCGGCTGCTGGATGTCCTGGGCGGCGTGCTGGAGTTGTTGAAGTTGCTGCGTATCGATCGCGGGCGGGGCGTCCTGGGCCGGTTCGTCTGTCGTGAGCGCCGACATTCTCTGTTGACGGACCTCAGCCCGCCGCCTTCGCCGTCGCCTCTTTAATTCTCGGCCGATTCCGCATCGGCTTCTTTACTTCCCGTTTCCCGGTCCTATTCCTCCTCCTCTCTCATCTTATTACTTCCATGTCTCACTCTCCCTTCAACGACTTTGAATTTGCATTCGACCCTTCACTCTCCTCCATATTCCCAAATCCTCCTCCTCTTCCCCCTTCAGCCGATCTCTTTTCTCCGGCAGAAACAACAGATCTTCTCGGCTTCCTCGACACCTTTGGCAACTTTAATTGGGACCACTCCCATAACGACTACTCACAACATCCCCAAAATAATGGCTCCGCGCCATACTCTAATCCCCATCTCAATATAGCCCCCGATCCCTCTGCACGCCAAAAACGCCCTCGCGCTGTTAGACATCACTCTACGCTGAACGCCGATCGCGGGCGTAGCGTAAGTCAGGCGCGAAGTACTCCCTCTGGTACTTCCTCGCCTGTCGTCTCTTCGCCCTTTCCAACGACTGCGTTCGCCGAGCCGCTCGTCGTACCGTCGTCCTCATCCTCATCCGCATCGTCCATGCACCAGGTGCATATGACAGGCCGGACGAAGCCTCTATTATCAACCCCGCAAAAGAGACTTAACCACATCATGTCGGAGCAAAAACGACGAAACGCGATCCGCGATGGATACGCCCAACTCATTACCCTGCTGAGTCCTGCAGGTTCGGCTCACGGGATTAACATGCCTACCCGTGGCAGACCAAAAGGGAGTGGTTCCCGGGGAAAGGGGCAAAGCAAGGGTAAAAGCGGGGTCCTATTCCGGGCGGTGGAATACTGCCGGTGGCTGGAAGAAGGCCGCGATGCGTTACGAGACGAAGTTGCTCGCGTGGAAGCTGCTGCAGGTGTACGCCATCACTAACGGTAATTTACCGGTTATCTTATCACCGTCTATCGCCTATACCCTTCTCGTCTCAGTACCCTACGTCTGTATTGTATATACATACTAATATTATCATCAATGTATTGTTGCACTGGTATTGTATCACTTTCTGACAGATGACAGTGACGTCTGCGCTGCTGCTGTCCACAACTGTATTGAATTGTACACATGTGAATCAGTGGTTGATATCTCCGAGATGCCTCCCATTCCCCCCTTTCAACCGGCGTCTCGACCACGCCTTCGCTACGAGCTACGTATCCAGGACCTAGAGCATGAAGGCGCTGACATCTTCTTGAACGCATTCGGGCCTAATCCAGCGGCAACTGCTGCAGCGCGCCGTTCGCCTTTGTACAACGAACGCTGTACGACGAAATTCCACTCAATCTGCAACCCAAGTCAGTAGTACCCACGCGCGCGGTATATTCTGACCGTATATCCACAGTGTGGAAAGCATCACGTTTATTCTCCAGGCCTATGCCCGGGATCGCTCATACATGCGGATCAGATGAACATAAGGAGATCCACTTTTCGCTTGACTATATCAAGTCGCTGTCACCGGCCAACGCAGCAACTGAGATAGAAGGTGTCATCGTCCATGAGGTCGTTCACTGTTTCCAATACAACGCCCGCGGTACCTGTCCTGGTGGCTTGATCGAAGGGATCGCAGGTGCGTCAAAATCGGCCTCGCCGCATAGCATTTTCGACAATCACAGACACTGCATAATAGATTTTATCCGGTTGCGAGCCAACCTCGCGCCGCGCCATTGGAGAGAGGACAGGAATGGTAAATGGGATGCTGGTTACGAGAAAACAGGCTATTTTCTCGACTGGATAGAGAACCGCCAGGCAAACAACGCGGAGCTGAGCTTCATCAAGGATCTCAACTTGGCAATGAAAGATCGGAAATTCGACGCATCGGTCTTTCAAGACCTGACTGGGTGTCCGCTCAAAGAGCTCTGGAAGCTCTACGGCAAGGACGAGGAAAAGAATTAAATATTTGAATATACCGTCGGGAACTATGTTGAGTAGTAGATGTACATGTGCTGGCCTAGAATCACTTGCTTCACTATCCCCATTCTTCCTCCAACTCGCGTGCTAAAAAGTCATCCTCATCCTCTTCCTCATCATCTCCATCGTCTTCTTCCGTTTCGGCCACCGACGTGGGTATGCTTACTCTTTTTGTGACCACGTCCTTCATTTCAGAATCGCGCGTCTGCCCGAGATCGTCTGCAGTTACTGCTTCCTTGAGCCTGGAATAACCAGTCCGTTCAGCAGCCAATTTCTTCCGCTTTGCCAAGGGTGACTTCAGTCCATCATCGTCTGCACCCGCAGAGTTGCCGTTCATTCCTTTCCCCGCTTCCAATGGCGTCACACTTCTGTGTCTTTTTCGCTTCAATACCGGAGTTGCCGTACGCACGCTGCTGTCTGTTAGCCATGTACAATGCACTCGCAGAGACCGTTCCACGTACCTTATCACACTATTTGATTCATCCGTCCATTCGTCCTCGGAAGCAATAGCAGCTTTCTTGGATCCGCTTTCGTCGTCGTCGCTTTCGTTCATGGCAGCTTCGACCTCGTCATTAATATCGTCCCAGTTAATCTCGTTCAGTTCCAGCGCGCCCGGTGGCTCCGGCTCCCCGGGTTCGATATCCCATTCATCCGTGTCTGGTTCAGGTTCAGAAGAGACTTGTTGGGAGCTTGATGCGGGACTTGATGCGGGTGCGGGTGCAGATGCACTGGGCGTGGTTGGCTCGTCAAGAAAATAATGTGTTTCATCTTGGCGTTGCCACAATGCGACCGAGTCCATGAACCAAGCTAACCATACGATCTTGATGCCACCTCGCCGACGTGCAGCATCCACTTTTACCGTCCCGCGCTTTGCAGAAACAACATGCGTAACTTCGCTATTCAACTCTGTTGAACATCTGGCACCGAAAGTATAGGCCATCCGCCATATTTCGGTTGTTTCTGGTTTTGTATCCAAGGGAATAACACTGGAAAATAGTATATGGACACCTGCAAACACTTCTGCTCGTATCTGTGGAATAATTTTCTAGCATGCTGATGTCAACGCAAGCGAATGATGTAGGACATGGGACTGCTTACGGTTACATCGTACACTGCCCTTTTCCGTTGCTGGCGGGAGTCATAAGTAGCAAAAAAGCGATTGTGCACCTCGTCCAACAGCTTTCCCGAGAGTCAGATGAAAAAAGAATGTACATCAATAGCAATTACGAACTTTTGATACTCGCTGCAGTTCATGGTCATCATTCTTAAGTAGCGCTTTACGCTCATGCTTATGTTCCTCATGCTTCTGGGTGTCCTCTGGTGGACTGGGTAGCTCTAAGTCCTCTGGCGCAATTTCCACTTGCTCTGTGCTCGGGCTAGCGGATGTTGACTCTTCGGAAGACTGTAACAATTCGGTCTGCCTTTTGGCAAGAGGTCTTTCTTCAAGCTGCAACTCAAGCGCCATGGTATTTTGCCGAAGCATGGCATTTGTCTCGGCCTCGGCCTGACCGGCTTCAATCTCTTCGGGAGGGGAGGTATCGGCTGGCTCGGCTGCTATAAGGGCATTAGCAACGTAACCAATAAGAATGAGCGAAACATACGGGCTGAAATTTCGGTCGGTGATCCTGCCGTTAAAGGCTCAAGTTTGGGAAGAAATGTAGAGTTGATATCGCCGATTCCAACAAAAAAATCATCTGAAAATGGAGATCAGAAGATTGAAAGCTGGAAAACTGATGGTATCCAACATGGAATGACTTTGATGAGATTGGGGCTCCATTCCCAGACATCTGCTCTGTCATCAATGATGACAACCATTGACGTGTCGCAAGGAAACAGTCTTCTTAAGCTCTTCTGTGTCAGGCCTTGACAGGTCACATCAAAAAACGAGATAAGAGTGGGTGAAAGCGGTACTTACTGCCACTTTCGTCCCGACTTAGCAGCCGTCCTACGAATAGTTTCCCATCGGGATCGATAGCAGAGCATACCTGTTCAGCATAGGCGCGCGTACCCATGGTATAGACGTGCATTTCATACTTGTTTGCAATATCTTCAAGGAATTCTTTCCAGCCGGGTCTGCAGATATGAGACCTCAAATAGATGGAGGACGAGGGCAATACAGCTCACCGAGGCTTTATGTAGTACATACATCCTTCATTCTCAACGGCCTTGTTGGCTGTACGTTTGCCCTGGGCTGATGGAAGGCCAAAAGACTCGGGGCCGAGCCTAAATTTCTTGACGTCCTTGAGCGCCTCCCAGTTTGGATTAGGGCATTCATCCGCGCTATTCTGATTCGAGTCCTGATCTGCACTATCTTGTGCACTGGACACTTGCTGTTGTTCCCAGCTCTCGCCCTCCGTGATCCACTCGCCGACGGTGGGGTCGACAGTGGCGTGAACAATGGTCTGGTCAAGGTCAACAATAAGGGATAATTTCCGTGACTTGAGCAGATGTTCTGCCGTTTCGCGCTCTATCCTCTGCGCCTCCTCGAAGGACACGGTTGGTCCAAACGCGGAGTGCGTCATTTGGATGGAGGCACGCGATGCGTCCGAAAAACCGGTGTAGTCGACACTAGATAGACATAAGAAGGGGATTTCTTGCGTGTTAGAATCAGGGGAACAATCACTTGGTCATATCCTTGCCGCAGAGGACACACAAACCGCCAAGTTGCATTCCATGTTTGCAGGGCTCGATGATGACAACGACAGGCTTCTCTGCGGCGGAACGCCTAGAGAGGACGTCGCCTGACTTGATATTCCAAGTGTCGAGGGTGCCCTCAATAGAAGAGTCCCAAGTACCGAAACGGGTTTCGGGCTGAGCGCCGGGTGTATTTGCGAGATGTACGAATGAATAACTGAGAAGACGAGAACCACGAGCTACATAATGAGTTGGAGAGATGTCTAGAGAAGTGACTTTGATAGGAAACGGAAAGTGAGGGGGAAGATGGAGTTGGCTTGGACTGGACTGCATACGCCCCGTTCGGCTTACTCACGTCGGATATCGGATACCCTCAACTATACGCCGTACCCCGCCCAACACCGCATCACGCGTCGCATCCCGCCCGCCCCACTGAAACCGCGTTCCAATCATAACCGTGTGCACCCCAGCATGCACATCTGCCATCCGCAACACTGCCTCGTCGGGTGATGCCATCGCAGAATATGCCCTCATGAACTCCGTTAAAACCCCTTCTGCCGTCACCATGTACTCCGGGTGGAAATGCTTCACAAACCCAATCTCTGCACAGAACTGTCCAATCTCTAACCCGGCTAGCCCCGGTCTGCACATCTCCCAGTCCACCACATATGCCCGTTCCACTTCACTGCTTGACAGAATTATATTTCCAGGCCAAAAGTCTCCCATGACAAACTGCTGAACTGTCAAACTCATGCACGCTTCCGGAACATGATCACCTACAGTCTCATGTGATGTTCGAATGGCATGGCCCATCTCCTCACCCAACTTCTTGATCACCCTTAGATCTTCTACACTCACCTCCAATGGTGGATCCTGAAGCACAGGCACATCTGCATTCTGGTTAGAGTCCAGGGTCGCATATACCCGCCCGTAATATGCCCATGCAGACAGCTCTTTCGCTTGCTCGTTTCCATCAAAGTACTCCCATACACTTCTATCCTTGCCCCACACGTGCAGTGTCCCAATAAACTCTCCAAGTGCTTTCCCCAACTCCATTCCTTTGGAAGGTGATAATCTTCCCTCCCGCATGAATTGTTTCAAGGGGATCGACGTCTCACCACAATCTTCCATGATAATGACGTGCGCTTTCTCATCAAGCAAGTATACTTCAGGCACCGTCACCAAAGCGTCGTCGGGCATAAGGTGCTTGACCCTCCTCAATGCCTCTACTTCAAAGCTCTACAAATCAGAACGTCAGTCAAACGTTCATCAAATGGCGTTTACTACGAGCACCTGTCTGGTTACATCGAACGGCACATCATTCCTGCATTTAATGTAGGGTTGCGCATGTTTGACGATCACTGTCTTCCTGCCCGAATGAGGTTCTACCAGCTCTGCTCTGTAAGCAAAATTGGCATTGCCACCACTCAGTGCTACGATTTGCCTGCTGGCAAACCTTGTTCCTTTGAGGTATTCTTTGACGCCTTCCTCTGCGGTCAGATCGGCTACCATTTCCAGGAGTGTGCAATGTACATGAATCCTTCGCTATTCTATATAGAATGGCTTCTATCGTCATCATGAGTCAGGTGACGGTTCCGAAGGCATCGTCGCTTCCGCCACAGGTCTGGTGTTGGTCTAGTCATGGGACATGTCATATTTTACGGGGACACCGTTAAATATGCCGGAGCAACATACAATCGATAGACTTTTTCCGATTACTCAAGCTGCCATTCAGGGTAATTCCCGCCGTCGAACCCCATGTCATCCATCCATACGCTCTACAACCTCTGTCTTGTTTCAGTTGTTTCCTTCATCATCCCTGTCGGCCTTGTCCGGTCTCAGATCCCTTCACCATGTCAGCTTCATGCCCGTCGATAACAGATTTACAAGAACACTGTATGCTCTTCCAGAAGCTGATTACGCACAACCTGCTAGAGGTTCCACCGTGAAGACAACCGCATTACTCGCTCATTCTTATCAAAGTACTGCCGTACAGTTCTGAAACGTGCACTTATCTCTAAGTGCTTTCCTCAGCTTCACTCCTTTCTCCTCGCGCATGAATCGTTCCAACGATGTTCCTCCAAGTCTTCCATATGGCGAGATTTGAAGGAACACACTTTAGGCACCATCACCATCGGGGGTATAAGGGGCTCGATACTTCTGCATATGTTCTTCAGATCGGAAAATAAGATAAACGTTTTACCACGACTGTCTGGTTCTATTAAATCACATTTCCGTTCTGTATTTAAGGCTGCGCATATTCAACGATCATCGATCACTCCTGAACAAGGCCCAACCAGCTCTGCTCTACGAGCAGAACTTGCCAGACCACCACCTAGTGCTACGATCTGGCCGCTTGCAAACCTTGTCCCTTTGACGTATTTTCTGATGCCGTTCGGCTGTCATACCCTACGCGACACTGAATAAACACGACATTTTCTGCCGTCTGCCGGTACTTCAGGGTCAGACAATGGTTTCGAAGGCATTGTCGCTTGTGCCATGCATTTCATCCTATTTCATCGATTATCACACCTTGTGATCATTCTGGGTGAGAGCATGTGCTCTATATCGATATGCTCGATCTTCCCGAGTCTTCCCGTTGGTCATGAGATATGCCATATTTGAATGCAAGAGGCAACGAGGGCCGGTAACCTTTCCGGAATAAACATCCACTCGATAGAGTTCCTATCATTATAGACTTCCTGCAGAACCCACAATCACAGCCACGTTTTTCCTAGAAAAGTCAAATTTCTAGATGGAGATGGCTATCTCCAACGCCTTAGGCCTTACTCTAGTTGGTGTCGCGGACGAGGATTGCTCAAAGTGATGAAATGAAAGCTTGCAAGCCTTTCTGCAATGATTTTCCGGCATGTTGGCCTCGGCGAAAATGGATGACGTCAAGTATCCAGCACGTCTAACTTCTTTTGTCGGTTTCAGCTGATACAAAAAAGCGCTTAGGTCGTCTATGCATTTATTTAAGTGAAGAAAGCTGATTATGTATGTTCCTCTGGCGTCTTCGCCCCAATTTCAACTGTTGTTAAACCTGGCCTTCTGAACAGTTCTACCTCCTTCCGGCAACTTGCCTTGCTATGGCCGCAACCTGTAGCGTTTGTTGGAGAGTACTTGGCATTACACCAAGTTCATGCAAGCGTTCGCTCCACCTGCGTGTTCGGGCGATCCGCGTCATGCTAAACGGCCTCCTCCCCATTGGATATACAGCGTTGATCCTTTTTACTGCCACTAGCGTTTCAAAAATCCATAAAATGACGTATTACCCCACAGGTCAGGTAGTCCTTGCCGCGCTTTCACCGTTATCGTCTAACCGGAATAGTAAAGCACAATAAGCTTTGCCCTGCAAGCATCGCTGACAGCGCCACGATCTAGGTGACTACCGGTCCGATGAACCCTGTCTTTTTGAGTTATTCCCTATTGGCCTCTTCCTAGTCAGATCTTCGAGCGATGCACAGCACTCGGCACACCATTCTGTCATTCTATATAGAGACCGCTGATTAAACATAGCAGGACGGCCCGAAGTTCATCCTATTCTACCACGGATATTCCTAGCAATAGTACTGGATGACGTTATCACTCTTCTATATCAATACAGTAATGATAGTATGATTACATGGAACGAAATGAAAGGGTCATGAGATATGCCATAAATGAAATTCGAATGCCAAAGGCAAATGTTACGGAATGCAAGTAAATCAACATACGCTTAGCAGACTACTGCCGAGTCCCTCAATCGCAATAACCTGTAGAGTCTCTTTACCACTAGAGAACCCACAGTCGCTACCCCGTCCTTCCCAAATAAAACCACGTTCGTAAAGGACATTCTGCAACGCCTTTAGCCTCAGAAACGCCGGATTACCCACTATGCGAATGCGTTGGTTTGTTCCGTCATAAACAGGTGACTCGCTGGTCACAAGCTTGAGCTTCTGAGACCGATCATGCGTGCTCCTCGTTCCCTTGTCCAGCAGTCTGAAGGGCGATCGACAGATGGGCGGGTGCGGTTTGAACACGATCTGATACGGTAGCGGGTTAGGAAGTTCGGTGCGCGGCGGGTATTCAGGGGGAAATGGTGATACGAGGGGGATATATTGCTCGGGCGTAGTATCGTGTATTGGTAGCCCAGCAACTTCCAAAAAGATTTGAACGTCTTTTGAACGTGCGCGCGTGCCCGCTGGTCTCCACCGACAATATCGGTAGAGATCCTCATCCTCGTCAAATATGTGCAACTCTGCGCCATGATAAATTGCCGCCATCATGTACGCCCTTTGTAACTGCTTGGCTGCATCTACGAGATGACCCAAGCCATTCATGACCACGTTCGCTGCACCGACGAGGCCTCGCCGCTTTCTGCCATCTCGTCTGGCTTCGCTCTTTCCTGACTTGCTGACAGGCTTCGCTTCGGCAGCAGCGCAGTGCAGGGGTGACTCCGACACGGATACTCGCTTGGGTTGTTGTTGACAAATGCGACAGGCCGTCGGGCATGATCGTTTCACCCAATTGGGCAATATAGGGAGAGGAGGAGGAGCTGGCGAGGAGGAGGAGGACCTTGATACGTAGGAAAGCCATGAGCTGGACCTGGTTAAAGATGGACAACTCGAGATGGACGAAGAACTGGGCGATGATGACAACCATGGAATGTCGGCGGGACATCTTTTGCAAGGCAGAGGAATAGGAGATCTAACTTCCGCTTCCCCGCTCTTGCCATTTCCACCGTTCTCGTCCAATTGGACTAGCAGGTCGTCCAGCAGTTCAGCTTGTCGGAGATGGTCCTTGCCGAAGTAGCGGAGCCGTCTTTCCTCGGCTGTTGTAGGGAAGATCGGACCATTCATGGATGCAAGAACATCCTTGAACGACACCGGACGAGAGTCGTCCGACATGGACCTCGTGGAGTAGCTGCGGACGAGTGGGGACGAAGAAGGCGTGGATGATGCGGAGCGCTTACTCCACGTTGGGAAGGATGGGGATGGGCTAGCCATGGCAAATGACTCTGAATCTGCTAAGGTTGGTTTGGAGGTGGTAATGACAAGAGCATCGTCGGAAACGGCGTTTCGATGCAACCGAGCCCTCACCGCTGCTTTCTCTTCCTTTACTACAGCATCGCGCTCTCTGAAGACGCGCTGCCGTTCGGCATCCTCTGCAGCTCTTCGTCTTTCCTCGAGGTCGCGTCGACGCTGGAGCCAAAGGCGTTCCTCGCGCAACCTTCGCTTTGCGAGGTCCCAAACATACTCGCACGCGCGCATTCGTTCCTCCCATTGCCTTCGCTTGTGCTCGCGCTGCTGAGCATCAAGCGAGGTCTTTTCTTCGTCGTCAGTGACGAGCCTGCCGTTTGGAATGAAGCAAGAATCAAAGTCCTCAGTCCTGGACAGTCGGGATGCGAGGGTCGTCATCAGAGGTGACATTAATACCCTTTAGCTTGAGTAGGAGAACCTTTGAACTGATGAATATCGTCGACAGGTGTAGGCAGCGATATGCATTGGTCTTCAATGGTGGGGATGAGCATGACGGAGGGGCAGAGCCATGCAGGGAGAGTCTGATGACGGAAGGAGATGAAGTAAGGCAACAGCCTTGAAGTTATAGCACTCCGTCCCAATCCTTCCAAATCTGCCGTCCAACCCCGTGTCCGCAACCTGTTGTATGTTCCGCCGCCTCGGTTCCCACCAGGCACAGCACCGGCGCTGACCGTTCTTGTTCTGCCGTTTCCTCCGCTTTGTCATCATCACTTGTAGTCATTTCCAGCACGTGCACCCCATTTCCAGCACTGGCCCGCACTCGAGCCCGAGCAACCGCAAGCTCTGCCATACCCTCCGCCCATCCAGTCTCAAACTCAGCTCGGATCATCGCCTGTTTGTCCGCACTCCCAAGCGGCGATAATGTCGTCGATAAAGATCGTAACGTTGGGAGTGGTGGAAGTACCCGAATTTTAGTCGCAGGTCTCATGACTGACGACGGGGTCGGAACTGACGGTCCGTATGTGCGGGCTTCTCTCTCCCTCAACGAGATTGTTGCGAATGCCAATCCTCGCCTCCCACGTCGTGCTCGCGCTGCGCTTGGCTCTGCTGCTGCTATCTCCGTAGTGATCGCTGTTCCTCCTCCTGCTTCGCCGTTGCCCCGCGGGCCCGCCTCCAACCATGCCCTCATCTCTTTTTCCCTCTCTTTCGCCCTCTTCACGCCAATTAATGCACATCGTTTTCCCATGGCCGCCCACTCTCCTTCTCGCGACTCTCCTCGCATCACGGAACACCCATCCAAGACAAGATGCTCTAACGCGTGATACCTCATTAGTATCATGTCCACGTCTGCGTCCAACAGTCCGCACGTGGACAAATCCAGGTATTTTAACAGCAAAGGTGCTCCGTCCACGTCGCTTGGTTCTAGGCTGAGATCCTGCAACCGATTTTCAAACCCTGGGACAGCAATTGGTGCCATACATAGCACTCGTGCTACAGCCCTTGATGGAATGCGCAATCTAAACGCATACATTGAATGTGCCAATGTCTTCGAACGAAGGAGGCTAGATATTGCATCGAGACGGAAAAATACAATGGGTTGGGCAAATGCTTGACGACGGTCTAATGCCGTAAGGTCTAGGGGATCTTGGACAATGGAAAGCACAGGAAGTCGCGGCCACTTTGAGAGCGCAACGAGTGCGGAATCAAAGTACGTGCCCTTGAGAAATTGGATATAGTTTGCTTTTTGCACACTACGTACATAGCAGCCATCAGAAAATGAAGTGAATCCATTGATCAGAACTACTGACTAGGGTCTGAATCTCAGACTGAGGTATTTGAGACCTTGGAAATAATGCGCGGGAGAGAACAGTTGTTCTAGATGTTCGGGTGAGAAATTGCTGGGTCCGATGCGAAGGCTCAGCGATTCGAGGTTGGGTAGAAGCCGTACGAGATTAATGAAAATGTCAGCGTCCACGTTCCAAGTTTCAAGTGAAAGCTCGCGAACGCGGTAGGCTAGCGGTATCTTATCTTCCTCGGATGACGATCTGTCGCGATGGGCGAGATGAAGATAGAGTTTAAGAGCCTGCTCTGGATTCCCGAGGCGAATAAACGTAAAAAGATGGTGCCGTGGAACCGGACGTGAAGCGAGGGCGCAGATGAGTGAAAAAGTTGTCTTCTGTAGTTCTTCTGCTGGCACGAATGTGAGAATGCTCGAGTAAAGCTCCGGAGGCAGCGTTGCGAGCGTCGTCGGCATTAGAATGATGGCGGGAGTCGACACCAAATGGTATATTGATAAAATACAGAACTATGCAAAATTAGTAACTACAAACTCTTAAAGTATCATTATCGAGACAGATCCAAACCCGGTCCAGCGGGCCATGGTCGTTCAACAACCAAAGGAGGCGCAGGCGACACGGCAGGTGGATTGCTCCATAAATTTGGGCCCGCCGCCCCTGTTGATGGTGGTGGACCTATGCCCAAGTTAAACCCTGATGTCCGACCATTACCAAATCCTACACCGTTACCTGTCGTGGACGCCAATCCCCCACTGACAAACAACCCCCGCTGCCCAGCACCTATGATGCCGGGCCTTCTCACTTGCGATCCCATTCGCATACCAGGTTGAAGGTCAGTCATGCGCTGCGTGCCTTGACCTAGTCCTAGCTGCTGCTGACCGCCCTCGATCCACAGCAACTTCACAGCTGCATCACTACCTGCTGGTGATCCTATTGATGGATTTCGTTGCGTTGACCGTCTTCCTGCTCCCGTAAAATTACTCCCAGCTTCCAAATCCACGGTCACTCCACTATCAGCCATGCTCCGCGCATCAATTTTCATCATCTTCCTCAACTCTTCGTTCTCTCTCTCCAGCCGCATGATCTCAATTTCGCGTTGCAAGGTCCAGTCATCACCGAGTTTGTCAATAAGATTTTCCAGTTCCATAAGATCAACAGCAGGCAATGCACTGGCGTCATGACCGTGAATTAAATGCATGTCGTGACCACTGGTGGTATAGTGTTCAGAATCGGGGTATATTGAATCCGACTGGTTCGCGTCTTCCCCAGTTAGACTTCTGAGCAGGCCGCGTAAAAGAAAGGCAATACGATGAAGCGATTCAACCGTTTGTAAGCTGTATGTCATGTCCGATGATTGGGCCTGCGTTTCACGAGTATGAATGAGGCCTTCATAATGTCGCGTTAGAGTGAGTTCGTGTCGCTGTGCTGCAAGCTGTGCGTAAGGCTGATTAATACTATGGGCCTTTATTCATATGAAAAGGACCAACTGAGTGATTGCGAAATTTTGACATGACAGTTTCTAATGTTGTCTCATACTCCTTCAACAGCGTATTTAATTGCTTGTTCTCATGCAGGAGGGATTGATTCTCAATAATGAGCTGTGCATTTTTGCGTTCGATTTCGGATTCAAACGTCTCTGGGGGCTCGCGTATATATGATGCCACACTGCGCATAGGGTCGCACAACTCACCTTTGGATAAATCCACATTAAATCGTCTAAGTACAAATCCCGACGTCACATTTTTTGCTTGGTCCTACTAATGCCATCAGCCGTCATCAAGATACAATGACTGTTCCAACCTTCAGAGCCACAGTTTGAGACTGCAACGACGCGGCCATCTTCTGGTTAATCGCAATGTGCTCGCTGAGCTCTTGTATGAGCTGCAGGGCACGAACAAGATCACCCTCCATGGTGGACGTTGTTAGTACCAATGTCTGCAGAGATTCAGTTGTTGCCCTGCGGGGTCTGGTGTCTGATTGGGGATTATCAGACTTGTAGAGGGAACTTGAGCTGGCGCTTCTGCCAGACTTGGGCTTCGACGCCAGGGAACCACGTGATGAAGAATATCGCTGTCAATAATGTCAGTCCAGTGTTTGTCCTCTGGCACCACTGCCCGCTTTGGACTTACAAAAGCGGGCGAGGGTGCGCTTATCACCAACACGTCCGTGTCGGCCATCTGTGCTGGCGCTTTACGAAAAGAAAAGAAAAAAATACTCGCTCGTTTATTTGATCCCGTACTAGCCGCGACCCTGATCTATACAAAAACGTGTCGAGTCGTCCCAGAGTGATCATAAAACGCGTCGCGTGCAAGTATTGTTGAAACTGCCAACGGCGAAACTTGTTCCTACTATCCCGGCTGTGCGTGACTCTTGTGATTTGAATTGAACCGTCAGCGCATTGTACATCTGGCCACCGAGTCAGTTAAATTGTATGCCATCTATAAGTAGGTACAGATAATGAACCAAGTAATCATTGGCTCCGTTCAAATTTAAAGGCGCAAGCCAGATAGAGTCTGGGCTCATTCTCGCTTAAGAAAATCAATATAAATGTCGATTGCATGTCACCAGTGAAGCGAAAAATGGGCATTGAAGCAAGAACCAGGCAAACAGAAAATCACGGGCGGATAAGTGGGCCGGAAAGCGGGGGCAGGCAGCATCGTAAAATTGCAGTTGTTGGATGGGATCCAAGAAACAAGAAAACGTAATGTACAAATGTAAATCAATCTTCAAGATCCATCCAAATATCTTCTTCCCTTAGCAGACAACTTGCGTATGCCTACAAAGTTGGTTTGTATCGTGGCAGAGAATATTGAGCAAATGATACTTACCTCAATATCGAGGTCCCCTGAGTTGACTGGTATATGAGGAATGATAACCGGATGGCTCGTGAGGTTGGTATCGTCCTTGCGACCGTACGACGGGTGACTTTGCAATGAATTGGAAGTAGAAATCATTGGATCCTTAACACTAGATGATGACAAGTTCAAGTTCCGTATCCCAGCTGATCCCACCTTCCTCAGTTTTCTTGATTGACCCTCGGGGTCCACGTCAACTACATTCGATTCCGCTTGTTGTACATCTGGATTGGGAATTTCCTCCATCTTGTGTAGCACGTCCATTCTGAGGCTCTTCCAATCTCTTTCTGCCTCGACGGGAAAAAGCGTTCCGCGGTTAGCAAGCGCATCTGCGCCTTCATTCCCTGCTATGCCAACATGACCTCGGACGTGGCGAAGGCGTATCTTTTGACCACACTTTCCGCGATAATCAATTAGGGCTTGAACGTATCGTATCAGGTCCCGATTCTTCACAGGATCACCTTTCGATGTTTTGAAATTGTTTCTCTCCCACCCCTTAAGCCAGTTCTTGAAGCCTACGGTAGTTAGCGATATAGTCCTTTGAGTCGGGATCAAAAAACGTACATTTAATACAGTACTGCGAATCGGTCTTAATTACAAGTGGAATTCCCTTTATCTCGGCCGTTTCAAGGACTCTGGCGATGGCCTATGCGCACTTTAAGCGACGATGATGGCAGCCGCCAAAGGACACGTACGATAAGCTCTGCACGGTTGTTCGTTTGATCTCCTGGGCATCGTTCGGAGAGATTCCTCTGGATTCTAAGCCAAGTAGACTATATATCCTTTAGATGCACATACTTTCTGTCATTATGACCCCACCAGACGCCTATCCCAGCCACCGAGCCATCTTGCCCATTTCCTTTGCATGAACCATCACAGTAAACGACGTCCCATTCTTCTTCTCCATCCTCCGCATCCGGTGACAAGGCACGTTTCTTGCTTTGAATGTGCGAGATTGTCTCCGCAGTAGCGGCAGGCTCCGCGGTAAAAGGCGACAGAGGCTATCGAAGGCTCTGATCCCCTCGCAAAGGACTCCGCTTCAGCAGCAGTGATGAATTTTTTGAAAGTCCCCCCCGGAAAACCCTTCACTTGTGCCTCACATTCTTCCCTAGGTCGTGACCTTTAATATGCACAAGATTTGTCTGTCCATCGAACGCACCACGTAAGATAAACCCCATTTTGTCGACCAACTTTTACAGCATAGTAGCAGGTTTTCTGAGGCATTGCAGGAAGGCAGTCATGCGGACGTGATTGGCTTCTTTGTGACAATATGGTACTTGACGCTACGCTGACATAGGAGTCGTGGAATTCGAGTGGATATTAGTCTTAGTGCCACGATCGTGGGTGTGAAAATGTTCGATTGGGAATGTTACATGTAAGATATAATATGAGTAACACTATATACATTTATCTCCGAACATGATTTTTAGATTTTCAATGCTTTCTTTGTCGTGTTGACCACCACTTCCACGGAATGCTTCTTTCACAATAGCTGTCTTGCGTTTTTGTATTTGCAATATCCCCCCTTCGATAGTGTTCGCTATCTGTTGAACTCATCAAATTTCGAATACAATGTGACAAGCGACGTGATGACGTACGATGAAGTGCTTAACGTAAACGGTCTTATCTTGTCCCAATCTGTGGACTCGATCGATAGCTGTGGTGCAAAAGTTGGACACCAAATCATAATATTCACAGCACATATACCTTGGTTCTCAACGGCAGAATTCCACCAACAATCCATCTGAGCGTTAATTAGTGGTGCAATTTTAGGCGCATCATTGGCAAACACACCATAAATACATAATTCGCTGCAGTGAGCTGATATATTTTCGTTTAACGAGTCTCTTCGATCCTGGAATGAGCTTAACTTACATTCAGGCCTACGCCACCAGCTTTCAGACTGATCACCAGGATCTTTGGCTTTGCAGGAAGGTGCCTTGAATGCGGCTATCGCATTATTGCGCTTCTTAAGGTCCATAGTTCCGTCGAACCTAAGGTACTCAAATCCTTCTCGCTTTAGAGCGATCTCAATCAGATCAATGAAACTTGTAAACTGCGAGAAGACCACCGCCTTAAAGCATGGATCATTATTGACTATACCCTCTATAAGCAATTGTCGGTTAGACGGAAAGGAAAGGCAGTGATACGATACGCACTAAGATCATGCACTAGTGCATCCAATTTTGTGGACGACTGGAAATCATTCCGGCGCAACAAAACAGTATCAGGACCCGGACGCAACGACTCGGATTCCTGATCTTTCTCTCGTCGCATTACTTCGACGAGTTCGCTAGCCTGCGAAGTTGATTAATCAAGTTAGCATCAGCTTGTGTAGTTGATATCTACCTTGAGAGGTCCATGACCGCAAGTGGGACATCGGGCCTGTTCTCCCTTTTCTTCACAATTAGCCATGAAAGCCAATATACAATCCTTGCAACTGTGAAGGTTAAGTAGCCGATTCTTTCACCCCAAAATAATTCGTATACCATTGATGCAAACAATCCGGCAGAATGACAGCGACTTGCATGACATCCAGACAAATGGGACACTCTGCACAGTCATCGCTTGCGAGATCCGTCAATACCTTTTCCACAAATGTATTTCGTGTCTCCTCGTCAAGCTGTTTGCCATCAACGAAGCGTTGGACGAGATCTTCCATGCTAACGACGCTATTGGTCGTTGCGACCTTCGATTTTTTGTCATCACTAGTGGACAATACCAGACTTGGATGTAGAACAGCTCGCCGTAAGCTGGGTGTACTCTCAGTGGTCACAAAAGAAAATCAGCCATCAGAACTCACCGCATCAACATTGCCAAAATATGCGTATAATTCTTGCTAACTAGTCCTTTTGCATTCAAGCGCTCGTAGTCCTTTTTGACAGATGTATATAATGAATCATATATTTTGCGCTCTAGGGGTGTAAACTCCAGGGTTTGCACAACCACCTAGAATAATGAGGCGCGTACAAGGAAATTGTGTAACAACATACCTCCTTCGAGGGCAGTTCCACAATTCTTCTGCCATCGCTATCCAGCATATTCTTCTCTCTACGAAGTAGTGTGCTTTCTAAAATCACTTGAACTATTCCGATTGCCTTTGGGTCATGCGCCAGGAACGGCAATGATATAAAACTGCAAAGATGATCAACGGAAAATAACGCGTACATTTCCGCTACTTACGACCGGAAATACGTAAATTCTGACCAAGGCTTGAATCTCAAAAACTTTCTGTCCTGGAATCAAAATCGATAGAGCAGTAGAATATGTTTAACTCACAGAAGAGAGTAGAGGTCCTCCAGTCGGTTAATAATAGGAGTCCCTGGATAATCTGAAGCAATCTGTCTTCAATATCTACATTGAAGGCTAACCTGTAACAGCCCAACGTCGGTTGGCTCGCAGCGCGTAGACGGCTTTCGCTGTTTTGCTCACTCGTGATTTGCAGGCATGCGCTTCATCCAAGATTACTCTGAGCCAAGTGACTAGTGAAGTTAGCAATGAAAGGCATCGAGTCCTACCATTAACGCAAACCTTCGAAAATGGGGGATTTAGAGTTCTTGTTTTTCTCAGATTTAGCATGTTCAGACGCAAGGACTCCGTAGGACGTTACGACGACCTTGATCTTCTGATCCTCGTTATCTCCCATTATCTCCTGCAAATCAGATCGATTTTGACCGTGCCAAAGTACAACGCTTGTGGACTCAGGTGAGCTGCACCTGTCTATTTCGTCCGACCACTGCTGAAGCAAGGAAGTGGGCGCGACGATCAACGTTGCTGCTGGTACAATACTCTTTTTTTCTCTGTGGCGACGAGTTCCATTGAAAGCGCTGTCAAGTTTCAGCTGACTCGGTCTTTTGTTGCTTTCAGCTTCGTCCAATTCGGAGGGAGGGCTTGAATGTATTAAAGCAGACATCATGATCGTTTTGCCCATCCCCACTATTCGCTTGTCAGAGAAGATGCGGGAACTCCTAAGCCTCATTAACTTACTTTCTGTTCAATAGCGTTCAAGCAATCACTAAGTTAATCGAGCGTACCATGACGTTGGTCTACTGCTTACCGTCGCTAGACAATGGATCTTAGTCGGAGCAGAAAGAACGTGAAAGAAAATCTTACGCCAATATACCACCTCTGCAATTCCTCTCGGCTTTTGGAAAATCCAAAGTCATCTCGCCCGAATAAGGGTTCAGGTAGAAATATCGATCATCTTCAGTTAGATCAATGCAACCACCGTCTGCAATGATATCGTGGGGGAAAACATATCTATCATGATGGTGGGCGACTGGATGCGGCGGAAACTAAACACATACTGGCTCCACAGGGGATGAAGTGAGTTGATTTCACGAGCGTCCACTTTATCATGTTCTATAGAAAACATCCACCTGGCGGGATATATGCCCATCTTAAAATATTAAATATGAACTTACAACAAGGCTTGCTTCTGATACTTTCTAAGAGTGAGCGTGAAAGATTCGGTGGGTTCCATTTCAGACATGGTATTGTCGTGGACCTGTGCCCTGTGCAATGAGAGAAATGATCGTTAATGGTCTGGATGTATGGAGCCATGCAGATACCTCTTATATATCAGATCAATATCGTTCTTAGATAGTTCTTCGCCGGTTTCAACCTCCACTTCTTCACCGTCTCCTACGATCTCTTTTACACGCTTCGGATTATTCATTTTATCTTGTTTCTTCAACGCTTCGCTTGCGCCCTTGAAACCTTTCGCATTGCCTTCGATTTGCGGCTTCAAACCAATGACATTAAATAATTCTAGAATAGCATCTTTACGCTCTCGAAGGAGCCTACACCATTAATCGCTTCAAATGACACGTTGACCTGTAAACACTAACCTTTCGTCCGGTGTCTCAAGATCTTCTCTCAAGATGACCGTGGAATTATCAGAGTGAACAGCCTTGAGTGGGTTAAATGCATTAGGCAGCATATATACCTTGAGAGTAACCATCAGGCTAGCTCCTGCACTAAGTCTGTGGGGGCAGTCGGTCATAATGCCACGAAACTCCACAATTTCTGCAACGGAGTCAATAACTCGTTGTGAAACAGGAAAAATGTAGGAGATGTACCGAAATCAAGAAGTCTAGCTATCCAAGATGACATTTTCATTGGCAGTCGCCCAAATTCTGCAATGTTGTTTGCAACGACAGCAGACTTCAGAAATGAACTGCATACCGCTGCCATTTTTGTTTACTATGTATACAACATTGTCGATCTTCTTTCTCGACGATGCTTTACTCGACTGCCCCTTTAACATATTTGCAATAGAAAGTTGCCTTTTCCCACCCTTAATGGCACCTTTAACGGTAGATTTAACTTCTTTTGATTCGGAGGCATTGATCCTTTTTAAATATACTTCTTCGTCTTTCGTAACATAACCATGGCCAGACACGCTGCTCCAAGCGTCAGGAACAATGAAATCGCCAACGTAAAAAGCAGAGGTTGATGACACTTCATTATCCACACGCCGCTTCTTGATCGGCTGGGCATTATTCACGTTGTATCCCGGGAAAGGATCAAGTACAGGCAAGTCATCGGAAGGCAACGAGATCTGTGCGACGTCTGGCATAATATAGTCGCCGCCTTCCTCTCCATCGTGAATGCTAAGCTTCCTTTTCAAAACCGGAAGCTGTTCACCGAGTTTTGATATCTCTTCGTCGTCGCTGTCGGGAAAAAATAGACTTGAATCGTGGCCATGTGCAGAGCTCCCGGAAGATATTGCTCCATCTGGTTCAGGCTCTGAACCAGAGAAAAATGATTCGCTTGGAGGAGTACGCGGAATAACGTCTTCTGACTCCATTCAGCGCGTGCGGAAGAGACGCGATAATTTGACGCGCTGCGTGGGACGCGTCGAGACAAGCAGAACCAAATAATCGGAACCGGAGATTTGGTGTCGCTGCGAAGAATAATCGCAAAGATAGATCAGAGATGTCGATGCAGCGCAGTCTACCCATGGTAAGTCCATTAGTTGCGTGTTGGCTTTGTCACTTATCCGAGACAGCAACCCACCATCGTCCTCCTAAAAGAAGGCACAGATACCTCCCAGGGCAAGCCCCAGCTGCTCTCGAACATATCTGCATGCCTAGCGATCTCAGAGACTCTTGCAAGTACTTTAGGGCCCCGTGGAATGGACAAGCTCATCGTGAATGAACGCGGAGAAGCTCAAATTACCAACGATGGTGCTACAATATTGAAGCTATTAGAAATCGTGCATCCCGCTGCGCGGACCCTTGTCGACATAGCGAGAGCACAAGATGCAGAGGTCGGTGATGGGACAACAAGCGTGGTCCTCTTGGCAGCTCAGCTGTTGAAAGAAGTGCGTGGTTTGATCGAAGAGGGCGTCAATCCACATACGATCATGAAGGGCCTTCGACGCGCTTCTCAATTGGTGCGCTAGTCATTTTCGTATCATCTCCTCATTTCTATTTAACCGTATATTAATGACAGGCTATTGAACATATAAAGGAGCTACAGATATCCGTCGACAAGTCCGATCCACAGTAGGTCTATTCACCTTATATCCAGGTAATGGAATGAAATTGTCTTTCTCAGAGAATTTCGTTCCCTTCTCATAAAATGCGCGTCGACTTCCATGTCATCAAAGTTGATCCATTCTGAAAAGCCGTTTTTTGCAAATATGGTCGTCGATGCAGTCCACTGTCTTGATCAGGACGACTTAGACGAGTCACTCATCGGAGTAAAAAAGATTCCTGGTGGAGGAATTCAAGATACTCTTTTAATAAAAGGTGTTGCGTTCAAAAAGACCTTCACTTATGCAGGAGCCGAACAACAACCAAAATTGTTCCATAATCCACTAATCCTTTGTCTCAACGTCGAGTTGGAACTGAAAGCTGAAAAGGACAATGCCGAGGTCCGCGTTGACGCCGTCTCGGAATACCAGGCTATTGTTAATGCAGAATGGGAAATCATCTATCGAAAATTGGAGGCGATTGAAAAAACTGGAGCCCAAGTAGTGCTTAGCAAGCTACCGATTGGCGACCTAGCAACCCAATGGTTTGCTGATCGAAATATTTTCTGTGCAGGTCGTGTGGCCGCTGCTGATCTTCGACGCGTCGTTCAAGCAGGAGGGGGCTCTATCCAGTCCACGTGTTCTGATATACAGCGTGAACACTTAGGCACCTGCGGGTTATTCGAGGAGAAACAAATTGGTGGCGAAAGATACAACATTTTTGAAGATTGCCCTAAAGCTAAGACTTGTACGCTGGTGCTCCGCGGAGGAGCTGAACAATTCATAGAAGAAGTCGAAAGAAGTTTACATGATGCTATAATGATAGTTAAGAGAGCTGTCAAGAACGGGGAAGTTGTGGCAGGGGGTGGAGCTATCGAGGCAAGTGCTTTTAATTCCACGCCTTTACGATTGGTCACTGAACCACTTTTTTTTAGATGGAGTTGTCAGCATACATTCGCTCTCATGCCTTGACAATAGCGGGAAAACAACAGTTGATTATTTCAGCCTTTGCCAAAGCATTGGAAATAATTCCACGACAAATTTGTGATAATGCGGGCCTTGACTCTACCGATATTCTCAACAAGCTGAGAATGAAACATGCTCAAGGCAACAAATGGTTTGGCGTCGATGTTGATGGCCCATCGGGAATTCGTGACAATATGGAGGCGTTCGTGTGGGAGCCAAGTCTTGTGAAGCTTAATGCGATAAGTAGTGCTGTCGAGGCCGCCTGCCTAGTCCTCAGCATCGATGAAACTGTTCGCAATCCTCAGAGCGAAGCGGTAAGCTCCGTCACTGTCTGAAATGCAAGTTCTAACAGAGCATCCTTAATAAGCCTAATCCGGGGCCAAAGGCACCTGCGGGCGCTGCCCAACGCGCCCTGAGAGGCAGAGGACGGGGCGCGGGTATCGGTCGTCGATGAATAAATTATTGTCAAATTTACACGCCACAATACCGTACCGCGTTCATTGTGTATCGCGTGCGGAATGTGCAAGCAAAATCAGAGTTGTTTTTTGGCACGAAATCATACATATGTGAAATGAAAGTACCAATCAGACAGAGGCGATACTTGCGTCTTACATAAGCGTAATCGTCCTGCGCATGATGAGCCCAGCGTGAGAATTCCTCTCCTGTGGGAAAGGCACTGCTCTACTCCAGTACACACCTCGACTCGAGCCGTCAGGAGACGTGACGGATAATGGATAAATCTGTTTCGAGTGCAGTGGCTGGAAGTTCAAGAGTACGTTGTCACACATTCGACGTAGCCATCGTCTTCATTAGCCTCGTTACAGGTTACCGACATGGTAGGCGCCGATCTGCGTCCTCGAATCTTGATGGAACGGGATGCGGAGGGCGCTCTAGGACCTTCTCCTGTTATCCCCCAAGATCCCTTCCAGTTACGCGTGGGCCTATTGTCAGACGAGCAAATTGATGGGCTACGCAGACGTAAAAAAGGCAAGATGGTGGCGGAGTATCAAAAGAAGCAAAATGACGTAGGTTTTTCGTCTTGTCTATTCTGGTATACCTCCTTGATGAGACTAGCTCGTTCAATATATACTCAAACCTATGGAGAACCACACGGAGGAATCTAAAGTAGACGAAGAGGCTGTCCGCCTGCCGGTAATTGATCTCTGTTATCATCTAAAAGCTGTCATAATTTGTGGCGTCCAGGTCAAAATTGCTGTGTATGCAAGTCTAGTTGGCAATTTTGTATTAGCTGCCGTTCAACGTGAGCACTGTACAGTTTTGTTATAAAGAAATGACCCAAGTGATTTCGCTTCTAGTGTGGGCTGCTATAACGGGATTGTCCCTCTCCCTGTTGGCGACAGGCATTGATTCCTTGTTCGATTTAGGAAGCAATGTCTTACTATTTTGGTTGCATCGGAAAGCTCAAAAACTCGACATCAACAAATGGCCAGTTGGGGGTGCACGGCTAGAGACTATTGGCAATATTGTCTACGGTACGTAAGATAAAGTCGGGCATACGACTCGTTTACGCGGCTTGATCCTAGGCTTTTTGTAAGTGAAGGACTCGGAGCAAAAATGATCTGTTTCAAATAATCTGTGAAGGATGGGATCTGTCAATCTCGTCGTCATCGTTGAAGCGGCTCGTGCCCTAATTACAAAAAGCAATGACGAGCTGGAAACTTTCCATCTGCCTTCAATCATTGGAGTGGCAATTGCCCTTGGTATGACTGCAGAGTGTCTAGCTTGTGTATCTCACGCCAGCATTACATACAGGCATCAAAATTCTGCTTTTCTTGTATTCATATTCGTTAAGAAACAAGTCAAACCAAGTACGAGTCCTCTGGGAGGATCACAGAAACGATATATGGATCAATGGTTTTGGTATGTAAACGAACCCTACCCCCTTGCACAAATGATTAAGAGGGCATCTAGGTTTGTTAATGTCAGCAGGTGGAAGCAGGCTCCGCTGGTGTAAGTTATTGTTAAGAGAGTTGACTTGCGCTAAATGATTCCTAGATTTGGACCCGATGGGTGCCATCATAGTAAGGACAATGTCATTCCCGTCGTCCGGTTGCAAGCTCAGATTTGAACCCGCAGATCGGGCTTGGAGTAATCATAGCATGGGGACGTTCTATATACCGGCAATTCGAGCTTCTCGCTGGAAAGTCTGCTCCTCATGAGTTTTTACAATTGCTTATCTACAAAGCTGCAACATTCAATGATGAAATTGAGAAGATTGACACAGTCAGAGCCTACCATGTAAGTATTATTTTATCAATGACTTGTTGCCGCTAAAGTCGTTCTTTTGTTCAGAGTGGCCCGGTACGCTGATCTTACGATTTCAATGACAGTGCGATTACTTATCTGGCTTTCAGGATTATTTTGTCGAGATAGATATAGTTATGGATGCCAACACACCGCTCTGGAAAGCGCATGACATTAGCCAACAGTTGCAAGATAAGATAGAAGTGCTTCCGAATGTGGAGCGAGCCTTTGTTCATGTTGACCATGAGACCAGTCATATACCCGTAAGTCCTGCAGAAGATTTATCCTGTGCGGTAACTTACCGGGTCCGACAGGAGCATCGAAAGCTGCCGTGATGCGTCCCGTCACGGGATGGTCACCGTCAGTGTCACGATCCTAATGTGGTTGGCACGACGGTTTAGTTTAATATAATTGGTCTCCTTTGCACGTCCCGCTCTCCCTAGCTTTAACCCTCTCGTCCCTCTCTTTTACACGTATACCCTTACTTCTTTTGCTCGTTATCTATTCCTTACTGGGTTGCAAAACTACCATCAGTTGCTCGACGACAACCTAGGGTCTACTTCTGAGTTCTAGTATAGCTTCAGGATGCCGGTAAGCATGCATTGCGATTTAGTCATGTTAACGCGCCTGTGCCTATGTATCATTACAATAGAGTTCGAACAATCAGGATCCCGAAGAACTGTACGTCAAGCAGGATAGGATTGGTATGAGTATAGCCTTGGCACAGTTGCTCCGCTCATATGGCAAATGTAGGGAAGGGATCTTTTGGAGAAGTATTTAAGGGGTGCGTTGTTGAGTAATCTACGTCTGCCTGCATTTCATGTGCGTCTAGTTATGATAAATGTACCCAGAAGACGGTGGCCATCAAGATCATTGATCTCGAGAGCGCCGAAGACGAGATCGAAGATATCCAACAAGAAATTCAAATACTATCACAACTAGATTCTCCCTTTGTTACCAAGTGCGCTTGTAATACATAGTTGAAGCTTTCCAACTTCACGCCCGTTGTTCAGGTACCATGGCTCCTACCTGAAGGGTTCGCACTTATGGATCGTGATGGAGTGAGTTGTTAGTTTTCGGGAGGCGGTCTATAACTCAAGGATTGTAGGTACTGTTCAGGTGGATCCTGTTCCGATATGGTAAACACTTGTTAACTCTCGTCAACTCGCTTGCAAACGCTAACACCTCAGATGAAACCTGGAGTTTTTCGTGAAGAATATATAGCTATCATTGTACGAGAGCTTCTCCGAGGACTCGAGTATCTTCACAACGAAGGCAAACTGCATCGCGATATAAAAGGTTCTTAGATTGCCATGATATATGTGCTAGTTGTTAACCTCGGATACAGCTGCCAACATATTGCTGTCCGCAGGAGGGGAGGTCAAGCTAGCCGACTTCGGTGTTTCTGGTCAATTATCTGGGACGTTATCCGCAAAGAAGAATACATTTGTCGGAACTCCTTACTGGATGTCACCGGAGGTCATAAAGCAAAGCGGATACGACCACAAAGCTGATATCTGGAGCTTAGGAATTACGGCCATTGAACTCGCCAAAGGAGAGCCCCCCTATGCTGATCTCCATCCGATGAAGGTCAGGCTTCTCTCTGCAGTTAGCTCGCTCGAATTTGCAGGGCTAACTGACTGCTTATGTACACGGTTAATCTTATAAGAAATGTAGGTCCTCTTCCTTATTCCAAAGAACCCACCCCCAGTGTTAGAGGGCAATTTTTCTAAGCCCTTCCGAGAGTTTGTATCGCAGTGCTTACAACGAGATCCTCGTGATGTAAGTAGCTTGCGTTGCTGTACCGACTGACATTGCTTAACTGATTCACAAATAGCGTCCCTCTGCCCGAGAACTCTTAAAACACAAATTCGTCAAAATGGCGAAGAAAACAAACTACTTGACAGAGTTGATCGACAGAGTTGAGAGGTGGAAGGCCGAAGGAGGAGAGAAACAAGAAGAAGAACGCGATACCATGCAAGACATGTGATTAAAACGTTTTTTGAGCGACGTGATTTGTCATTAATCTTCCGTTCTCTAGGCCGCAAAACGGAGACCCCGAAGATCTTTGGGATTTTGGGACTGTTCGCAGCACAGCACGTCCGGCAACAATAGGGCGAGCCCAGGCACATGTCGCGGGGGAGCCACAAGTATGGGAAAGTGAAGAAGATTGGCCAAATGGTTCTCCTGCACAGGCTGGGCAAGAAGTTCCTAGACACGCGTTGTCAATCGCAAACAAAAGGGATCTTCCACCGTTGCCCTCAAGAAAGTTCAATCAAGACACCGTTAGACATTTGCCAGTAGCAGAGAATGCAAGAAATCAACGACCTATTGAACGAGAAAGTTCGGATGGGTGTGATGACTACGACAGTGCTTATTCCACCAAGGTTGACGGGCTCCGGCATCAGATGGGAGATGCACAACTGGATGACGAGCTAGCAGACACGACATTACTTGACTCTGTTGTGCTGCCTGCCATTGCATCGGTAAAGAGTTCTACCTAATATGCGTCGGTAAATGATCAACCTTTTTCCCAGCTATTCCCTCGGGTTTCATCTCAGGAAGCCCGCGTTGCGCTCAGTACACTACAGCGCGCCTTCACAGATGCTGAACGAGTTATACCAGGGGTGCACAGCGGAACTAGTAAATGAAATCGTTGATTCTGTGGAGCGAGTGGAAGAGGAACCATAACCCATAACACTCATTAGTTAGCCATGAACATTTTGGTGTATATCCTTACTTGGACCTTGATAATCACCGAACAGTATAACTAGGAGGACCTATTGATCAAACTCGCCCTAACGCCACTCTGTCCTAATAATGACAGTGCACGTAGAGCCAGACGAATGGAGTCTTAACATGTCCCAGGCAACAAAAGACTAGATTCTACGACGGTGGAGGTATGCCTGAAGTCCGTTTCTTTCCTGTTCCCTTTTTCTTTTGTCGAGTCACTTTGATTGGTTCCGGCGCGCTCGCTTGGGTATCTATCGACGCATTTTGTACCTACCATCGGCCCCACGGCAGTTTCTGATTGAGGTGGCGCGAGTGCGAGTGCTTGCGCCTTCTGGCATTTCGCCCTCCCGGTCGACCACAAAGTGTGCAGACGATGTCTGAGCTGCAGATCTGAGTGAAGCCAACCAGCTATCCTTGACCGCTGCAGATTAATGCTGTTGAGATCGAAAGCGATACATGCAGGGTTGGAGTGACTCACGTGGTGGGGGCAGCAGTGATCCCATCCCTTCTATCTTCACGACTCGTATGGCATCTATATCGGTCGCAGTCGGCTTCAAAGGCTGGTCATCAATAATGTAGTATGGATCGTCGCGGAGCTGTTCCAGTCTTTCGGCCTTGCGCTACATTGAAGGTTTGAGAGAAATGCGATGGGATAAAAACAGTGTTGACGCACCCTCTCAGCGCTCTGCCCGTTCTTCGGCTGTTTCGATTTGGGGTTCAGGTGAAGCAAGCGCAATCAGCTCGACATCATCACCATTCCGCTTCTTCCTGCTATTTTTCTTTTCACCGCTTATGTCCTTCCCTTTGCCCTTTTTGCTCTTTTTCTTCCGGTCTGTTGATTCAGCGAGCGCGTCTTGGATAGGGTCCTCTGATGGAGGAACGAATCCATGCATCCAAATCAAGACCATCAGGAATAGGGACACTAGCTTGGGCTGCCTTCGCCACAGGATTCAACGTATAAGAGGTGGACAAGGGTTGAATTAGATAGAGGCTTTTCGGGAAGTGGAGGTCAACATTCCGGGATAAGACTGCTGGCAGTTTCGTTTGGAAGATCGAGCGACGAACTCTTGGGAGGGTGAGAGTTGAGATCCGCTTGTATAAACCGGAACAACTGAAGAATATTGGCGGCCTACGCTGAGAATTAAGCTTGACTATATTGGAATCGAGATAAACGGCCAACCCACACGCTCTTGTACCTCGACATGAAAACTTTCAGTAAACACTTGAATCCTGGACATGACGTGTTCCACAGTGCTCTTGACTTCAGGCAGACAGTCATTTTGCCAATGCTGAGCAAGCTCTGCTGCCCAGTAACCGAAAATTTTCATAGCCGACTGTATGCATACAGCAATGATGTCAGGAGACAGGTTCGTCACTTCGGGTCTCAGAAGATGCGAAATTAAATCCTGAGGCCTAGGCAGCTCCCTAGGGAGGAGGGTTAGGTTGAAGATAATGAGATACTAATATACTTACTCGCTGTACTCTCCACATATCCATGCCGCTGCCCACAGTACTTCGGAACAACTGCCCTCGTCATTCGCATTGAGAATTAAGCTATCATCTGTTAGCAGCCCATGCATCAACTTCACGGCGTAAGGTCTCGCTGCTCTAACTCGTCCAACAACGTCCAACACCTGATCTCGGATTTCATGTCCGATGTCAACATTGGCAACATGAGCCAGGTCGACCAAAACAGACAAGTACCACTCAAAATTGTTGATGTTCTCATACGTGTTTTGTGAGCACATGGTGAGGATACGCTGCGAAAGAACAAGTCTATAAGCAGCAGATTGGTTTGGCGCAATGGTGGCCGATGGTGTAGACGAGGAACTTAAATTTTGAGACAGTGACTGGGCAGCTGACGGTCTAGGTGATGCTTCTGGGACCAAATGCGATAAAACTTGTTGTACAATGGACTGAAGGTTGCTTCGGTTTACCTGCACACTAAGGATTAAGATTTGATCGATGTATGTATGTATGGATATACACATACCATGGCAGATACGAGGTCAAGAGCGCGCATTCGGATACTTATATCCTGGTCACTCAAGCTGGAAAGTATCGTATCCTGGTATTCAGCAACAAGGTATGGGTGACTGGGAGCGATTTTAGCCATTGCCAGCAATGCGATGTACTTCACTGATAGAAGTCAGTTGGTTTCTCTTCGTCGCATTGTTGATCACATACGATTTTGATCTGGGTCCTGTATAAATGCTGCCAGCTTTGAAACGCAGAGCTTAGCCAGGGAGTCTCCATTGGGGCCCTGCAACATTCCTCCAATGATGCACGTGTGAACGCATTCGTACAAAAGGGATATCGCTGGCGTAGTTGATATGAGTTCAGTGATAGGTGTTTGGAGTTTCTTGACTAGCCGCGGTTCAAGTGGAGATAGAGAACCAAACTAAACAAGATGAGATTATTATTTAGGTAGATTTTGGTTGAATATGCCCCACAATTTTTACAATTTTAATAAGCATCCAATTATTTGACGATGTTGTCAGGAGATGAAAGAGACGGGGAGCGAGTGTCAGATAATCTTTAGGATCCCGTCTTACTAGTTCACATAGGACATTCACTGTCGCCGCGATGACGCCTAAAGTCCGCAGATAAGCCATGACGCAGAAAGGCGGGAGGAAAAAGAATACCTGGATCGGAATCATCCAGTTTCTCCTCTAACCGGGGTCGTGCATTTTGAATGATTTGGGGTTGTTTCTCACAGACACGGTACATTGCAAGGATAGCTCGTTTTCGGATATGCGGACGAGAGTGGTTAAGCATTGCAACCAGTTCCGGTGATAGATCTCGAGCGAGGTCAGGAGTTACGATTGCGGAGAGCCCATGTAACGAGATGGCAACATCTGCGGGACTAGAGCTCAAATCCTGAAGCAGGCATGAAGCGTAAAAACGTTTTCAGCGAGTGTATCTCACTTTCTTGAGTAAATTTGTAGTCAGCATCAATACGTCGGTGTCCTGTTGGAATGTCTGTGCTGCGGCCAGATATCCGACAGTCTTGAGGTGGTATTTCGGCGAAGACATGACTTCAACGATGTGAAACGAGGCCCAGCCCACGTCATAGCCTAGCATCTCGAGCTGAGGAATGGATCAGTAAATTCTATTGCAACGTAGAAACAACGTACATATGTGAGTTTCATCACAGCTCCAGCTTTAAGGTCCATGTCGTCGCTCCGAATTTCGGACCTGATCTCATCCACTGCCCTTGCGATGAACTTTGCTTCATCCTTCTTGTTGGCGCGTAGGCCTCGGATGAGATCCTGTAACGTCCGCTCCCACATGGGTCAGAGATGATGGCTTTCCAAGAAAGGAAGGTGCGTCATGTATAATTCAAGCGCGTGCCGTAAAATCGGGTGATGTACTCTTATGATACGTAGAAAATTAGGGTTGCACAATAATAATAATAATGTAGTATTCATGCTCGAAGGCCTGTGGTGTCCTGTATATGAATCGCGATTCGCTACCACGTCTACCATTTACGAAAGTGTTGCGTGACGTCACGAAATGGCGGCTAACCTGACTCGGACACCATCTTCGCCTCCAACTGAACTAAATCTTACGTACTTTGATACGCCCCATGACAGAACCCTCGCTGTATCACATGGCCATGCACAAACCAACAGGTTCGACAACTTCGCGTTCCCATCAAGATCAGACCTTGAAGAAGCCGAAGGAAATGCATCTTCGCAGCTGGATCAACGCCTCGTCGTTCCTATGCTCTCAACTCCCACTCCACGCCTCGGTGGCACCCCATCCACGTTTGACGACCTGTCCGCTCGCGAGCACTTGACCGACCCTTACGATGGATCGACCATTGGCGTACTCCTCCCAACCCAGCCAGATGCAGCAGAACATTCGTTGACCTCTCCCAGAGGCGCTAGTGTTCCTGGAGCACGAGATTTGCCCAGAAACGAGGAACTGTGGGCCCGACTTTCGCGTGTTCTGGAATTACAAACAGATATAGCACGCACGCACGCAGAAATGGAGAACATTGGTATTGGCAAAGGCAAGGCGAAACTAAGTGAAGTCAAGGACAAAGGGAAAAAGGAGGCAGAGGAAGGCAGTAAGACTCATGGACAGTTTCCGACAGATCCGGGGATAGAGGAATCCGATGTAGAGGGGGAAGGAGTAGAGATGGACGATGAGGAAACGGAAAGGAATCGTGCACGGGAAGAAGAATTTGCAAAGTTGGCGGATCAGTTCGAGAGAAGAAAAGAATCCATCAGCGAGATTATGAGCAAGGTGGGGAGTATATCCACTGTGTATCTTTCCAATACTAACTCATTATCCAGTTGGATGATCTGTCAAAGGCATTGACAGAATTTCATGACCTGCAAGAGCCAGAACTGAAGCTGCCTCCTTCAAGGAGTGAGTCAATGCCGATGAGTATATACGAGTCTACGCCACCCAGCATGCAAAGAGCTCCTGCTCCTGCGTGGGCGTCGTCGAGCACGGAGATACCGTCGGCGGTGCACCTGCCAGGATCACTTTCACGCATACCATAGATAGTGACGTCACAATAGTTACGTTTCTCCGCCATGTCCTCTCAAAGCCTGCTTGGTCTTCCTCCTACCACTCATGAGTTGAAATCCCTCGTCCCTTTTTTGCAGCGTGCGCACGAAGTCAGGGAGCAGCAACCCATAATTGCATATTGGTGTATGCGCACCTCTTCTGCTGCCCTCTTATCCACCTGATTTCTCGGCAACAGGCGCATACTACGCTGCTCAGCAGGGCATAGCCGTTCAGGCAAAGGATGCCTCATCTCGTCAGCTCCTCTTCTCTCTCCTCGACTTGTTGGAGAAAATGAAGAAGGAAATTGGACCAACGGATGCCATTGATAATGAGGCAGCCAGTTGTGCTTACGTTGAGAATTTTGCCCTTCGTGTCTTTTCATTGGCAGACAATGAGGATCGTAAAGGAAATGCCACAAGGTATGGGTTTACCATATACCACATAGATCACGTAGCGATCGTGGACTAGAGCAACCGCGAGAACATTTTTAGCAGCATCCAACTTTCTCGAGATTCTCAAAGTCTTCCCGAAGACGGAGGTTTCGGATAGCGTATGTCGTTATTTCGCAGATCATAGATTATTCAGAACGTGTGCACTAGATCGACGAGAAAATTCGTTATGCAAAGTGGAAAGCCGCTGATATTGCAAAGGCATTCAGAGAAGGCAGGACACCAGTTCCTGGACCTCAGGCCGCCCCGGAGCCAGAACCCGCTGCTGAAGAGTTGGGGACCTCAGAGCCGCCTGCGAACGAACAAGTCAGTAGCGCCGTCGCACATGCGGATGAAACAGTATCTCAGGCCCGCACACCAAGAACTGCCTGGGTCAGTGAAGAATTGGAAGGTTGGCCCAGCCCAGCGCCTGTGACACCTCCTTCGGCGCCTCCAGATATCGACATTTTCCCACCAACCCCTTCATTCCCACCTGAAGTAGAACCGGTTCAAGATGTAGCCGCAACCGCACCCCCTGAAGCTACGGATCCTCATCTACCACGGTGTCACCAGCCCCCACCACCACCGCCTCCCTATGCTCCTCCGGCTGCTGGATTTCGACCGCCGCCGCCGCCACCCATGCCTGTTCATGTTCCTGTTTCCGCACCATCAGGGGAACTCCCGCCATCTCTAATCGTAAAAATACAAAAGCATTGTCGATTTGCAATTAGCTCGCTAGATTACGAAGATGCTGAACAGGCCAGGAGAGAATTACGTGCTGCACTAGAGCTTCTGGGCGGCTGAGTTGTCCTTTGTTCCATGGCGTGAATCCATATATTCGAAATACCATCATCTACTATACTGTACAAATCTGTGACATTGAACTGATAGTTTATCCAGCGGCACTGAATCGTTTCTCTAACTCTCGGATCTTGGATTTGACGAGACCTGATCTTCCGTTAATCTCGTTCTTGGAAGTAATCAAATCGCACGAGTTTGCAGTTTTCACGGTTTTATCGACAGATGACAAGTCCTGCCTGCAGGCTACCATTATATTACTTGTCCTCTGTTGGTCGGAGGCCATTTTGGAAGACACTTCGTCGACAGGAGCTTCGGAGAATGATGCACTGGTACTAGAGGCTGATGAGGTTGACGCGTTCTTCTGCACTGCTCGTAATTTATCCTCAACACGAAGAGCAAAGGAAGAAATAGCTTGTCCAGAATTCGGGCGACTTGGGCGAGTCATGTTCACTGTACCGATATTATGTTCATTATCTTGTATATCCGTGCTGGCCCGGAGATTGGACTCCAGTCCATTGACTGGACCAGAACGACACTTGAAATGGTATTCATACGACCCAGTTTCGCTTGGCTCGATACTCGATGAGCTTGACATACTTGATACTCCTCTCGCTGCTTGATTGTCTTGTAGGCAGGCATAGTAAAGATCAGCAAAGCGCGGCGCGTGTCCCCCGTAAATCTGATCAACGCGTGCAGAGGTAACGGCGCGTCGTACAAGTTCTTCAGGTTCATCCACCATCGAGGAGTCCTCTGGGAAAACCGATTCCAGTTCTTCCGAGTCATAATCGCTGTCTCTATCAAATGCCGTCTCGTCTATTGTAACGCCCCCAGAGTCTAGTTCGTCCCCAACAGGCAGATCATCAGCCTCTTCTTGTTCAAAATACGAAGCTCTTGAATCTTTATCGAGTTGACTTGCATCCTCCGAGCGGTGTTCGTGTTTTGAACTAGGATTAAGCACAGAGTTGATATATGGATCCAAAGAGAGAAAGTTGACCAGGCGAATAGGGAGAGAGAGTTGCACGTCCGCCGACAGTAATGTGCCCGCACATAAAGAGACCTTCAGTATATATTCCACTTCGAGTAATCGGCTTCTAGGAAGCGAGACTTCGCTCGGCTGAAATGCACTTTAGAGATCGGGTTTTGTGAAAAATAGTGACGGGAAAATACCGGAATGACAATAGAATGAGTGAAGTTCATTTTCTTCTTGGGCGGAACACCTGTCCACCATCCTTTGGCGCTCGCATATCCTTTCGTTGCTCTATCACCAGCATCGAGGACAGACTCTGCTATTATCTTTGTTGTCGTGCTCGTTTGGCAGGCATCGGGGTCCCGTTCATAACGCGATTTACCTGGTAACAAGGGGTCTAGCTGAGGAAGGGGTCGGAAGATAACCGTGTTCCTTAAAAGCGATATCGTCACACTGGTGACCACTTTCTTGGTTTCATTCTGGATATTCAAGTGAACGAAACACTGCTGTCCAGCAACCCAGTAAAGCCGTGTCAAACTCGCAGTGAGAGTCAGCTTGCCGTTTCCCCCCATGAATAATGACTTGGAAGTGGTAGCACGAAGCGGCCGGGGCGCTGGAACAAGAATTCTTTCTGGGTCCAAGAGAGGCCAGACTTCACAGGTCCTGTAGAAGTGTGCAATAGATCGTTTTCCCGTTAATGTGTCTTTCAGTTTGAGGGAACTGACTGAAATGGTGAAACAGAGCCGAGATCATCACCAAAGACACATACGCAACGGCTACATAGCGAACTTCTGCTCCGGCCAAACCATACACTATACCTTTTGGACAACCATTCTTGTCCGATGTTGGGAGATGCATAGAAAACGGAAAGTGATACGTCCCTTGGCTTGCTTCAGTGAAATCTTCTCCAAACTCTTGGCTTCTGTGATAACCATCGAAGTACGAATTTCCGCTGAATATCTTTGACGAGCATTGATAGAATGAGTGAGATAGTTTAGTGCCAGAGATGCACTCAAAACCGATGATTCTGATTTTTCCGCCAAATATCAAAACAGGTCCTTCCTTCTTCGTGGGTTTGCGCACATGTAGAACAGCGTGGCCTCGTACAATCCCGCCTTGCACGAATATGTTAGACTCGAGTACGATGTCTACATCCACTCGAGTGCGTGGTTTGGCTTGTTCCATCTGGACATGTTCGAAGGAATTGCCCCCAGGCGGTGGCAGCAACGTCCTTCCTGGTTTCAATTTAGAGCAGGAGTTTCCTAGAAGCCTCTGAAGCTCCTCTGCAATCCTTTCTGGAGATGCATTCTCCTGTGATAAGTGTTCCATGCCGAGCGAGGTTACCAGCTTGAAACATTGCTTCGTTTACATCAGCTCTCAGGCCACCACCGGGAGTGATCGCGTCTGAGGTTATACGAGGCCCATTTATAAAGCCAGAGCCGACGTCTAGTTGAACCATACCTCCTCCGACTTCAGCAAGAAGAAGGCCTTTCATAGCCGCTGTTGAGCGTACTGTACCATAGTTGTCGCGTTGACTGTTCGTTGTATCTTTTGAGTATGTAGTGTCCTGGCTTCGCATAGTCAATAGCACTGATGATGGAGCGTGAGAATGTGCTTATGATGGTAAGTACCGAAAGGCTACGCCTTCTAGTTCGATAAGCATGTCCGAGCGCGATGTTCGAGTTCATACGCACGCTTCCAATCGTGCAACAGCAATCTCAAAGGACAGAAAAGTAACATTCAAGAGTACCTTGGACACACCGTTCCGGATACCTTGGTTAGCCTTTATCCAGCAGTATTTCAAACATTTACAATCTTTAGGCCAAAAATATCGATTAATGTGCAAACAGAACTCTTAGCACATCTGATTTCGATTTTAGAAGGCGTCGCCGAATATCATTTAGCGCTTCGGCGGCTCAGCCGCAAGCGTAAAAGGGGCAAAGCACGCGACGAAGAAGAGGACGGAGAAGAGAAGGAGGATGTTGATAGCCGTAGCCTACCTTCAGGTGCGTCTTTAGTCTCCCCACTGAGAGTTGTTGTCTCACAAATCTATCAGAGTCGGACACGCGAGTTAGATCTATCATCGACCACCTGGTGATAGGTCTCAATGCAGTGACAAAAAGACTCGAAGAACAAGTTAGAAAACGACCCCATTCAGTCACAATCACAGAAGACCAGCCAACAGCAGAGATGCAGAAGACCAAACGTGATCTATGCCTAGTGTTGGCTTGCAGGGCTGATGTCGATCCTCCGCTATTGATTGATCATCTCCCTCACTTGGTTGCCTCGTGCAATGCCATGCAGAAGGAATCTGTGAGAATAGCGAGCCTTCCTGAGGGCGCCGAAGGAACTTTGGCAAAGTCATTAGGCATCCACAGGGTCACGGTGATAGGATTAGATGTATGTATAATCACGACTGTTCATCTCCGAGTTCCTGACGTGCGTAAGGCTGAATTTCCTGTCATGGATGGTTTCAAGCACTTTTTCGAATCAATACCGATTTTGTCCGCTCCATGGTTATCAGGTATTAGACAGGTTCGAGATTTTATACCTACGCATGTCAAACAGGTGAAAACTACTGCGCCGCGAGATATGAAGGAAGCCAAAGAGGAAAGGAAGAAAGGGAGGGCACTTGCTAAGCAGCGCAAGCGTATCAAGATAAGATAATCTCCGGGTAAACAGGGTCACATAAATGATGTACGCGTGTTTTGGTGCTGAACATGTTCATCGCCATTGTCGGCACGCGATTCTCGGGGAAATCTTTCATTGAAGACTTTCTCATCTCTTGCAAAGGATTTACCTTGGTTCGGTTGAGCGGACAACTAATAGAGGATGGAGAGGTACGCCGGATCAGGTACTATATGAATTGCTTGAAGTGTACAAAGCACCTCATAAACAGCGACCGATATCCATATCTTTACCGGATGACATCTCGGTCAAAATACGTCCTTTTTATGACAACGAAAACGCTCATTATAGGCATCTCTCTTTTCTTTCACTGAGTCCAACCGGCTCCCCAGCCCCGACTATCAGAAAGTCAGACACCCAACTTTTCTTTTCCAATCCCCATGAAATGTTGGATTACGTCACTAGACATTGGCAAGATAATTTTGTTACTTCCGACCTCCAGTCTAGGGAACAGATAGAGATGTTCGTCAAGCGGCCATTTTTTCTTCTTCTTAGTGTCGATGCACCGCTATATGACCGATACCGGCGATCAAACGGGTTTGTGTTTCGCTCTTGATAGGAAACTCTTGGCAAATCTCATAAAAAACCTCTTGCAGAAGCTATGCATCGCTCGAAGAATTTGTTCGCGAAGATGACCGTATCGTCTTTGGAGACCGTTCAAGAATGACATCGTCGCTACATGGTCTCAGAGACCTCGTCGACGTTCAAATCAATAACTCGTTTCAAACATCATCCAGTTTTGAGTCCTATTTGGAGGAAATCGACTTGCTAAATCCTGAGCATCTAAGGCCGGGTTGGGATGCCTATTTCATGGTCTGCTGCAAATGACCAGTCGTAAGCATTATGTCTCACGAAAGCTACAGATACTAGCAACCCTTGCCTCACGAAGGTCCAATTGCATGAAACGTCGCGTTGGAGCAGTTCTAGTACGCGACAATCGTGTCATTGCCACAGGGTACGTTGGAGTGTGCAGGTGCTGACAGAAAATATCTGAGCTCATTATAATAGGTACAATGGCACTGCCCGTGGTTTAATTAATTGCAACGAAGGGGGATGTCCCGAGTGCAATAGAACTATATCTTCTATAAATATGCCAACCGAATGCGTTTGCCTGCATGCCGAGGAAAATGCCCTCCTAGAAACAGGACGGGAAAGGATTGGACAAGAAGCAGTTCTGTACTGCAACACGTAAGGAGCCAATAAATGTCGTTTTTTTCGCTTATATTGTATCAGATGTCCTTGCCTTAAGTGCACAGTCAAAATTATACAAACGGGAGTCAAGACGGTTGTTTATAACTTGAGTTACAAAGTGTAGGTCTTTGAGGATATGTTGGTTTCAGCAACTGATTTCCCGCTAGCGATGACGCTTCAGCCGCGCTCTTTAAGCAAGCGGGGGTGGAATTAAGACGTTTTAATCCGTCTAAGAATTACCAATCTTCGAGTTGATGGACCAAACCTAATGATACCTGAGCTTGCACTGTCGAATTAGGCTAGGTGGACAGATCTACGTATAGGAATTAACCCATTTCATTAAGAACTTCGTTTGAGTTCGATTCTATCTTCCACTTGTCTTCATACAGAAAATGCATCGCAGGGGATATGTCACTTGAGGTTGCAGTCAACGCCAGCCACACAACATCAGCATTTCTCTCGGCAATAGCCAAGTAAAGAGTCCTTGCACACGCTTGCAGCTCTTCGTGCGCATGCTGTGAAAGGAAACGCCGAAAAGCCAGTGTAACTTGCCACATGGATGTCTCGTGTGGACGGACACCTTTGAGGGCGGCAGTCATTGTGTTTATGATGGACCGGTACAAACGATGGGTGTGTGTATACGCTGATTCTGTCCCAACGGATCCATATCCGCGTCTCGCGAGTGCACTTTTTGAATCTGCAGAATCAAGCTTTTCTAGGAGAGATCGGAAGCGAGGCCAGACGTCGTCCCAAATTCTACGGAACATGAATTCTCCGGTGTAAATAGTTAAAGCCTCAATCAAAGAAGCCGCCGCAGAAATGACGAAAGGCTCATTGTCAGACAGTCGATTTAATATGAATGGCCAAGCGGAGTGGATCGAGGGTAATAGCGCGGATTCAGGAAGGACAGCAGCGGATGAAGTAAGAAGCGTCAGGATGCGTGCCCGAATTACTGGAGAGCCATGGGTGAGGAAGTATACCGACCGCATAACGATTTGCTTTGTCAAGGCTTGCACGGGGGTGGGAGGTTTCTCATCATCCAGCCCTGCTTCTGGGGATGTATCCTCATCGACCGAAACTTCGTCCTTAACCTTTGAAGAACCCCAAGCCTCCCGAGGTGCTGGGCCGTAATCTACGGTGTCAGTTTGATTGTCTTCTTGTACCTTTTCGCGATACCATTGCAAAAATGCTGTCGTTCCAGATGTCTCCTCTCCTAGTCCGCCTGCTTCTGCAGTAGCCTTGGATTCCTTGATGTTATCGGAACGGATAACCTTCGTGACCTCGCCTAAAACCTCTACTAGCCCCTCGACTAAGATCGGGTACTCTTGAAACTCGTCTAAGCGGTCAAAACACTCTCCTACCACGTCTCCTGCTCTTTCGACAATATCGCTACCAACGAGGCGGACAAGGACGGCGAGCACCTTGGTTGCATCGATGTCCAGCCATCTGCGAGTAAGCCGACGAGAGACAGAATCCAGGGCATAATCGAAATTCGAGAGGAGCAAATTGGTAGGTGAGGCGTAAGAAGTCACTGTGGTTATGTATTTCAAAGTGGCAAGTGCAGTCACGGAGAGATATGACTCTGCGGAAGTTAAAGAGTGAAGGACGGGATATAGTGTATGGATGAAGAGCGGAGGGAATCGAGCCTGCAAAATGCCTGCACTGATGGCCAGAAGTTGAAGAGATAACGCCCTATGTAAAAGCGGTTGCAGCTGAGTCTTGACGGTCTTCTTGGGTTGTGGATGGACAATTTTAAGCGTTTCGGAAATAGGCCTGACACCTTGGATATGTTCCACAGGTATCAGACGATCTTCATCATGCTGATCGCTCCTGGTAGTCGTATCCTCATTCCCTTGGCCTTCGACTTTGTCCTCATCCCAGGTCTCCGCAATGTTCTTGGCCAACTCACGTGCCAAGTTTTCCAATCTCTTGCTCCGACGATGTGAAGAACACAGGCTCGGATCTTCGAAAACTGAAATAGCCGCTACGCCCTCCAACAGTCTACAGGCACACCACAGAGCTGCGGCTGAGCTGCTACTCCTTCCAGAAAGCCCCACATTGGTGAACCATTCAACAGAGAAAAGACAAGCATCGCCGCCAGCACGACCAAGACAACGCAACATTTCCTCTAGCGCCTCCTTCGCACTTGGAAGTTCGAGGTTTCGAAATTGTACTGTAGGGAAGCCTGGCCAGTCGGATGTATTTGGGTCGTTTTCCAGCATGAGGTGCGAAGGGGACGTATATGTAACCATGACAGGTGGCTCGGCGAGTTCAAGAACTGATAAAAGACTCCAGCCCCATTTTTCGATCGCACCAGTGGGCCCAAGTAACTTTCCAAGGCCAGTTGAAATCAGGCGAATACCCGGTTCATGATCATCCGAGGAGAGTAGAGATATCGCAGTGATAAGCTTAGCAGCGTGCTCGACGTTGGAGTTGGACGAAGCTGATATGAAGTGGGGGAGGCTTTGTAGAGTATCTCTAGTAATTTGCATCAATGCGTGCAACAATATGTGTTCAGTCGGCGACTGTTTTGAAAACATACGAAGCAAATGGTTTCGGGCTTCAAGAGAAACAGAGGGTAGATCATGCGTGGACAAAGATAACAGGTAAGACAGGAGGATGGGCTGAGTCTGAGGGAGTGATAATGGCGTGGCTTCTAGGACCGCAGAGGAAAACTTGCACAAAGCAATTTGCGCTAATGGTGTGGGATGCGATAGTAATGGTCGCAGTGTATTAATAGCAATATGGACTTGAGACGAGGTTCCACGAAGCCACGAAGCTGTTCTTGAAGTTGCAAAAGGTGGCAAGTTCTGTTGCGGTGGCTCTTGGCGCTTACCGTCAAGTAACTCTGCCAATGCTTGAAGGCTTTCTGCATGACTCAAGGCCCCATCTTTAATGCACGCGTCGTCAGCTATTGCCTTAACCACGACGCTTCGCATAGCTTTGAGTGCACCAGCAACTATTTCTCCGTTGGCCCAACCCTTCTTTGCGGATTTGCCTAATGCCACCTTGGTCATTGCACTGACAACACCGGGCAGCACGGAAGGGCTCAAATACTCCGGGGCGTAGACATCCAGCAACAGATAGGTCAAGTCCAGAGATATAAGCTGAAATTCCAAGTGAAGAGATTCGTCCACCAGAAGATGTAGAAATGTATTCAAAGTCTGGCCTAGAATTGGAACAAATTTCGGGTTTTGAGCATGTTCGACGAACTCTGCACGTCGAGTTACGGCTCGTTCGGCGGGAAACATCCGTTCTGAGGCTTCAGATACGGTTCTTTCACGGAGGAGCGCAGATAGGCATCGAGCAGCAGCCTTTTTTGTCTCCTCATCCCGATCCTTGCCTTTCCCTTTACTCTCGATACCCCCAATAACCGCACCACACAGCATAAAGACTTGCTCCCATACTGCTAATTCGCATGACCACCACCAGCTATCACATAAGAATGCCATTGCCATGAACATCTTTTCAAGCAATTGGTCCGGTATAGCAGAGGGAGGATTGCGGCGCATGATCGTTGAAAGGGGGAAAAAGATATACGAAATCAATGATGACGTGAGTTGCGCAGCGGAGTTGATTTCTTGGAGAGTATTCAGTAGGTCTGATACAAGTGTTGAAACGGCTGGGACGGTCGCTGGAGTTAACAACGATGTACCCATTAGTGGTACACATATGGCTTTCAGCTTGCGTTAGCGTGTGAGCAATTGATCTCTGCATCGGACAAACTCGTTGGCGTACTTTTCGAAAGGTTTCTTGACGCGCATGGTCAATATCTGCCGACATGTTTGCAGCACACTTTCGGTGCTTTCCCTTCCGAACCTATTACGTGGATACGTATTCTGAAGGCCTGATTCTTGCTCCAGACTAGGGTGAGAGCGAGCAAATACTGGTCAGGTCCGTGTGTTGTGACTGTCAACAGTTATCTAGTTATCTTTGGCATTATTTCTATTTGTGTTGTCAGAAAACAAAATTGTCGAGTCCAATGATCCGTTCATTTTGACCTATGGCATAATGAACTCCTCAAGATAACTTATGGTTCCGCTTTACAATTTTTTAGAGTTCGTGGCTTCTACTACATTTAAAGTTATTGAACTGAGGACTATCCAGATAACGATCATGACTATCGAGTCACCTAGAATTCTGTTAGTTGATTCATACGATTCCTTCAGCCTCAAGTTGGTCTTGCATTGCATTACCGAAATATGCTCTCAAAATCATATTCTTATAGTCCTTGCTGCATTGTGTCGAAAGTCTATACCAGGGTGCATCGTTCATGTCATCAAAAACGACGAATATGCCATCGATGAGCTTGAGGCGTACCTCGCCTATTTCTCTGCGGTTGTTAGTTGGTCCTGGCCCGGGGTCACCCATCGTTGACAAAGATATAGGGAATCGTCAAGCACCTATGGTCGAATCGCACAAGCTAAAACTATTCCGATCTTTGGCGTTTGTCTTGGCCTGCAAAGTCTGGGTACTGTTTATGGTGCAAAGCTTAGAAGGTTGCATACAGTGAAACACGGACAGGTATCTGTCGTCAGGCACACGGGCCAGGATATCTTCCGAGGGATCGGTACCATTCAGGCGGTCCGTTACCATTCGTTGTATATCGAGCCTACGTCCAGTGACGAAATTGAGGAACTAGCATGGGCAGACGATGACGAAAACGGGCAAGTGCTTATGGCTTGCAAACACAAATCCCGACCTTTCTGGGCAGTCCAGTATCACCCAGAGTCTGTGTTAACCAACAACGCTGGTGCACAGGTGATGCAGAATTTTTGGAAGCTGTCTCAGCGATGGAGTACGATCCACGCAAGGAGACCGCGTCCATGGGACGCAAGACTTCGTCGTCTTGGTGATGTCTGGCCTCTCAGTTCCCAGATTCGAACGCAACGACCCATCTCTGAACCAAAGAGGCGGGTAAGGACCCTAACAGTTTCTGCGCCACATTTGACCCCGATTTCTATTTGCGAACTACTCGGAGTTAACGAAGAGAATGAGCCATTCGTTCTCCTCGACTCTGCTTGCCTCCCCAGGCCGATTCTCAATTGTGGCGGCGTTATTACCTACGTCATTGCAGATTACGTACAGCCTTAACGAGAACACAGTCACACTCCAGGAAGGTCAATCCAAAGTTAAAACTGAGGCTCTAGGAATGCACGATATTTGGTCTTGGCTCGCAAATTTTATGCATGCCCATAATGCGTTGGGTGGTGACCCACATGTTCCATTCTGGGGGGGACTCATTGGCTATCTGACTTACGAATTGGGTGTCAGCTCGTTGCAGATTCCCGTGCATCGGAATATGGAAGCAAAGCAACGGCATCCAGATGTCAACCTCGTTTTCGTGGAAAGAAGCATCGTGCTTGATTCCTGTAACGGCCTTGTTTACGTCCAGTCTCTTCTCGAGGATGACGATACTTGGTTGTCCGAAATGGTCGACAAGATAGAGCACAATGCTTTGGACAAGAATACCCCATTAACCATTCCAACCTCTCAGCCGCCCTAACTGCGGTCCAACAACCATACAGCTCCCAGACAGAGAACGTTATCTTTCACGTATTTATCGCGCAAAGGAGTGGCTATATTCCGGAGATTCTTATGAACTATGTCTAACAGCTCAAACACACTGTCAATACTACCAGCCTTGCGACTGGACTACGAAGCAGTTCTTCATGGGAACGATACAAGTTACTCAGAAAGCTCAATCCCTGCTCCCCATTCCGCATATCTGCGCTTGCATCCCTCCACGTTGATATCGTCTTCACCAGAGAGATTCTTGTCGTTCACCCGCGCTCCTAATACCGTTTGTCAATTGCGGCCCATAAAAGGCACTGTGAAGAAGGCACCTGGTATTACGCGCGCTGATGCCGAGCAAGCCCTCGTTGGCAGCGAAAAGGAGGTAGCAGAGAACCTTATGATTGTAGATCTCATTAGACATGATCTACACAGTGTGGTAGGGGACCAAGTTCAAGTAAAGCAGTTCTGCTGCGTTGAAGAGTACGAGACAGTGTGGCAACTGGTCAGTGTGATTGAAGGCAAGGACAGCAGCAGCCCAGAGTACGAGGGACTAGGTTTGGATGTCTTGAGAAGAAGTTTGCCACCAGGTACGCTGGAAGCAGCTGCTACACATCAACATTAACCTTCGGCTAGGGAGCATGACGGGTGCTCCGAAGAAACGGAGCGTCGAAATCTTGAAGTCCCTCGAAAATGTCGAAAGAAGCCTCTACTCTGGTGTATTTGGGTATTGGTGCGTTAGCGGCGCAGGCGACTGGTCCGTTACTATTCGAAGTTGCTTCAAACACGATTCAACTCGAGCTGGTACTGAGGAAGGAATGGGTGATTGGAGCTGGTGGCGCAATCACGGCACTCTCAGACCCCGAAGCAGAGTGGGACGAGATGATCACGAAGTTACAGAGCGTACTAAGAGCGTTCGGGCCGAACTGATCTGATTGACTAACACTGCATTTGTCACATGTCACACATTACTATAATTAGAAACGAACGGAATAGCTGTGTCTCAGCGGGTATTTGGTACTCGCATACTTGAGTCTCATAATACTCGTCTCTTCTCGCTATGACCCACTGTGCCTACTAGGAACATCACAGCGTAAACCAGGATGATATTACTCACATCGTACGCAAGCCACCGCCACTCATACGTAACAGCCCCTAACATCGATCAACACAGTGAGGAAGACGGCAAGCACTTCCCGCCAATCCCGAAGTCCCTATCCACCTTCAGTCTGAGAACACCGCCGCCCACCCATCCGGCCATACAATATGGATCGACCTCAGCTTCGCCCCCTCGGTATGTATTCGGTAAACGTGTTTACAACAACTGACACTGGTGATCCAAGAAGGTACCTTCAGGCACAAAGACCGAGCACAACTATCACATATACTTTTATTCCAAACACAGATGTTCCTAATAGCATGACATTAACTCCTCCTTCATATGTCGAGGGACCGCACTCGCCATACTGGATATGTGTCAATATGAATTGTTTCACCCCAGTCGTCCTATATAACCACCATCAAGCGCGGCACTTCGGATGGAGAGATTGTGGGAGATTTTGAGTGCGTCGCATTGACGTTCCTATCCTTCATTGACTGGATTCTTGCAGACTCGGGATAGCGGCTATGAAGAAGCCATCAGTCTGTATACGATGGTAACGAGTATCCATTAAGCGATGTGATCGAATCAAAAAACCACAAGTTGTTTCGTAATGTTCGTTGATCATGTTGTTGCAGAACCCTTCGCTTACATGCATTATAAGAGTTGGATCTACAAGATACACGAAATAGAAAAGTCAGTTTGTCTGTATTGGGATGAAACTTCCAGTAATGCCTCGATTTCGGTATGTCCCTCTTCACGGTTTTGGCCTCGTCATTTTGAGCAGCGTCACAGTGCTTCTCATCCAAAGACAAGACAGTTACTAACCTGCTTGCCAAATTCTTACCTCCCACTCACCCGCGGAAACTGGGAAGGCAGCAGGAACATACTCGCCTAGAGGTGACGCCGCAAGGTCATGACGTTCTGGACGACATCGTATTGTCGACACTCATAATTGAACGCATTAGAACCACTCCATCGGTGCACACTGAAATTTATGGTCACATAATATTGACTGACACAATGTAGGTTGTGGATATTCTGTCTAAAACATTTCGCTTCCCATCTCCGAGAGGAAGAGGGAAGACCTTCCAGATATAATTCCTCCGGACAGTAAAGACTCGACCCACAAACTATTCAACAGGTACAATGGCTATAGCACTTGCTTTTGTCACGCCATCAGAGCTATATGTCTCAACTCACTGTGTTGGGATTCAGTACACAGCCAGAATGGTAGAGAAGATGGACCAACTTGGACACAAAATCCCCTACCCGGATGGGCTGATAGGTGGACTTTCCTTCCTCAGACGTTTGAAGGGCATCGGCCCGCTCCGATAGCTGTGGCAAAGGAGCAAGGTCAAAGTCGGAGGATAAATGCCAGAAAAACGTTGAGGAAATACGGATCAATGGTCGATCTGGGTTCTGCAGCCTTCGCTTTTCGATAGTCTGTTGTCATTTCATTAGATAGCCTTTCAATGGACATGGAGACTAGGAACTAACAGCAAGCGTGTTTTCGTTGACAACTACCTCATGGTAGCCAGCCTTGATCAGTCCCCCAGTGAAATGCTCGAGTTGTTTTCCAGCCTGAACAAGGAGATAATTCCCTTCCGGTATCTTGACTGGAATTCGTTTTCCAGTGTTGCGAGCCCAGATGTTTAGCCCCGGATACCGAGAGCGTCCGTGAATAGGTCAGGAAATTCAAGTCCGTATGGAATCCAGCTAAGATTGTATCCTTCTTTCCGTACTTCACCAAGTCCGAAGCGGTAGGTGCCAGAAGATGAGGTCTACACGTATATGCAGCGCCAGTGCTTTTCAGTGTTATAAAAGGCTTACCCGTATCTGCCAGCATCAGCGAAGGTTTTAGCTGGTAGATCGAGCCCCACAGCGGTCATCTCCGCGAGACCTGTGACACTGGGCGCGCGGATACATCAATGGTTCATATAGAATCCGTTGCTCGGTGCTTACGCTGTCTTCATTGAAGTCCCCCACCTTTCCATGATTCCATGCCATCGTTCATTGATCCCAGGTGCTTGTGGAATGACAGTTGAGAGCATTCAGTGCCGGAAACAGTGTTTTGTACGGGGGCACTTCGCTCATTTTCCAGAAAAAGCGACATTTTGGATCTGGTTGGTGAGCGCTGATGTCCAAGGGGCGCTCAGCTGGATCGAGTCGTTCTATGATATGCAGGCAAGGTTCATGAACAGCACACTTTGGCTTCTCGGTGTTTTCGAGCGTGACCCCGATCCTGATAGCTAAGTTCTGGCCTTTCGTCTTTCTTCAGCTCAGCATCCGACTGATTGAAATAGTCTTCCAGGAGATCAAGGAAAGTAGAGTTGTCTTCCTCTGAGACGCGCGAGTCGCGTAAAAGTACTGCGCCGTAAACGATAAGTGCATCAGCTGCCTGGAGAACGTAAACCGCGTGTAATTTATTTACAGTTATCAGTGATAGTAGTGACGGCTTACAGACCTTCTTACATTCCTGGCGGACATCTTCGGATGCTAGGATCGCCAGACAGATATAAATCCAGGTCGACTGATAGGGAGATCCATAGACATTACTCGTGCAGTCATCTAAGCGAGGGCGATTAATTGATAGCAATGACATGCCGAAGCTGTCTGACTCTGAGTTGAGTCACACGCGTGAAATAAAAATGGATCACTATTATTTAGTGGCACGCATACACCTCACCCGCTTTCCACCACCTTTTTCTTTTCACACTCCTGTTTAACGACTTTAACGATGATTAAGGTTCGTACTCGTCTTGCTGACAATGTTCGCACCCTATACTACGTAACAGATATGGAGTATGAAGAAAAACGAGGATGCGGCCGCAAAGAGGAAGCCGAAGACAAGTGCCGCCCAAATTAGAGTACAGAAAGGTACGGAGTGTACTTTGGATTGACAAGTCTAGGATGGGGTTTAAGTAGTATAACTTGCAGATCTGACTGAGCTGGATCTTCCTTCGACGATGAAAACCCATTTCCCTGATCCTGCCGATCTCCTCAACTTTACCCTCACCATCACGCCGGACGAAGGTAATACCATACATTATGTTTGTCAACTTGCGTAACAGTTGCCAGGCATGTACAAGGGTGGCGCATTCGTGTTCTCTTTTGCAATCAATACCAACTACCCACATGATCCTCCTAAAGTGAAATGCACGCACAAGGTAGGCCTCCCTTTACATGATGTATCAAATTTGCTTAAATGCACCAGATTTATCACCCAAATGTTGATTTAGAGGGAAATGTTTGCCTAAACATTCTGCGTGAAGACTGGAAGCCAGTCCTTAACCTGAATTCGGTCATGGTTGGACTGCAATATTTGTTCCTCGAGCCGAACGCGGACGATCCATTGAACAAAGGTAGATAGATTGATGATCTCGAGTCAACGGTTTCCTCATTCTGTTCACAGAGGCCGCCACGGAGATGACCAAGAATCGGGATACTTTCTTGCAGCATGTCAAGCAATCCATGAGGGGAAGCAGCATCAAAGGCATACAATATGACAATGTCCTCGCACGCTAGAAGATAGATCTCTGTATCAATCATAGGGCAACTGGGTATTACTACCCGCATCCACATTCTCTGACATCTTTGAATACATCATATCTCAATTATTTCCCACCTCGTCTCCTGTTCACTGTTCATCGGACTGTAGCCAATAACCTAGCTTCCTCTGTACGTGGTAAATCCGTATGGACTGATCAATAGAGGAATGTGGTAATGTTCCTTAGGAGACTTGATTGTGAAAGATATCTGCCAAATTGTCGTTAACGAATGACGGCTGACAATGGTATGGGACCAACTAACCTCGACCCAGGGATAGAAGGAGTCTCTTTCGGTTCTCTGAAAGTACTCTTTCGTCTTAAATATGATCTTGTACGTCTGACCAGTAATCAAGTCCGTTTCCTCTTGCTTTGCCTCGCGTGAACCGGCAGGCGGAAGAAGATCAATGCATCGGCCGTCTCCATTTGTTATCCTACATACAGTCGACGTCAGAATAAATAGCTAGGAAGTGGATGGTATAATAACCCGCGTGCGAGGGGATGAAAGATATCGGTACCGCCTTGTATATCAGTCTCTTCAAAAACCTGCAGGATGATATGAACACCCTCTGCAGGCTTTCCTGTGGATGAATCAAGAACTGCTGGGTGTCAGGAATGCCGGGATTTATACTGAAGGCAACGCACCGTGGCATGTAATTGGCGACCTAGACATAGTCGTTTCAAGGGAGCGACGTCATGTCAGCGGTGCAGCCCAAATTTCCTTTTCAGGCCACCTCTTCGATGGCTTCTGCCACAACAGTCCCTCCGCTTGCCAAATATCTTGCATCCACAGGTTCGCATTCCCCCGACTATCATAATGAACTGTATGTAACTTTTGCTAGGAAGACAAAAAAACTCGCGACAAGGCAATAAAACAACTTTCTGAATTCCTATCCTCCGACACCTCCCAGGATGCAGTTGTCCAAGTCTGATTTAGCCAAGCTAGTGGAAGGGCATTTTCTACTGTGCGATCTCTTTTTACCTATGTTGCTTGTTTGATATATTTTAATTCAGGCTTCTGGATGTCGGATAAGCCGCTTGTGCAACAAGCGTTAGCAAGTGAACTGGCAGATTTACTACTAAGCACAACATCTACTTCCGCATCTCTCATGTTCCTCTGTGGATTCTGGGAAACCACAGTAAGAGAATGGAATGGAATAGATCGACTGCGGTCCGCCCTCTTCCTTTTCAATTGCGATCCTTTTTCCTGACGTAGTTGTAGGATAGACAAGTATTATATGCTCGTGAGGCGGTTTGTCAATGCGACATTCCGACTTCTCATTCGTACAGAATGGAACATCACCGCATGTGAGGATTACAATAATATTTTGACGGTTCGCGGTGGACCTCTGTGGTAGGTTTAGCTCTCTTGTGACCAACACCACTTATCCCACTGTCCGAGGCAGTCCTTCGGATATACGTGTCCCAACAAGTCTTATATATCATCTTGCAGATATCTATCTGGAAGAACTAGAAAAAGCTCTAATCGGCTCTCCATCTGCTCCACCAGCACCGCTGTTAATAGTCCTCAAGCCCTTCTTTTCCTTAGCAGCCAAAACACAGCATAAGACGATGTACCAGCGGATACAGTCCGCACTCTTGAGCCCTCTCTTTTCTGCACTCTCGGACCAAGATCTCCCTGATGACGGATCCACCAACTCGCCTGGGAGAAACCGATTTCCCAACGCTAGTTTCAAATGCTTGCCTTGAAAAACCTGAGACGGAGGGTCGCGTAGAACGCACAGAGTTGAAAAAGAAGCTAATAAGTGCTCTGTTGGATATAGCCGAGTCATCCGACGCCCGGGACTCTAACAGACGAAAATTGCACGCTCTTTTCAATGAAGAGACGGAAGGGGTGGAGTAGTGTCGCGTACATACATCATGTGCACGTGGTAGCAATTGACAATCTCCGTGTCTTTTGCCTCTGCTTCTAGCTCGCTCGCGGAGCTTTGAAAACAAAGAGAAAATGCGAAGCTGATAACGAGGTTGGAGGTTGGCAGACCGCTGGATAAGATTCCGAATCGCATCCATTTCTCTTCCAACTCACTCACCTTTTTGATTAATTTTTATCCATCACAGACCTAATCATGGAGAACATCCCCTTTACTCGAAGCGAGATTGTGGAGCAATGTTGATATCATCGTCAAAACCGCTCAAGCGACGAATTAGCCAATTTTGTTGTACTTCGAGACAAAGATAGGCGGGATACGGATTTCGCCGTCAAGATTGCTTCTGCCTTTGACAGAGGAGGCCTCCAGTATGACCTCGCTATGATGCAATTCCTCAAGCAGAGTGCCATTTCGAAGAAGTGTACTATTCCAACTGGGTATGGCATTATAGAAGACGGCTACAGAAGATATCTAGCATGGAGAACCATCGAGGGCCTACTATATGGGAGGTCATGGACAATGGAGCTCAAGAGCTCTCAGAAGAGGATGCAAATGATATTGCGGATGCTCTGAGCGCTGGCTCGGTAAGTTCCCAAATGGGTCGTACACACTTATATGGAATTCCGATTGTAGGGAAGAAACAAAAGAAAGGGGCGTAGCTTAGATCCCGTTGGAACTGGCCATGGGCAGGAGTCTGAGCAAGGTAGGAAAGCGTGGAGTAGTGTCGCGTACATATGTCATGTGCACGTGGTAGCAATTGACAGTCTTCCATGTTGCCTCAGCTACCCTTTGACATCCTTGTCTATATCTTCAGGTCATTGCCAGTCACAAGGCTTGATGATGGGGGCGCAAGAGCTCTCGTCTGTTGTCTTCAAGCAAATCACCTCTTCTACGATGCTTGCCTGGATCCCTCTATATGGAAAGCCCATTATCGCTGCCGCTACACAGTCTTCGAGCAAAAGTCCGAGAATGACAGGAGGGGTCTATTTGGGAGTAACTGGAGAACTCTATATGCTGAGCGACGTCGGATTGACCGAATGGCGCTTGATCATTTGCAGAACATGATCTTTAACAGAGAACATAGGTATGACCATGCCGAAAACCTAGTGCGAATGTCCTTGGACGTCTGGGATATTCTGGATATAGAGCGTCAACTCCCCATTCCCCCGTCATTCAGGATATATGTCTCGGAGCCGGATGGGATAGTCAAAGACCACGCATTGACGAGGAGGTATTGGGCGAACTTGATGGCTGATGTGATCGTTCGATGTTCTGCATTGGATGTATGGAAAGCCGTGATTGATGGAGACAACCCTTTCGTCCAAGAGTCGGACAATTCGAACGAGCAGTCCAGTGGAGCGTTATTCGAACTTGCAATGTCAGCCTTCTCGTGTTTTTTTGGAAGACCCTTGACCGAAGTAAGCACTTCTTCGTCAGTACCTTGCTACTCATCTGATAAGTAGCTTAGACAACTGCAAGGTTGGATCAGCTTACGAATGAATGTAGAAATTTCCTTGCAGTTGAGGGAACTACTTTAGACCCATCCGATCTTGACTACGACCTCCCGGAGGTCTGCCAGGGGATTTGTGAGTTTATGTACTCGCAGGGCTTTGGCATAGCCGAACGTATGTTAAGTTGTATGTATCATTATTGTATTGAAAGGTCACTTTTTATAGCCAGGCAATACCGCCAAATGCTTAATCATTTCCCCCACTCGTACCTAATAACCAGTAAACGAACTCTGCCTATATCACTGGTGCACATTTTTGTCGCTATCTCCAGGCGGATCGGAATCGAAGCGTCCCCCATCAACTTTCCAGGAACGGTCATCGTGCATGTAGCTACACGACAACCAGAAGGCCAAAGTATCATCATTAATCCGTCGACGATGGATCCAGAAAAATGGATCATGGATGTTCCCCTCGATATTCGTGCGATGGCATCCGGCTTCCCGATGCGTGAAAGCTCTGTATTAGAGCTTCTCGTTCCAAGCGATGCGAAAACCATGTTAAACAGAGCTTCACATAATATCTTGTTCGCATTTCAAGAAGATATTGCTGTGGACTTTGACCACTGGCAGCCGGCAATGTTTGCTGCTATTTCAACGCAATTTTTATTGCAAGCAGAACTGCCGTTTCTCCGGATTCTAGTGAATAACCTGATAGGATTGACCACGCTGGACTGCTCAGCGTTTATACTGAACAAGCTGGCACAGATGGTGCCCCAACCCCATCGTCACCTGCTGGAGCAGAGGTGTGGTCCTGACATGGCAGAGGAAGCGCTTATAGCTAGTACGCAGCACACTCGCCAAGTTGCAACTGTGAGGTACTTTGTGGGTATGGTTATTGAGCACGTCGAATATGCTTACATTGGATGCATCATTGGGTGGGATGTAAGTTTCGAAATTGTTGTTCTTGGCGTTGCGAAACCTCATGTCACATTTCAGCTCATCTGTAGTGCATCAGAAGGTTGGATAAGACGCATGAAGGTCGACTGAATTATCGAGAGGAAGAAATCAACCATTCTACCGCGTGGTTGTCGACGATGGTACTTCGAGATGTATGTGTCCTTTCCATATTCAGGCCCCTGTACCAAACCATTCTAGATGTTGCAGAGGAAAACATCAATTGTGCCAATCCAAGCCTCGAAGTTGTACACAATCTGTACAGCAGGATATTGGAATTTCCCTCGTTTTTCGAAGACGTGGAATTGCATAGAGCAGATAGAGGATGGGATAGAGGTCGATTTCTCCTTAGTCCAGATATCTCGCTTGCATATCCTCAGGATGACGAAGTCGGGGCGACTTGGGTGAGAGAGGGAAAACTTCCTTATTGAGCATACGTTACTTTTTGTGACACTTTAGTATTACTATATCATGCCCATTCTGCGATGACGACCTTTGCAAACAGAGGCGCGGCTTCATACTACCGTTCCGCTGTTTATGGAACCCACCAGGTCCCGCGCTCTGCGCCAGATGTGCGGGACGATTATGAACGTGAGTTGTACTAACCGACCGCGTCACAAGATTTTTTGAAACCTCGTCGACAGGATGGTATACTGAAACGGTCCCAAGCAACAGAATGGCGTTATCGTTGCGGTCTGGCATTCATTCTGAAATTGCGTGGTCTCTGGACCGACTGTGCAGACTTTGCCACAACGAACATTTTGTATTGAAAACGATCCCTGGTCTCATTGACGCGCTATTTGAATGGCCGGAGTGGTACGTCTCGGAAGGCTACAAGGCCGTAAACGATGCACACATTCTGTTCTCTCCGCCTCCCGAGTTTTCTCGTCAGCGCCTGTTCGCATTGGAATCACTCTTTGTTTTGCGCAATTCCTCACTCAACGACCAAAATGCTTGGGAAATAAATAATCATTCTCATACCCTACCTGTTATTCTCAATGCGTTGCAAAATCTGGATGCAGAGCGAGAAGAGAATATTGAATTTATCCTGTATTGCGTGGATCTGATGCATACCATTCCGTCCAAAATTATCATCAATTCGCTAAAACCGAATCCGCTGCCTCCACTTTTACAGATAGCCTCGCAAACCAAGGATCGGTCGCTCATCATTGCGTCGTTGACTGCTCTTACTTACATTTTATCGAATCCCCCGAACGCCTCAGCCATTACGTCAACGTCTCCTGCCCTAGCCGCTTCAATACGATATTTACCCCTCGTCGTTGATAGGCCTTTGGTTGATGCATCTCTGAACTACCTCTATACGCATATATCTCACGTCTCGATGGCAAGGGCTTTCCTTCTGCATCCTGAAATGCCAAGAGTACTCAAGTTGTTGGTGAATGTCCTGATAGCTGAACAGCCATCTTTGCAAGAAAAGGTTACATTAGACGTTACGGGTTCAATCCAGACCGTCCCTTCTGGTCATCTTTCAACTAGAAACCACGAGCTTACAAAGGAAGAGTTGGATGCTCTGATTGAACTACCTGAGCCACAGAGGTGCTACGACTGGTACGTTCCGGTTGGCACTTAGGGATATCTCAAGTTTATCATCTGAACAACAGGATGCGAACTATGTTCGTTGCAAAACAGGACGGAGTCGTAACCCAAGTGGATTTCTGGAATCTGTACAAGGACACCTTTACGCCTTACATAGACAAGTATCCCTTACTCGTGGCGTCGGATGTTATCAAAAACGTCAATGCTGTCTTTCCCGCAGCGCAAGCAATGGTTCTACAAGACCCTGTACAACGCTTTGTTGTTCAAGGAGTGGATCGGCGGAAAGATTCTTTGGTTACGGATCGTTTCCACTGCATATGGGATCGCTTTCAATGCTCTATGTCGCCTTTTGCGTCCACAAGTGAATTATATGATCACGTATTGCAACACTTGGTAGATGCGGAAGCAACGGAACTGCCCTGCTTATGGGGATCTTGTCCCAGGGAAACACTCCCAAAATCAGCTCTTCGGTCCCATGTCTTGACACATTTGTCGAGCACGCAGCAATTACAAAAACACCCGTCGCAAAGCGATACCATTACATTATCTGCTGGTTCTCACTATCCCATGGAAACTCCTACGACGCGTCCACCGCCTCCGCCTCGCAATACCGTTATCACATACGAAAAACCGAACGCGGATCCGTCGCATACGTCCCTAACAGCACTACTTGTATTACGGATCTTATTCCGGACATCATTCGCTTCTGCTGATGCAGCTCCTCGAGCCGACGCCGAGCACTACGGATTCCCTGGGATGTTGGAGGATACAGATGATCAGGAGAGCGACGATGTACGCGACCAGAGTAGTGAGCGAGAAGGGGAGAGGCGTGGAAGGCGAGCATTTGTGGGCGTTCGGCGTCTATTAGAGGGTGTGATGATCAAAGACGAAGTGCTGATGGGGTGGGTGACAGAGATGATTGACGCAGTTTGATGGTGGCGCGTGTGGCGCGGTCGAGGACTCAGTAGTGTACATGTACATACGACGTACGCGCAATGTAGACGCAGCGACCGTGCGCCGGACCGATGCGTTCCGTGACGCGAGGCAAATCTTTCAGCGCGATAGTCGGTCCTGAGCGCTGAGCGCTGAGTGCCTAGTGCCTGGCGCGAGCGATGGTAACGCGTCCTGAAGTGACGTCACGCGCGGGGTTCCGTCCTCCGAGCCAGCTAGAAAAAAAATTTGTCTGTCCGTATCTAGTTGGGCGTCTAACGAGCCTAACTTTGTTCACTTCTCTTTGCATTTTGCTTGTAAGCCTCCGCAGGACACGGCTCTCGATGGGCTATCTTGAGTGCCTAGTTTTGAGCTTTTCGCCCATCTTTACAACCCTGTCTATTATCGATAAGGTTACTCGGTGAATGGCTCGGTGAATACTTTCCCGTTTCGCAAGGATTTCATTTTTCTCAACCCTATCGGAACTTCACGCAACTTTTTTATCAACCCTCTGTCAACCTCTCTGACTGCGAGTTTCGTTCCGATGGTTTTTCTACGCTGTTCCTCAGTCGTAGGGCGCATTTCCACCTTGTCTCGCCCCTTGAGACTTAGCCGAGGTTTTGCGAGCCTGAGAAAGCCCGCTTCTCTGTTCTCTCCCCTTGACACTTTCCCAGAGCGACATATCGGTCCTGATGACGCCGAGACCTCGAAAATGTTATCGAAGCTGGGCTATAGCTCCATGGAAGCCTTTATCGGTGAAACTGTTCCTCAAAAAATCAGAGTACCTGCGTCCTTTTTAGATAACACCGCTATGCCTGCTCTCAGCGAATCACAACTGCATGAGAGAGCAAAGGCATTGGGAGCTTTGAACAAGCCTCATAAAAATTACATTGGTATGGGTTATCATGCAGCAGTAGTTCCGCCCGTCATCCTGCGCAACGTATGTCATATCTCAACCACTGTGTTAAAGACATGGTAGCTGAAACCTCGACTTTCCAGGTTCTGGAAAATCCGGCTTGGTACACTCCCTACACGCCTTATCAGCCTGAGATAGCGCAGGGTATGTCGGACATGGTATGCGTTAGTCTCAAATTAAATATACAAATACAGGTCGCCTGGAATCTCTGCTTAATTTCCAGACCATGGTCATGTCATTAACCTCTATGGATGTCGCAAATGCTTCCTTGTTAGATGAAGCAACTGCAGCGGCCGAAGCCATGGTTATGGCGTTCGCTTCGACTTCTCAGAAGAAGCGAATATTCATAGTGGACTCTGGCATCTTGCCTCAAACTCTTGCTGTCCTTCGTACCCGTGCAAAAGGCTTTGGGATTGAATTAGTTATTGGAGACTCCTTCAACCTCATCAAGAATGATGCGATCATATCCTAATTGTTGTGGTGTTCTTGTTCAGTATCCCGATGTTGATGGAAAGATCAAAGATTTCAGTTCCTTGGCGCAGATTGTTCACTCTGCGGGAGGCCTAGTGGCATGTGCCACGGACTTACTGGCTTTAACCATGCTTAAACCTCCCGGCGAATGGGGAGCAGACATCGTCCTCGGCAATTCTGGACGTTTCGGAGTTCCTCCTGGTTATGGGGGCCCGCAGGCGGCATTTTTTGCCGTGAAAGATGCTTTGAAAAGGAAGATGCCCGGTCGATTGATCGGTCGTAGCCGTGACGCCAGCGGAAACCCCGCGTACAGGCTGGCCTTGCAAAGTAAGCAAAAAATGTATCTTGTCCAACACCGCCTGATTTTTTTGGCAGCACGGGAACAGCATATTCGCCGCGAGAAAGCTACTAGCAATATTTGCACTAGTCAGGCTTTGCTTGCGAATATGGCAGCTATGTATGCGATCTATCATGGACGAGATGGCCTCAGTCGGATTGCAAACAAGGTTCACGGATTCGCGCAGGTCTTCAAAAACTTAGTCGAAAGATTTGGCTACAAAGCCGAGAATGACCATTTCTTTGACACGGTCACTCTAGACGTGACTTCCGTCGTCGCAGATGCTGAGGCTGTCCATGCTGCTTCTCTTGCTGCAGGCATTAACTTGCGTCGGGTTGACGAGAAACGCGTTGGCGTCACGTTCGACGAAAGTATCACTCCTGGAGACTTGTTATCGCTCGTTAATGCCTTCGCTTCCGCCGCCTCTAAGCCAACTTTGTCCGTGGCAGATCTAGAGCCTGTTGAATCGCAGGCTATTCCAGAAGGATTACGTCGCACGTCAGATTTTCTGCCACATCCAGTTTTCAACAAACACCATTCGGAGACAGAAATGCTTCGTTACATATTCCATCTCTCGTCGAAGGATGTTGGACTTGTCCACTCAATGATACCTCTAGGAAGTTGTACCATGAAGTTGAACAGTACGAGTAGTATGATTCCAGTAACTTGGCCGGAGTTTGGTGCTGCCCATCCATTCGCCCCTCACGACCAGGTTCAAGGATATAGTGCAATAATCAAGGTTTGTTTTCTTATGTTTTCAAAACGCTTTGGTTTGAAATGCAAGACAGGAATTGGAAAACGATTTGTGTAAAGTCACAGGATTCCACGCTGCTTCCCTGCAACCCAACTCTGGTGCTGCAGGCGAATACGCTGGTCTCTGTGTCATACGAGCATACCATGAATCTCGTAGCGAATCTCACCGCGACATCTGTTTAATACCCTTGAGTGCGCATGGCACTAATCCTGCTGTAAGTTGGCATTATATAATGCACCCGATGTCCAAGCTTAACATATATTAGTCGGCCGTCATGGCAGGTCTCAAAGTCGTTGCTGTCAAAGTGAACAGTGACGGCACTCTTGATTTGAATGACCTCAGAGCGAAAGCTGAGAAGCACAAAAATAATCTGGCAGCTTTCATGGTGAGATTGTCATTACCAAGTGGTGTGATTTTTACTAATTCCCCAACCAGATAACATACCCTTCAACATTCGGTGTTTTCGAGGATGGTGTACAAGAGGCGAGTGAGCTTAACGAGCGTCTTGTTGTTTAGCTGAATGTAGTCCCAGGCGTGCAAAATCATCCACGACAACGGTGGCCAAGTTTATCTTGACGGCAAGTTGTCGTTATATTTGCGTATAGCATCTCTGACCGGGTTCAACAGGTGCAAATCTGAATGCGCAAATCGGTATCACCAACCCGGAAAAATGTGGCGGCGATGTGTGTCACCTCAATCTTCATAAAACATTCTCAATGTAAGGTATTTCAACCTGAACCATAAACTTGTTAGACTGAATATCACATAGTCCGCATGGTGGCGGTGGTCCAGGTGTAGGGTGAGCGTAGCCGATAACTCACGAAAATCCACCCGTTCATTATTCGCAGGCCTATTTGTGTGGCGGAACATCTTGCACCGTTCCTTCCTACCCATCCCCACCTATCTTTCAAAAATGGGACCGCTATTGATGCTATCTCAGCAGCGCCTTTTGGAAGCGCTTCGATCCACCTGATTTCATGGGCCTATATACGGATGCTAGGTGGAAAAGGACTCTCAGATTCCTCCAAGATTGCCTTACTCAATGCCAATTATATGGCTGCTCGTCTTTCTGGTCATTATAGTCTACGGTTCAAGAACGAGAACGGTCGTGTTGCACATGAATTACTCATCGACTTGGCCGAATTCGACAAAGCCGCCGGACTTAAGGTTGCCGACTTCGCGAAACGTCTTCAGGTATATTTCCTATATATTTACGTCGAGCTCATCTTATCTATATTGGCAGGATTACGGATTCCACCCTCCGACTTGTTCCTGGCCGATCTCAACATGCATGCTGATCGAACCAACAGAATCAGAGACGCTGGACGAAATTGACAGGTAGTTTCCGTCCTTATGATATACTGCCTACTCACGACTTTCAGATTCTGTGACGCCATGGTTCAGATACGCAAAGAAGCTCAGGAAATCATAGATGGAAAGCAACCTAGAGAAAACAATGTCCTGAAGAATGCTCCTCATCCTATGACCACCGTGGCCGTCGCTGATGCACAGTGGAATCGGTACGCACGGGTGTCAGGCAATTGAGAAGCTCATACAAACAAACGTTTCAGACCATATTCTCGTCAAACTGCAGCGTATCCCTTACCTTGGTTGCTTGAGAAGAAAATGTGGCCGACAGTGGCACGAGTAGATGATGGTACGTTATTCTGGGTATTGTACGATTCTCGCATGAATAACATAGGTTCTTAAACAGCATTTGGAGACTTGAATCTGGTTGTAAGTCCGCTCTTCAATCAATGAAAATAATGACGCTGATAGCAGCATAGTGCGACTGCCCGACGGTAGAGGAGGTGGCTTCACAGATTGATTAGACTTTAGATACCTGGACTTTTGATTACCCCGTTCTATGTATGACATTAGACGACGATGGATTAGACCAAATACATATACTATAATCATATCGAGACTACGAGACCTGGAACTCTTCATGTAGAGAAGTCCATAGGTCAGGCAGATGCTGTTGGATCCTTGACACAACTTCGTCCTGTCGACCAGCTTTTCGCGCAAACTTGAGCAAAATTCTAACGCTCTCCACATCGGCAGACACTCCGTCCTTTCCCATTTCTATGCACACGGTCTTGACAGCATCGTTAAGACGTCCCAGGCGACAGAGACATTCGATCCAGGCATTCCAGTTGCGTTCGTTGAGTCTGAATCTATCTCTGGCCAGCCGCTGGCGGACTTGCTTCGCCACCTGCCAAGCACCCGCGTATCCACATGCGTCAAGGATAATACTAACGCTGACATGGTCGAACATGCCAGACAGGTACAACAGCTCCCAGACCCTATATGCATCTCCAAAGCAACCGAGTCGCTGATACGTGTCCATCAACTGGTTCCATACGTGCGCATCGGGAGAGATATTGGCGTCTAAAGTGAGCAGATCATGCACACGTCTGGTTGTTGCAATGATCGAAATGCGGAACTCGGCTCCGACATCGCCAGATATGTCACCCTCTATTTGACCCCCTTGGCTAAGTTGCGTCGCCAACAAAGCCAGCCGCTTCAATAGGATCGTATAAACCTCTGCTGTAATGGCAAATCCAGCTTGACGCATGTCCCTGACGATACCAAAGTAATCTATCAAGGAAGGAACATGAGTAATGCTCCCAAATGTGAGCTTGCTGAATGCGTGTAACACGACAGCATATCCCTTTTCGTCAAGGGCGGATCGATGCATATGGTAGGCATCGAGAGCATCTGCGGGCTGTTCGGTGTTTCGCATGTGGAGCACGATGATGGAAGAGGCGGTGATGCTGTCATTTTTAGAAACTCCACGAACATCCATGTCTTCAAGCAGCGACATAGCAACTGGAAAGTATTTTTGGATATTGGATGATGAGGCAAGTCCGCGTAAAAGCATATGGTAAATGTTGAGATCTGGGCCTGCAGAATGGTCCAGGTACGATGCCTTATCTTCAGCAGCTATGTCAGAAGGGTGGCAGCTTGATAACCCTTGGTATAAGAGAATCGCTTTGTCGAGTGATATCTCTGGGGGCTCATCACCAATCTTTTGGCACAGGGATTTGATAAGAGGTGCAACCGAAGGGGCATCTGGCTTCAGGCCTTCGCTTTTGGCACGATCGAATAAAGCGAGGGCGCCGTCGATATGACCAGTGCGGGCACAGTTATCAATGAGCCTGGAGTAAACGTCGATAGAAGGTTTTAGCTCCAGTTCTTTCTCGACGTATTCAAGATCTGATAACGTGCTCGAATGTCTTAACAATGCTCTGACAGTCGCCGGATCGGCCTTGCATCCTTCTTTCTCCAACGAACGGAATGTTTCCATCGCTCCCTTGACACCGTAGTACTGTGATGCACGGGATAGCTTGAAAATCCAGCTGAGATTTTGCTCGTCCCCGGGTTGGACTTTGGGAAATTGCCGTTCGAACAGTGATTGTATCTGCCTGGCGTAAGCAAACATGCCGCGATCTGCATACCCCGAAAATAACATGTCTGACAAGGTCTGATCGTAAGGAAGACCTTCAAGCTTCATGTCCTGGAGGATCGTCGAGAAAACGGCGAGATGAGGTACTTTTTCCTCCTCCGTAGCATATTGCCAACGAGCGCGAACGAGTATTCTGAAAGTTTCAACGACAGGCTTGCACCCAGCCTTTCGCATTGAAAGAACCATATTCCGCATCTGTTTGAAGGATCCCAATTCCGAACAGGCTTCGAGTACGACGTGATATTGATCGATAGTCGGTCCAAAGTTTCCCGGACGTGATGGTATGTGCAGAAGCCATCGATACAATGTTTGCATGTTTCCATTCTTTTTAAGAGCGTGGAGAATAATAGTGTGGATATCGGGGGATGGCTCGACACCGAACACGGACGACATATCTGCCAAAATGTCTTCAATCCGTTGCAGGTCTGCGGGTCTGCCGGATTCCCCGAGTTTTTGTAAAATGACTATGAGGTGATGCTTGTTCAGCGGTGGGGCAACATGAACGTTTTTGCGCCATTCCTGGAGTTGTCTTACTAGGGCAGGGTAGTTGTAATGGATAGCATGGGGATGTTCTGGTGCCCTGAGTTCGTCTACAAGAGTACTGAGGTCATTTGGGAAAAGGTTATGGACATATCGACTGGGCAGAAAACCAGGATTTTTTAGACGAGAAAGGGGACGGAATCCGATGGAGCGAGTCAGGACATTGCTGAAGGACATTCATGCATGGAGATGCGTGTGTCGTGAGAATGCCACGCTACATCACATTTCTACTTCCTCCCACCATCACTCTTCCCAATGTCTGAAAAGCTTCGCGAGTTCATGGAAGTTCCCCAGCAGTTTGTCCGGGATGGTAATCAAGTATGTGCTGTTGCAGTTGCCTCGACTGGCTCTAACGACCTCTTCTGTTAGTTTGTGACACGTTGTACAAAACCTTCGCAGAAGGGTAAGGCTAAAGTTCATGCCATGCGGGCCTCGGCGCCTGACATTGTTGCAGAATTTCTCCAGATCTGCAGAGCGGTCGCAGTTGGATTTGCAGTCATTGGATTTATTGGGTATTTCGTGAAGCTCATTCCACATCCCAATGTACGCCCTCCGCCTTTTCTTGCATTAATGTCAACTAATTTTCTTGCTAGAAACAATATCCTCGTGTATGTGCTTCTCATGTCATATTGACCGTCGAGCTGACTTTGGTGCAGCGGAGGTGCCTAATCGCTGCCTTTACCTACTTTATAGTCGTCTGTTGTTGATTGTGGGATACGAATATATGGAGACTAATGCGTTGTTGATATCGTTCAAGCTTAACATTGAGCAAAGAATGGGTACCCGTCACGAATCCAAAAGTTGATAATTATACCACATGCAAAAATTAAAATTCAATGGACCCATCTACCAATAACAACCCGAATCGTGATCCGGGCTTCACAACGGATATAGCAGGCTGGTACTGGGTATCTGAAACTGGCATGCCGAAAGGTAGTAGGAAGCTCTGCTTGTCGTCTGGCGGACGATCCAGTATATTGTATGACAAGAGGGGAGAAAGAAGGTTTTGGCAACGAGCCAAGGCCTCATCTGCCGCTTTTTCAGAGCCTAGCAACACCTTGCACTCCGCTGAAATTGAAACGCATGAGTTCATGATGCAAGCACACTGTCAATTAGAACCCTGACCTCCTTGAGCCTCTTCGCAAGTTCCTGGTGGACGTCATGCCAGTCTTCCCCGTGCCGTTTCACAATTTGTTGTAAGATAGCAAGGTCAAAAGCCACTTGCTCCTTTGACTCGGGCTGCGGCCTTCGCGAGATACCGTGAAACGAAAGATTTGAGTGTCGCATGGACCACCTGGTTGCGTTTTGCAAGATCCCGAGGGAGACCTAATTGTAAAGTAGACGTCGACAGAGCAATTAATGAACGAAGGAGATCCGTTGATAGTCCTTTTACTTTACACAGGCGTAAGTCTTTAGGTCATCCCGACAGAGGTCAACTTACATTTCATTAAACTTGATGGCAGTGATTTGACGTCGTGAGCCAAGCTCGTCGATGCAATATATTCTCTCCAGCGATCGAGCGTCTTGTCGTATAGACTTTCCAGACTTTGGCGGAACTCTGACAAAATCAGGTCAGACGTGCTCAGCGGGAGTGACTCGGAACGCTACCTCGAGCAACATCAGGCGCGCAACCGATAAGGGTTATGAAACAGGACGATGACGTGAGTTCGGCCAGCACCATATAAAGGAAGGCAAATCCACGACCTGCGTTTTCTGCGCGGGTTGAGTATTCAATAACAAAGTAAAGTTATCGCTCTGACCTTGCAGGGATTCTTCACTTTCCTTCAATGTGCGTACGACAGCCTGGCACAGATTTTTGGCCAAGGGGCGATATTCTTCCACCAAGTTATCAACAAGATCCCTATACTTTGGTTAGCTGAATACGAACTCGGACGACCAAGGATCACCTGCTGTCTTCTGCCCCGCTAGACATGGAAGAGATGTCATCTTGGATAGAGCGAGCGCAAGTTTCAAGCGTTCCCATCACATTATCCAAAAGACGTGTGCGGTGCAGAAGTCGTTTCCGCAATGCAGAATAATGTTTCTCAAATGGATTGTGTTTCGATCCCAGTCCTAGCTGAGAATGCTGAGGTATTGATGGAATATGATATAGATAGCCCATTGGGGAATCTAAAAAAAATGATGAGTAGATGTCATGTAGATCTCAGAAGCGAAAGCACCTATACTGTTGTCTTCTTTTCCTTCTCCAACTGGTGGCGATCACAGACTTGAGTTCCATGCTAAACATTTCGTGTGCATTTTGCAAACCAATCTTCCACAACTCCAGAATCCGTTGCCGAAAGTGGTCGTCCAGAGCATTCAAAATGAGCAGTGCCTCCTTTGGTTTGGTTTGGGAACCTGATATCCATTTCCGAACCTGATGTTTTGATGCACCAGACGTCTTTCACGCTCTGTAACCGCTCTAACCATGGCTGGAATGAACTTTTCATTTTGTTGATTGACTCGGTAAGCCATTTGTCAAGCTTGGTGGATAGATCAACTTGGGATATCATGGAGAAACTAGAACCAAGATCCACATAGGGCTTGTATGTTTTGAGGTTTGGCGGAAGAAGTTGCAGTTGAATAGGTGATGGAAGAGTTGCAAGGACAGACAGTGTCGAAAGGCAAAGCTCTGATGGAAGTACGGCCGATCCAGCAGATTCATCACTATCGGGCTGCATAAATTTTAGCACATTGTACATCATCGACCTTGCCGGAGCCTCATTATCAAATATATCGCGAGCCAGTTTCACAGTATGTACCACGATCAGGAGGACAGTTTGCATAGCATCCTTTACATCCTGAACAGGTGATGTTTGGGATGATATAGCGAACGATATTGAGTTAGAACTGGAATGCGAAGTGGGCATGGCCATTAGCGGTTATTGGGTTCTGATTAAACTGATGAGAAAGAGCCCCCACTAGTGCCCTCGTACGCTGGTTAAGAAAGTCCGAAAATGCATCCGTTAAGGGACGCGAATCCAACAGGCACAGAGATACAAGGGCCGCGCAGGCGTCCTAGATGCGGTTCAACAAAGTATGTTAATGGGGTATATTGGAACATACCTCTGATGGGATGTCAAATACGCGTAAGGACAGAGTCGCCTTGTGGATAATTTGGGGGCGATGTTGAGATACAACATCCCATTGGCGTTGTATCAGAGGGAATTCTGACTAGTAGTCGGCTGTTGTAATTCTTTCCTTGCTATCAATGAACGCTTGACTCACTGGCACATCAATACCTCGGTGTTGCCAAGCTCCCTCTGGCTCGTTATCGCGTAACAAGGCTCTATGAACCACCCGAACTAATAGGAATAACCAAGTAGCTGGAAAATACTTTTTTCGCTCGATGAGGCGCCAAAGGTTTTCAGGAGCGTCGATTAATAACTTGACATGAGCGGCAAGCTGCTGGAGAGCATGAAGGTGTACGTCTAATCTGGTTCAGATAGACGAACGATATAAGGAAGGGCCATACCTGTGTCTCTCTGGGAGGGTAAACCCTTCAGAACAGGAGGGTCTTGTTGACGAAGTATGGCAGCCTTGCTCTCGCTCAAGGCGTCCAACACTTTTTCTGATGACTTTGACATGGATATAATGGAAGTCGATGCTTGCAGAATATCGCGATACCGTTCACTGCACTTTCATTCGTACCTCAAAATATATTTTTTCACCTTGAACCAGAATTACGCACCCAACCATGAGTCTTAATTCTTGCTGCTTTTGATCAGCTTCGGCCCTAGACTGCGGTAAGAAACCAAGACGACAGCGCAAGCCACCAGCACGTACCTTAGTTTGTGTTGGAAACCCTTCACTTCTGATATTGTACATTTTGCAAAGAGCTCTTCCGGATTGACATTAACATTGTCATTTTGTGACCTAAAGGAATCGGAGCGCTGGTAGCCCGGAGTCACCATTGCTGATTGCTTGGGAGAGATAGTCTCTGGAGCACGTCCATCGAGTGTTACCGACAGTGCAGAACTAGCGGATAATGGTGCAGCTTGTTGGAACATAGGCGTACTACATTAGTGCTCCAACCACTGTTCCGTCACTGTTTATATAAGCAGCCTTAGCACAACATGGATAGCATTACCGTATCATAAACGAGAGATGAAACTATCGTAGAGAATAAAATGTCGTACAAAATACATAACCACCATCACCGATTTTCTGAACCTGCCTTTCCACTCTCAGCAAGCTCCAGCTCACTTGCACTCTTTTTGCGGTCGACGCTGCGTGCATTGGATGCTGCAGATTGTTCTATAGGTTGATTTGCGGACGAAGAACGGGACATTTGAGATGGTCCCGCAGTCGAATGGGAGTTGGGTGGTGAAGAGGAATTCGCCAGTCGCTGGTCGAGGGCTTTCAAGGCCATCGCCCTGTAGTAAAAGTCAGCCTTGCGTCTGGGAGTGAGAAGAGATTGTACCTTCGGCGTTCTGCCTCAGCCCGGGGATTCACTGGAACTTGGGCGTAACCGTTGTTCTCGATGTCACCGCCAGACAAGGGAATCAGGTGGAAACGAGCGGCAACTGAATATACAGTGCCCCCAAGGATGGTCAAAGGATAACTAACTTCTTATTAGTCCGGATACACCAAGTAGAGAATAGCGTCACAGACCGCATAAATGGAGGGAACCAAGAGACGAGGGCAAACGTTTCGCTCCGATCGCCATAAGTGTCACCACCGGAGATCGATTCCCCCGGATTTTTCTTGTAAAAACGAAGATAGACCCAGCTGACGTACCAGCCAAACTGGATGATAATCCATGGACACTGGAAGCCGAGGATGCATAAAACAGTTGACAGAGTCAAGTATGCCATTGGCAACGTCTGGGGTGAACATAATCAGCAATCAATGATAAGTTATTGCGCAGCTGCCACGAACCTTGACGCGTGCCCTTAACACGCCCATTACCTGGACCTGATGCTCGGGAATGAGCTGCGTGAAGGCGACAAGGAGTGCAATCTGCAGCGACATTTGCCCATGATACTGCATGCCATACCTAGCAAGTGTGCACGTTACAAAAGACGGTGTATGCCCAAGAGTGTGTCCACACACAAAAAGAGCTCGGGGTTGCCCAATACAAAATATTCAATCCAATTGAACCCGAAAGCGATGATATTTGACACGCCCACTGACACGACAATGAATTTCACAAGTTCCACGCTTCCCCATAGGCGTTCCAAATATTTTAGAGATGCGGGTACAAAAATTAGAGTCGCAATGAGCTGACATGATAAGCCAGGTCTATATGAGAAAGAGATAGTGAGATCGTACCTCCATTAATGAAGTTTCGACGAGAGCAGAAATGACGAGGGTCCATGGATGGAAGAGAGCGGAACCAGGGACCAAGGTAATGTACGGGGCACCCTCCTGGACCAACCCGGACCACCAAAGCCAAGCATAAATGGAAGATAAGATGACTGTTGCAGCGGTAAACGCGCGAGTGACGGGTGGCACGGCCAATAGAAGGGACAACGGAGATGAGAGAACAGCCATTGCCCGTCGCGTGGCGTGATGCGTGACCATCCTCCGCTTCCCTTTCCTCATGTCCGACTCTTACAGCGTACGCCCCGGCGGCGCCCTTAAGCTCAAGGGGGGTCTCTCAGAGGGCGGAGTCGTCAAAAAGTAAGCTTGCAATGTGCTCTCCACGGTTCACTAAGCTCAGCCGTTCCTCCAGAAAGAAAAAAAAGTCAAAGTCTAAGCAAGATACTGAACTCGAGGCTGAACGCAACCTCGCCAGAGAGCTCAATTTGAAAGAAGATGCTCACTCTCCGACTCCCGTAGGAAGTGGTCAGAGCACACCTGCCGTCGTTAATAACGGCAGCTCAAAAAAGACTGATGCGGAGAAACGGTTTGAGGAAGCTCAGAAGCGGCGGGTGCGTATAGCATTCCTCTACGTTTCCAATAAGAAACCTGAGCTTTTAATCTTCTAGCTGGCTCAACGTGTCGCCAAGCTCGCTCGTAAAACACACAAAGACCGCGTGAATGAGTTTAATTCTCATCTCGAGACTTTAAGTGAGCACCATGATATACCCAAGGTGCGTTGGCATGGCGCGGTCCGGTACGAAGCTGTACCTGATGAATCTGTCTGTAGGTTGGTCCTGGCTAAAATGCTGGTGTGTCCGAGGTCGGAAACGACAAGGGTGTGGTTTCTGTGCTGTGGGCTGGCTTGTGGGGTATCTGGTATGGTGTATTCCCTACAGATCAGTATTGTAATATATTTGTTCGACCATGAAAAGATTGTGACGTTGTAACAAACCCGTGCTTCCTCCGCTCCATCATCCTTTTGTCGCTTTCCGCGCGACACTCATGGCTTCCACCACTCTCGCCGAAAAGAAAGGGCATATCTGTCCTCCCTCCACTGCTACTCATCCTTCCGACCGCTGGGAATCGTTGTTTGTTTATTCCTTCATCTGCAAATTCACTAATCTCCGGAGCAAGACAGAAGGCTTGGACACTCCGATGGAGTAAGTGGCCTCTTGTGCATTCCAGATGGTGCTTCTGACTTGCCATGACTCGGGCTTATATCAATAGTTTCGAAAATGCCCTCCTGTCGCGAGAGCCAAATCCTATTCTGACTCAGCTACTTTGTCATTTTATCCTTAATCTCAAACCACAGACGCGTAACTTGAGGTAAGAGCGTGTCATGCCTCATTGTACGCATCTTCTGCATGTCTTAAACGGCGTTTCGCCCCATCAGCGCGGATCAGATATCCAACACAGTGGCTGCTGTTCTTTCTGAGTATTTCAAATCGTCCGAGAGGACAATTTTTTGGAACGACGATATAAGAAGGAACGCGGATCCGTTTGAATACTTGGAAGGAGGTTTCTTTGCTGCAGACTGGGACTTCAAGGTATTAACAGCTTTGTCACCATTACGCGTCCATCGGCTGATCACGTATGTCACAGCTCAATATTTTGAGACAGCTTGTGGAACTACAGCTCACACACAGCCCTATGATTAAAGGTATGATCGACCGTGCCTGGGGCGTGGCACACAACAAGCACAAGAAAAAAGAAGCACCAACCGCAGCTCCTGAACTATCAGAGCCACACAGTCAGGAGAACCTCCAACTAGTGCCCCTAGGCCAGGATCGGAACCGCAAACGATACTGGATTGCAGATGGTCCGTGCACAATTGCATTTTGATACCCATTTTCTTCGGAATCGTATTTACACATATTTGCCTGAGGACATTAGATCCTCGTTCTTGCAACCGATTCCCTCGGCTTTATCCACGTCTACAACTTGTCGCTGACTCCTCAATCTATCCAGATTCGCCGCGTATCTATGTATCAACAAACCCGTGGAAAATAACAGCTACTTTCCAGACGATTTCTTCAACACGTGAACAATATCTAGTCGTCATGGAAGAATTGAAAAAAGGCGCTCCCGGACCGCTCAAGAAAGGAGAGAAGCGTTCACGTCTAGATCAAGCCCATCTCAGCCTGATTGAGGCACTAGAAAACCGTATTGGAACTATAGATGCCGAGATAGCGGTAAGTTGTTTCCTACATGTGTCATTACCGTTATGTATAGCGCGTGGGATTTGGTCTGGTGGCTTCCTTGCTGTACTCTGCCTGCATGCAAACTGTGTGTGGCATCATGCTCATTGAAAAATGTCCAGCGCGTGCAACGAGTCAAACGGAAGATTGAACAGCGAAGAGCGTTGCTAGCGCAAGCCGAGTTGCGCGAGACGAGAACTAGACGCAAAACGCACAGGCCCGATTACGTTTATAGCAACGGATTTGAAAGCCAGGCAAGTGCCGAAGTATCTTGACATATCGGGATCGTCTCTAAACGGATTGAAACTCAGGATGATGCCGATGATGGTAATTACGAAGAGGACGAAAACAATGGGCTCGACGACGACGATTTCCTCAATTCTGCTGTCAACGATGTTAAATCGAAAAGGAACCGTAATATTCCATCTGTCGCTTGCCGGCGTTCCACACGAAAAGGTGTGTTGAATGCGAATGGGAAGCGGGATAGCTCGGCAGATTCGTGGCAGTGGTCCGAGCGACGATCCACGCGGCTAGCAGTACAGCTTTCAGAGCCAGAGCCGGATGGGGATCATCCTCGAAAACGTTCCCGTACGGTAGAGAGTACTGAAGGTGGAAGTCCTGCGCCGTTAGAAGGGAGCTCAAGTGGAGCTCAAAACGGTATCAAAGTGAAGTCGACTGGCGCTGCGGCCCTCAAACCTACAGAGGTCGCCATGGAGCAGGTGGCGGGGAAGAAAAAATCAAAGTACTGGGTTTATGCCGTTGAACCCGCGCCGGGGGCAGCCGCCAACGGGCATGGAGCTAACACTCAACCTTCCAATCATGACCGGATCGAATCAAATGGCATTGGAAGTACCAACGACTTTAGGCAGCAATCTATTGAAAGCACAGGAAACGCGGAACCACGGACTGAAATTCATGGTGTCCCTCCGATGATTATTGACTAGACAATGGAACTTTTACGCTCAGTAATATACACATGGCCATCATAATCAATCCCGTAGATGTCAGCTTCGGTTCATTAGCATTATCTATACATAGCATTATCTAATCAGCAAAGTTTGGATCTTGATTCAGTAAACCCAAAAAAGGCAAACTCGGCGCTACGCTTGTGCTGTCATGCTCTCCCGCTCACTGCGCGATGCAGTTCGACGTTCTGCAACACGCGCGCGCACGCGCTTTCACTCTCGGGGATGTCTGTCGCTACAGCAGCGGACCGCGGCGACTCAAGTCAGTCATATTCCCGCCTCGGTCGACGACAGGGGACTGGTCAACTTGTTTGATCATCCAAAGTCTTCACTCTCCTTCTCACCACTGTCTACTACCGGCCTATTTGGACATCCAACTTTGACCCAACCGCATGCTCTCATCTCCTTAGCCGAAGCAACGGTAGTGAGGGCCCAATTGCTTACCGACCGCATATTGCGAGCCTCTCAGTCGCACGAGGAGTTGAAGAAAGTTGTCAAGAACTTGGACCGTCTGAGCGACATGTTGTGCGGTATCATAGACCTTGCCGAACTGGTCCGACACGCACACCCCGACAAAACATGGGTTGACGCCGCCAATCACGCTTACGAGACGCTTTGCGAATTCATGAATGTCCTGAATACCCACGTCGGTCTGTACGAAGTACGTGATGGTTTAATGGCGGTGCGATTCGTTTTTGACAATTAAGCAAGGTTTTGACAATCGTTCTGTCCGATCCGTCCATAGTGAAGACGCTGACCCCCGAAGCGCACCAAACGGCTCTGACATTTTGGCGTGATTTCAAAAAGTCTGCTATCAATCTATCACCTGAGCAGCGACAGAAATTTGTCACTTTGTCGTCCGAGATTCTGGTCCTTGGGAGAGAGTTTTTGGAAGGCGCCAACTCCCCTCGGCCGCCTGCGTCCATCAAGCCATCAGAATTAGCGGGTCTGAAAGACAAAGGACTAGGGGTCAGACTGCAACTACAAGCTCAATTCACTCAACGTGATCTCCTTGTTTATCCAGGTTCTGTCCAAGCACATATGATTATGCGTGCTGCCCCTGAGGAGGAACCACGGAAACGCGTCTTTATTGCCTCAAATTCAAGCACCCCTCAACAAATAGAAATTCTTGAAGAGCTTTTGCGGAAGAGAGCTGAGCTTGCTAGTTTAGTTGGAAGGGAAAGTTACGCGCATATGACATTAGATGATAAAATGGTTAAAAATCCGGGTGCGTTATATCTGTCCTCGTTCTTTTTTCCTTACACCAATACGATCGCAGATAATGTACGATACTTTCTCGATGCTCTCATGGACCACACGCGACCATTCGCCCGGAAAGCATTAGATGCTCTTAGCTTACGAAAACAGTCACATCATAGGATGTCGACGTTACCTGTCATTCAAGCATGGGATAGGGACTTTTATTGCCCACCAGAGCCTCCAACACCACCGATACCCCTACCTCCACTCACTCCAGGCACAGTTTTCATGGGCCTTTCACGACTCTTTCAGCATTTATACGGTATATCCCTTAGGCCTGTTACTCCTGTATCAGGAGAAGTCTGGCACGCAGATGTTCAAAAATTAGAAGTTGTAGACGAGGAGAAGGGGATTATAGGGTGGATTTACGCTGACCTCTTCGCACGGAGGGGTAAAGCAAGTGGAGCAGCGCACTATACAGTGCGTTGTTCACGAAGGACAGATTACGACGATGAAGCTGCGGATGGTACTGTTGAAGGGCTTGAGTGGCGAATACAGGAATCTCAACAGTTTGAGGCCTCTAAACGTCACCGACTTCCAGGTCAAGATGGGGTATACCAGTTGCCATTGGTGGTTCTGCTGTGTGAGTTTACTCGACCGACGCTATCGCGTGGTCCTGCAGTACTAGAATGGCATGAAGTTTTAACACTGTTCCATGAGATGGGACATGCTATGCACTGTGAGTTGCCTACGTTGGATGAAGGCATACCGTTAACTTTGCATCGTCTCGCAGCTATGATTGGCCGAACAGAATATCAAAATGTGTCCGGCACCAGATGTGCAACCGATTTCGTCGAACTACCTTCCATCTTGATGGAACTCTTTCTGACCTCTCCGACAGTCCTTTCACTCTTCGATACCGACAGCATATCCGCAACAAGAAACACCATAAACCACCAAGAGGATCCCTGCCGTCACATTGATGCTTACTCCCAAATGCTGCTAGCAGTGTTGGACCAAGTATATCACTCTCCAGCTGTGCTTAACTCGACCTTTGACTCGACTGTTGAACTTGCCAAACTTCATGACATGCGTGGACTCATTCCGCACGTGTCTGGTACATCGTTCCAAACCCAATTTGGCCATCTGTATGGATACGGAGCGACTTATTATTCTTACCTTTTGACCGAGCGATTGCTTCGAAAGTC